>JAABKJ010007545.1:29573486-29620202 GCA_011634705.1 Andricus grossulariae | reverse complement strand
TTAAAAAAATTCCATGGATGATATAAAATATATTTAGAAGACTTTAAGGGTTTCCAATGGATTTCTAGAAAAATTTAGGGAATAAATTAAGTGAAATAAATTTTCAAGGGAATTCTAGGGGTTTCTATGGACTTCAGGTATTTCAGAGATTTCAAGGTATTGAAAAAAAAAATTTCAAGGGATTCTTTCGGATTTCTAAAGAACTTTAGGGAATAAATAAAATAAAATTTTCAAGAGAATTCTGGACTTATAGGGCTCTCTGCGGATTTCAGGGTTTTTTTATTTTTCGAGGTATTTCAAAAGAAATGATAAGAATTCATGGGATTCCATCGGATTTCTAAAGAACTTTAGGGAATAAATAAAATGAAAATTTTAAGGGATTTCTGCGGATTTCAGGGGTTTCAGAGAATTCAAAAGAAATTATAAAATTTCAAGAGATTTCCAAGATTTCAATGAATTTTAAAGAGTTGAGAGTATTTTAAAATTTTTTATAAATTTTACAATATTGAAACATTTTTAAGGGGTTTCAAAGAATTTTATAGGATTTCAGAAAATTTCAAAGGATTCTAAAAAGGTATCCAAGGATTTCTAGAAAAAATTAGGGAATAAATTAGGTGAAATAAATTTTCAAGGAAATTTTAGGGGTTTCTAAGGATTTCAGGGATTCCAGAGATTTCAAGGTATTGAAAAAAGAGATTTCAAAGAATTTCAAAATTAATTATAAGATTTCAAGGGATTCAGCGGATTTTCTAAAGAACTTTAGGGAATAAATGAAATGAACTGAAATTTTCAAGGGACTTCTAGGGATTTCTGAGCATTTCAGGGGTTTCAGAAATTTCGAAAGAAATTATAAGATTTCAAGGGATTTTAAAGAGTTTAGGGTATTTTTAAATTTTTTATAAATTTTACAATGTTTGAACATTTTTAAGGGGATTCAAAGAATTTTATAGGATTTCAGAAAATTTCAAAGGATTTTAAAAAGGTGTCCAACGATATCTATTAAATTTTTGAAATTTCAAGGAATTTGAAAGAATTTAGGGTATTAACAAAAATTTTAAGGAATTTAATGAGATTTTCAACGTACTTCTACAGATTTCTATGGATTTCAGCGATTTCATAAATTTCAATTTATTTCAAAAGAAATTATAAGATTTAGAGGGATTTCAATGAGTTTAGGGTATTTAAAAAAATTCCATGGATGATATAAAATATATTTAGAAGACTTTAAGGGTTTCCAATGGATTTCTAGAAAAATTTATGGAATAAATTAAGTGAAATAAATTTTCAAGGGAATTCTAGGGGTTTTGTATGGACTTCAGGGATTTCAGAGATTTCAAGGTATTGAAAAAAAAATTTCAAGTCATTCTTTCGGATTTCTAAAGAACTTTAGGGAATAAATAAAATAAAATTTTCAAGAGAATTCTAGGGATTTATACAGATTTCAGAGATTTCAGAGATTTCAAGGGATTTCAAAAGAATTTAAAAGATTTCATGGGATTTCATTGGATTTATAGAGTACTTTAGATAGTAAATAAAATGAGAATTTCAAGGGACTTATAGGGCTCTCCACGGATTTCAGGGATTTCAGGGTTTTTAGATTTTTCGAGGTATTTCAAAATGAATTATAAGATTTCATGGCATTTCATCGGATTTCTAGAGAACTTTAGGGAATAAATGAAATGAAAATTTCAAGGGATTTCTACGGATTTCAGGGGTTTCAGAGAATTAAAAAGAAATTATAAGATTTCAAGAGATTTCAAAGATTTCAATGAATTTTAAAGAGTTTAAAGTATTTAAAAAATTCTATACATTTTACAATATTCAATTATTTTTAAGGAATTTCAAAGAATTTTATAGGATTTCAGAAAATTTCAAAGGATTTCAAAAAGGTATCCAAGGATATCAATTATGTTTTAAAAATTACAAGGGATTTTAAAGACTTGAGGGTATTAAAAAAAATTCAAGGTATTTAACTAGAGTTAAAATTATTTAAGGGTTTCAAAGAATTTCACAGGATTTCAGAAAATTTAGAAGGATTTTAAAAAGGTATCCAAGGATATCAGTGACATTTGAAAAATGTTAAGGGATTTCAACGGATTTTTAAAGAACTTCAAGGAATAAAAAAAATTCAAAAAACAATTTCAATGAGTTTAGGATATTTAAAAAATTCTATGGATTTTATGAAATATATTTAAAAGATTTCAAATTAAGTGAAATAAGTTTTCAAGGGAATTCTAGGGATTTCTATGGACATCAGGGATTTCAGAGATTTCAAGGGAATTCAAAATGAATGATAAGATTTCAAGAGATTCCAACGGATTCTTTGAAAAACTTTACGGAATAAATGAAATGAAAAGAAATTTTCAAGGGACTTCTAAGGATTTCTACGGATTTCAAAGAATTTTATAGGATTTCAGAAAATTTCAAAGGATTTTAAGAAGGTATTCAGGATATAAATTAAATTTTTCGAGAACTTCGAGGAATAAATAAAATGAAATGAAACTATGACGATACTTCTAGAGATTTCTACGAATTTCAGCGATTTCAGAGATTGCAATTTATTTCAAAAGAAATGATAAGATTTCAAGGGATTCCAATGAGTTCAGGACATTTAAAAAACTTCTATGGATGATATAAAATATATTTCAAAGATTACAAATTATATTAAATAAATTTCAAGGGCATTCTAGGGGTTTTTATGGACTTCAGGGATTTCAGAGATTTCAAAGTATTAAGAAAAAAAAGATTTTAAAGAGTTCCATCGGATTTCTAGAGAACTTCAGGGAATAAATTAATTTTTAATGGAATTCTAGGGATTTCTATACGGATTTCAGGGATTTAAAAAATTTCAAGGAATTTCAAAAGAAATTATAAGACTTTAAGGGATCCCAACGGATTCTTAGAGAACTTTAGGGAATCAGTGAAATGAAATTTCAAGAGACTTCTACGGATTTCACGGATTTCAGTGATTTCAATTTATTTCAAAAGAAATTATTAGATTTCAAGGGATTTGAAAGAGTTTTGGGATAATCAACATATGAGAAGGAATTTAATAAGATTTCCTTTTTTTTCAAGGGGTTTCAAAGAATTTCATAGGATTTTAGAAAATTCCAAATGATTTTAGAAAATTCCAAATGATCTTAGAAAGGTATTCATGATATAAAATGTATTTAAAATATTTCGCGGGATTTCAACGGATTTCTAGAGAACTTTAGAGAATAAATGAAATTTTCAAGGGACTTTTAGGAATTTCGACGGATTTCAGGGGTTTCAGTGATTTTACATGGGATTTCAAAAGAAATTGTAAGATTTTAAGAGGTTTCAAAGGATTTTAAAAAAGTATCCAGGATATCAATTACATTAAAAAGATTTAAGGAATAATTAAATTAAAATGAAACTTCAAAGTACTTCTAGAGATTTCTACGGATTTCAGCGATTTCAGAGGGAAATCAATTTTTAAGGCAATTCTAGAGGTTTATATGGACTTCAGGGATTTCAGAGATTTCAAGTTATTAAAAAAAAAAGATTTCGAGGAATTGCATCCGATTTCTGGAGAACTTTAGAGAATAAATTAAATTGAATTTTTCAATGAAATTCCAGGTATTTCTATAAGGATTTCAGAGATTTCAGAAATTCCAAGGCATTTCAAAAGAAATTATAAGACTTTAAGGGATTATATTTAAAAAATTCCAAGGGATTTTGAAAACTTTAGGGTATTTCAAAAAATTTCAAGGAATTTAAAGAGATTTATAATTTTTCAAGGGTTTCAAAGAATTTCACGATTTCAGAAAATTTCAAAGGATTTTAAAAAAGTATCCGTTATAAGATTTTAAGGGATTTCGATGAGTTTAGGGCATTTAAAAACATTCTCTGGATAATATAAAACATGTTTAAAAGATTTAAAATTAAGTGAAATAAATTTGTGAAATGAGTGAAATAAATTTTCAAGGGCATTCTAGGGATTTCTATGGACTTCAGGGATTTCAGAGATATTGAAAAAAAAGATTAGAGGGGATTCCATCGGATTTCTAGAGAACTTTAGGAAATAAACAAAATAAAATTTTTTATGAAATTCTAGGAGTTTCTACAGATTTAAGGGATTTCAGAGATTTCAAGGGATTTCAAAAGAAATTATAAGATTTCAAGGGATTTCAACGGATTTTATATAAAACTTCAGGGAATAAATGAAATGAAATGAAAGCTCAAGGGACTTCTAGGAATTTCGACGGACTTTAGGGGTTTCAAAGATTTTATTAGGGATTTCAAAAGAAATTTTAAAAAGGTATCCAGGATATCAATTATATGTTAAAAAATTCCAAGGGATTTTGAAGACTTTAGGGCATTAAAAAAAGTTCAAGGTATTTAACTACAGTTAAAATTATTTAATGGTTTCAAAGAATTTCACGGGATTTCAGAAAATTTCTAAGGCTTTTAAAAAAGTATCCAGGATATCAATGCCATTTATTTCAAAAGAAATGATAAGATTTCGAGGGATTTCAATGCGTTAAGGGTATTTAAAAAAATTCCATGGATGATATAAAATATATTTAAAATATTTTAAGGGATTCCAACGGATTTCCAGAAAAATTTAGGGAATAAATTGAGTGAAATAAATTTTCAAGGGAATTCTAGGGGTTTCTGTGGACTTCAGGGATTTCAGAGATTTCAAGGTATTTAAAAAAAATATTTCAAGGGATTCCATCGGATTTCTAAAGAACTTTACGGAATAAATAAAATGGAATTTTCAAGAGAATTCTAGGGATTTATACAGATTTCTGGGATTTCAGAGATTTCAAGGGATTTCAAACTTAATTATAAGATATCAAGGGAATCAACGGATTTTCTAAAGAACTTTAGGGAATGAATTAAATGAGAAGAAATTTTCAAGAGACTTCTAAGGTACCCAAGGATATCAATTATATTTTAAAACTTTCAAGGGATTTTAAAGACTTGGGGGTATCAAGCAAAATTTCAAGGAATTTAACGAGATTTAAATTATTTTAAGGATTTCAAAGAATTTTAAAAAAGTATCCAGAATATCAATGCCACTTAAAAGATTTTAAGGGATTCCAACGGATTTTTAAAGAACTTCAAGGAATAAATAAAATGAAATGAACCTTCAACGTTACTTCTAAAAATTTCTACGGATTTCAGCGATTTCAGGGATTTCAAGGTTGTATAAAAAAAAACAATTATTTTAAGGAATTCCATCAGATTTCTATAGAAATTTACGGAATAAAATGAATCAAATTTTTTATGGAATTCTAGGAATTTTTATACGGATTTCAGGGATTTTTGAAATTTCAAGGCATTTCAAAACAAATTATGAGACTTCAAGGGATTCCAACAGATTTCTAGAGAACTTTCGGGAATGAGTGAAATGAAATAAAATTTCAAGGGACTTCTATGGATTTCAGGGATTTCAGCGATTTCAATTTATTTCAAAAGAAATTATAAGGTTTCAAGGGATTTCAAAGAGTTTAGGGTAATTAAAATATGACAAGGAATTTAGCAAGATTTCCTTTTTTCAAGGTGTTTTAAAGAATTTCATAGGATTTTGGAAAATTCCAAATGATTTTAGAAAGGTATTCATGATATAAAAATTTATTTAAAATATTTAAGGGATTCCAACGAATTTCTAGAGAACTTTAGAGAATAAATGAAAGGAAAGTAAATTTTCAAGGGACTTTTAGGAATTTCGACGGATTTCAAGGGTTTCAGTGATTTTACATGGGATTTCAAAAGAAATTGTAAGATTTCAAGAGGTTTCAAAGATTTCGAGAGAATTTAAAATGTTTAGGATATTTAAAGAAATTCTATAAATCTTACTAGATTTAAACATTTTAATGGGGTTTCAAAGAATTTTATAGGACTTTAGAAATTTTTAAACGATTTCAAAAAGGGATACAGGATATAAATTTTATTTAAAAAATTCGCAGGGATTTTAAAGACTTTAGGGTATTTAAAAAAACTTCAAGGAATTTATCGAGACTTAAATTATTTTAAGGTTTTCAAAGAATTTCAAAGGATTTCAGAAAATTTTAAAGGATTTAAAAAAGGATCCAGGATATCAATGACTTTTAAAAGATTTTGAGAGATTCCAAAGGATTTCTAGAAAAATTAAGGGAATAAATTAAGTAAAATAAATTTTCAAGGGAATTCTAGGGGTTTCTGTGGACTTTAGGGATTTCAGAGATTTCAAGGTATTGAAAAAAAAAGATTTCAAGGGATTCCAGCGGATTTCTAAGGAACTTTAGGGAATAAATAAAATTAAATTTCCCAGAGAATTCTAGGGATTTATACAGATTTCAGGGATTTCAGAGATTTCAAGGGTTTTAAAAATTAATTATAAGATTTCAAGGGATTCAACGGATTTTCTAAAGAACTTTAGGGAATAAATTAAATAAAAAGAACATTTCAAGGGACTTCTGGGGATTTCTACGGATTTCAGGGGTTTCAGAGATTTCAAAAGAAATTATAAGATTTCAAGGGATTTGAAAGATTTCAAGGGATTTTAAATAGTTTAGGGTATTTTAAAAAATTCTATAAATTTAACAATATTTATACATTTTTAAGGGGTTTCAAAGAATTTTATAGGATTTCAGAAAATTTCAAAGGATTTTAAAAAGGTATCCAAGGATATTCATTATAGTTTTGAAATTCTAAGGGATTTTAAAGACTAGAGGGTATTAAAAAATGTTTCAAGGAATTTAACGAGATTTGAAATCATTTAAGGGTTTCAAAGAATTTCACAGGATTTCAGAAAATTTCAAAGGATTCAAAAAAAGATCCAGGATATCAATGACATTTAAAAGATTGTAAGGGATTCCAATGGATTGTTAAAGAACTTCAAGAAATAAAAAAAATGAAATGAAACTGCAATGTTACTTCTAGAGATTTCTACGGATTTTAGCGATTTTAGAGGTTGCAATTTATTTCAAAAGAAATTATAAGATTTCAAGGGATTTCAATGAGTTTAGGGCATTTAAAAAAATTCCTTGGATAATATAAAAAATATATAAAGATTTCAAATTAAGTTAAATAAATGTGTGAAATAAATTTTCAATGGAATTCGAGGGGTTTCTATGGACTTCAGGGATTTCAGGGATTTCAAGACAAAAAAAAAAGATTCCAAGGTATTTCTTTGGATTTCTAGAAAACTTAAGGGAATAAATTAAATTAAATTTTCAATGAAATTCTAGGGATTTCTGCAGATTTCAGGGATTTCAGAGATTTTAAGGGATTTAAAAATGGAATATAAGATTTCAAGGGATTTCAACGGATTTTCTAAAGAACTTTAGGGAATAAATGAAATGAAAATAAATTTTCAAGGGACTTTTAGGGATTTCTATACGGATTACCGGGATTTCAGGAACTTCAAGGCATTTCAACAGAATTTGCAAGACTTTAAGGGATTCCAATGGATTCCTAGAGAACTTTAGGGAATCAGTGAAATGAAATAAAGTTTCAAGGGTTCTAGGGATTTCTACGGATTTCAGGGATTTTAGCGATTTCAATTAATTTTGAAAGAAATTCTAAGATTTCAAGGGATTATAAAGAGTTTAGGATAATTAAAATATGACAAGGAATTTAACAAGATTTTCATTTCTCAAGGGTTTTAAATGAATTTCATAGGATTTTGAAAAATTTAAAATGATTTTAGAAAGGTATTCATGACATAAAATGTATTAAAAAGATTTGACGGGATTTCAAAGGATTTCTAGAGAACATTAGAGAATAAATGGAATGAAATGAAATTTTCAAGGGACTTCTGGGAATTTCGACGGATTTGAGAAGTTTCAGTGGTTTTATAAGGGATTTCAAAAGAAATTATAATATATATCAAGGGGTTTCAAATATTTCAAGAGATTTTAAAGAGGTTAGGGTATTTAAAGAAATTCTATAAATTTTAAGATATAAAAGATTTAAGGAATAAATAAATTGAAATGAAACTTCAAAGTACTTCTAGAGATTTCTACGGATTTCAGCGATTTCAGAGAGATTACAAAAAATTCCCTGGATAATATAAAATATATTCAAAAGATTTCAAATTAAGTGAAATAAATGAAATAAATTTTCAAGGGCATTCTAGGGGTTTCTACGGACTTCAGGGATTTCGGAGATTTCAATTAATTAAAAAAAAAAGATTTCAAGGAATTCCATCCGATTTCCAGAGGACTTTAGGGAATAAATTAAATTAAATTTTTCATTGAAATTCCAGGGATTTTCTACAGATTCAAGGGATTTCAGAGATTTCAAGAGATCTCAAAAGAAATGATAAGCTTTCAAGGAATTCCAACCGATTTTCTATAAAACTTTAGTGAATAAATTAAATTAAATTAAATCTCAAGGAACTTCTAGGGATTTCTACGGATTTCAGGGATTTCCAAAGATAATTTAAAAATTTAGTTTGATTAGCAACTTTTGAAATCTGTTGAAATCCTTTCTGACGGAATTTTGCCGAAAGTGTGAATTTTTGCTTTTCAGTTAGTAATTTTTGACTGAAAATATTTTTGAATAAAATCTCTTCAGTTATTCTGAGCAAGCTGTTTTTTCAGAGTTCCGGCATGCAAATTGCGATATCGCGTCGCCCCTCGTTTGCTGAAAGGAGTCAAACACAGTCCACTTTTTTTTTCTCCCCGTAAACACGGTGTTTTCTGTTTTCGTTTCTTCGCCAAGGCGAAGGCTATTTGTCCCCGCCGGAATTCTGCAGCCGTTTTTACACAACACACTCGCTGTGGTGTTTTCGTCTATCTACACTGGCTTAGAAATCGAGAACTCTGACTGGGGGCATTGGTGCATAACAACGCGGCCCTGGGTGCTAGTGGCTCAAGTGCAAGAGAGAAAGATGCTGCTCAAATGTTCAGAAGAGAGGAAAACGATCCCCGAGGTAGATTGGAGGGAGAAAGAGAGAAACAGTGGGAGGAAGAAAGAGGGAGGAAAAGAGGGACGATAAGAGAGGGAGAGTATAAAAGAGAGTAGAGAGACATGAAGGATCTGCAAGAGGGAAAGAGATGCCCTGAAAGGGAGAGGAGAGAGATAGGTGAAGAGGGTGGAAAAGAGAGGGAGAGTGTAAAAGAGAGGGAGAGTGTAAAAGAGAGAAGTGCAGATCCGCAAGAGGGAAGGAGATGCCCAAAGAGTGAGAGGAAAAAGCCATAAGAGAGATAGAGGAAAAGAGATGGGAGAAGAGGGAGGAAAAGAGAGGGAGAGTATTAAAGAGAGAAGTGCAGAATCTGCAAGAGGGAAAGAGAGGTCCTATGAGAGAGAGGGAGGAACCGAAAGAGAGAGGAAAGAATAGAAGGAAAGAGAGGATAAAAGAGAGAAAGAGAGACTATGCTAAAGAATAGAGAAAAAGAGAGAGGAGACTGAAACAGTGAGAAAGAGAGAAAGCCACAGGAGAAGGAAAGGATAGAAAATAAAAGAGCGAGAGAGAGAGAGAGAGAGAGAGGAGAGCAGACTTACAAGCCACAGTGGTTGTTAAAGAGGGACGGCAAAACTCTGCCGTGGAATATTCCGCTGAACTCTGGCAGTAAGCAGGGTGGTGTAAAAGCGAAAGAGGACAGGCGGGTGGACAAAAAGCACGTATACACAAATGCTTGAAGGCTCTACTTGGCTTAGTGTGAGTGTGTACCCACTTCTCGTATGGATTAGAGTTGAGAATGATCTCCAATCTTTTTGGCTTCATTCTCTCCAACCTCATTTTCTCCCTTTTTACTTTTTTAAACGTCCCTCCCCCCGGCTCACTCTACCCCCTCACCCTTGAAACCCAGTTTCCAAAGTCGTCAGAAGTGTACTCGGATTGGAAAATACAAATAAGTCGAAGTTGAATCGTGTTTACCTTATTCGAACCCTCCCTATTTACGTTACTTACTGTCAAACGGACCGGTCACTGGTTTCATTTTATAGTCGAGATATGGGGTGGGTTTTAGGGGTTGAGTTGGAGTTAATAAGAGAATTCTGGTTGAAATAGCTCGAAGGCGAATACATTTTATGGTGGCGCGCTTTGGGATAAAATGTTTTGAGTAGAGGTTTTTTAACTTGTGAAGTTTTTTGTGGGGTGAATTTGATATAATTTTCGGTGTTTTTTGGGTAATTAATTAGATAGGTTTGAAGTACATTGCAATATTTTGCAATAATTTCTAAACCAATCTGTAATCAATTTGCGACCAATTTGGAATCAGTTACAATAACTTCAAATGACATGATTCATTTGAAATCAGCAATAACTGAGTAGTTGGGTTAAAGAGAATTCTGTTGAAATAGCTGAAAGTCGAATAATTTTTATGGTGTTGGGTTACGGAAAATTATTTGAGTAGAACTTTTTTAATTTTCCGAGTTTTTTATTTAATTAATTTGATAGGTTGAGGCGCTTTGAAATAACTTTGCGACCAATTTGGAATCTGTTGCAATAACTCAAAAACACAGCATTCATGATTCATTTGAAATCAGCAAAAATTGAGTAGTCGGAGTATAAAGTATTCTGTTGAAATAGTTGAAAATAGAATAAATTGTATGGCGTTCGGTTGTAGAAAAATATTTGAGTAGAACTTTTTTAATTATCAGAGTTTTTTGTGTAATTAATTTGATAGGTTGAGACACTTTGCAATAATTGGCAATAATGTGCAATAATTTGCAATAATTGGCAATAATGTGCAATAATTTGCAATAATTCGCAATAATGTCCGATAATTTGCAATAATGTGCAATAATTTTGCAGCAAATTGGTAATCAATTTGCGACCAATTTGGAATCAGTTGCAATAACTTCAAATGACATGATTCATTTGAAATCAGCAATAACTGAGTAGTTGGGGTAAAGAGAATTCTGTTGAAATAGCTGAAAGTCGATTAAATTTGATGGTTTTGGGTTGTGAAAAATGTTTGAGTAGACTTTTTTTAATTTTCCTGGTTTTTTGTGTAATTAATTTGAAAGGTTGAGGCACTTTGCAATAATTTGCAATAATTTGAAATAACTTTGCTACCAATTTGCAATAAATTTGTGATCAAGTTGGAATCATTGGCAATAATTTAAAATCATATGATTCATTTGAAATAAGCAATAACTAAGTAGATGGAATAAAGAGAAATCTGCTAAAATAGCTGAAAGCCAAATAATTTTTATGGTGTTGCGTTACGGAACATTATTTGAGTAGAACTTTTTTAATTTTCTGAGTTTTTTGTGTAATTAATTTCATAGGTTGAGGCACTTTGCAATAATTTGCGATAACTGTGCAACCAATTTGTAATGAAATTGCGGACAATTTAGAATAAGTTGTAATAACTCAAAATCACAGCATTCATGATTCACTTGAAATCGGCAATAATTGAGTAGTTGGAGTAAAGAGAATTCTGTTGAAATAGCTGAAAGTCGAATAAATTTTATAGTGCTGGGTTGTGGAAAAATGTTTGAGTAGAACTTTTTTAATTTTCCGAGTTTTTTGGGTAATTAATTTAATAGATTGAGGCACTTTGCAATAATTTGAAATAACTGTGCAACCAATTTGTAATCAAATTGTGGCCAATTTGAAATAAGCTATAATAACTTAAAATTACATGATTTATGATTCATTTGAAATCAGCAATAATTGAGTAGTTGGAGTGAGGAGAATTCTATTGGAATATCTGAAAGTCGAATAAATGTTATGGTGTTGGGTTGTGGAAAAATGTTTGAGTAGAACTTTTTTAATTTCACCAATTGTTCGTGTAATTAATTTGATAGGTTGAGTCTCTTTGCAATAATTTGCAATAATTTTCACTAATTTGCAATAATTTTCAATAATTTGCAATCATTTGCAATATTGTGCGATAGTTTGCAATCATTTGCAATAATTTCGCAACCAATTTGCAATCAATTTGCAACCAATTTGTAATAAATTTGCGACCAATTTGGAATCAGTTGCAATAACTCAAAATCACAGCATTCATGATTTATTTGAAATCAGAAAGAATTGAGTAGTTGGAGCAAAGAGAATTCTATTGGAATGGCTGAAATTCGAGTAAATTTTATGGTGTTGGGTTGCGGAAACATGTTTGAGTAGAACTTTAATTATTATCCGAGATTTTTGTGTAAATAATTTGATAGGTTGAGACACTTTGAAATAATTTGCAATAATGTGCGATAGTTTGCAATAATTTGCAATAATTTGCAATAACTTTGCAACCAATTTGCAATCAATTTGCAACCAATTTGTAATAAATTTGCGAACAATTTGTAATCAGTTGCA
Source organism: Andricus grossulariae (assembly GCA_011634705.1). Classification (NCBI taxonomy): domain Eukaryota; kingdom Metazoa; phylum Arthropoda; class Insecta; order Hymenoptera; family Cynipidae; genus Andricus; species Andricus grossulariae. The sequence continues at coordinate 29,607,979 of JAABKJ010007545.1, read as the reverse complement.
ATAACTTAAAATCAACTGAATCATGATTCATTTTAATTAGCAAAAATTGAGTAGTTGGAGTAAAGAGAAATCTGTTAAAATAGCTGAAAGTCGAATAATTTTTATGGTGTTGGGTTGCGGAAAAATATTTGAGTAGAACATTATTAATTATCCGAGTTTTTAGTGTAATTAATTTGATAGGTTGAGACACTTTGCAATAATTGGCAATAATGTGCGATAATTTGCAATAATTTGCAATAATGTGCAATGATTTGCAATAATTTGCAATAATTTTTAATAACTTTGCAACCAATTTGCCATCAATTTCCGAGCAATTTGTAATAAATTTGCCGCAACCCGAGGACGCGTACGGTGGCTTTGTCATAGGCCCTTCAGTTCTATTCCAAAGGAATAGAAACCGAAACCGAAAAATAGAAATAGAAACGAATATATATATACAGTGAAATCTCGCCTATTTCCCCGACCTTGAAACGAAGCTACTCTTTTATTTCTACGCTGGAGGGGGCCCCACCTTTACCGCGAGTGTGCAGGATATTTGGGTTGCGACTCTTGCATGGAAAAATACCAGCACTGTATGGACAAAGGCGCAGTTCGCGGATACTCACATTCTGAGATTGCGCAATATTTTGTATTCCAATTGGAAATGTTTCAGTCGTGCCCCGATTTGCGCAGTGGAAAAAGTCGCGGTTCATTGGCCTGCATGCATCCATCGGTGTTTTTCGAGTATCTTTCAAGTGTTTTTGTTGGCGTAGGACAATTTTCCAACTAAAAATCAATATAATAGAATCAAAAATCGGCGCAAATATTTCGCGAAATAGTGAGTTTTGCAGCATGATGTACCGCAACGATATGCTAGGCTAGGTGGAATTTCAGCCGTCAGGAAGGTTACTACATGGTACTGCAACTGCATACGACTTTTTGGAGAAAATTTCCTAAACGCAAATGCAAGTTATAAAGGTCTGAATAGTAATCTTTTCAAGTGTAGAATTCATTTGCACAGTTCTGTTTCTTCATCCTTTTATCGGCTGAAGACCTTTCATTTTCACGAAATACAAGCACCTGTCCGAATTTTGAGGTTAGAGTACCACTAACCTGAAATTTAGGATAATTTATTTTATTTCGTAAAACTGAAAGTTCCTGAATCGACAAAAGAATGGAACATGACTGAGAAAACACATTCTACACTTGAGAAATATTACTATTTGTACATTTTACGACTTTTACATTCAAAATATTTGCTCGAAAAAGGCTTATGACGTATTCACATGACGTCATACTAAAATACTCAATTCAAAGGCTTCCCGCTCTTCAAGTCTCTTTTTAATTGGTCAGCCACTGACGCGGTGGAGAATATGCCGGGACCGTAGTGAAAGGTGCCCGAACTGCGCAAATGGAAATAACCGTGTACAGTCGACGGGAAATAGAGGAGACGGGAAATTTGTAGATATAATTCAGACGAAAAATTTTCTTAAAATAAATTTTATTGTAGCTTGTGTAATTCATTTAGAGTATTGTAATGAGAATGTGTTACTTAAGGTCAATAGAACCTTACGTAAATAAAGTTCCTTTTCAGTCTGAAATGAAAACAAATTTAACACTCACTTCATATGTAGAGGTTTTGATAATTTTATAATATTTGCAATTAAACTTTTTCTTTTCATCTAAGCCGAACACGAAATGCTTAACCCTGGAGAAACCGAGCGTAAAGCGCGAGGTAAATAAGTCCGAGCGCGAGATCCAACAGCCGCGCGCCGTAGGCGCGCTCAAACTTGCGAGCGAAGCGAGCCGCGCGCAATGAGTATGTACCCGCGAGGCGGGCAGATTTTTTTATCGAAAGAAGTCATTAGGGTAAATTGTTCGGCTATCTAAGTGTACTACGAATAGCCGTATATATAAGTTTTAAATCTTAAAAAAACTGGTCTTAAAATTTTTGAAAATACTCCGAAATCGTTCTTTCTTTTGGGACCTAAAAAAAGTGTGCCAAAGCTCGATTCGATCCGTTCATTTTTTTCTAGAGTTATCGTGTTTACGGACGGACGATCGGAGGGACAGACAGACGCCATTGCCAAAACTTGATTTTCGCCTTCAGGGGGTCTCAAACATTGAGAACCATTGAAAAACTGTGATATCAATTCAACGCAACGGTTGCAATTTTTAAAACTTGAAAATTCAAGGCTATTATGCTGTAAACTTGAAAGTTTTGAAATTTTGAAAACTAGAAAATTGTTCGTGCCTACATTTTTAAAATATGCGCAATTCTAACACACATATTTTCATATTTTCATGTTTTTAATGTTAAAAATATTCAAATTATAAATTGTTTCGAAGTATGAAGAGCCTCAAATACTGGAAACTAGAAATTATAAAACATACTGGTAATTTTCTTTGCTATTTATTCGTATGACTTTGAATGACTTTGAATTAAGAATATTCAAATTCAACGCTATATACACATATATTGTTTATCTTAACATACTAGTAAGTTGCTTGTACGAATACGAACTAACCGCAATTCTTGTTTTGAATTTCGTCTTCCTTTAACATGAGAATCCTGAGTTCGTTGACAGTGTCCTCGGGACCAGTCACTGAGTGTCCCACAGTCAAGTCACTTTCATAAATCTCATAATCGTTTCCACCTTTCCTGGTCTTATCGCCGAAAAAGTGAATATCGTTATATCCTTGAATGTGCTTCAAGCAGTAAGTTTTGTCCCATCCATCGGGGAAAACGTCAAAGGATATTTGGCCACCTTATATTTAAATAATTAACTATTATATTATTTTTAAAAGCACTGAAGGACTTCACACCGGGATTAATTTTTTACTTGAAATAGGAATAAACTTTCCAAAATGAAAAAGGGAACTTACGCTGACCAGATTATATTCTAATAAACTATATTCAAACCCGTAATAGGGTAAGAGCACCAATTATTGCCCCCCCCCCCATTGTTGGTACCCTTCTCTAATTTCTTAGATAATATATTTTTTTAAGCATTTTTTGCCTTAATTTATTTATACTATCACTTTTACATCTACTGCATATATTAATTATCTGGTGCAATCAAATATTTATATAAAATTTATCTAAATTTTCTTGTATCAATTTCAAAACAAAATATTGTTTCTAGAAAATTGATCAAACATGATGACGATAATGAAAATGATAATCAAGTAAGATATACTTACCAATACTGTATGTCAATCCTAAGTCTCGAAATTCCTTTCTCAGCGCTTGAATGAATTTTTGGCGAATTTGATTTTCATTATCGTATTCTAAAAACTGACTACGTTCATCCAGTGTGCAATTTCGCCCGACGGGCGAAATATTGAGCATCCCAGTTCTGAATTCTATAAATGTTCCTCGTTTAAAAGGTAGTTTCAGTTGAGAAATGTAGCGCAAACAGAAATTTATGAAATCTTGCAATGCTTCTTCTCCGATCCTGCTCTGTATTGCCTGTAAAGAAATAGTCGTTTAAACTTTTTTCATAAGAATTCTTGTAAGAGATTTTACCAAATTAAATTAAATGCTTACTTCAGTTTGCAGTTGCTTTCCATCCCTGAAGGCTACTAATCCATTTTCGGCGAAAACGTATTTGTACTTTGTAAAAACCTCTTCTCCACCCAACTGCTTTTTAATTTTGGCGAGATCAGAACCTCCGATAACTGCGATGTCGAATTTCTTTTTCAACGTTTCTTGTAGAAATCTATCAACGTCGGGTTTAATACTCTGTAACAATTATTTCATTGATTATGAGGTTAACGTCAAATTTCAAACATTAAAATACGAAACATGAAAATATAATTCAAATTAAAAATATTCTTTAGTTTAAGTATTATTTAATTTTTATTGACAATTTTACAAAAAAAACTTCAAATAAAAATTCGCTGTAGCGAATCGTGGCCAAATACAAAAAAAGCTACTAAGAATCCTTATCGATTTCAATCAAACTTGGCAGCTGACTGACCAATAAATAAAAAATAGCTTTAGGCATGATTTTATGTTAACAAAACATAAAAGCTACCAATTTTGACATGTGCTCACCTTTGCAGCCTAATTTATAGAACCGACTGGTTCCAAATTTCAATGGAAAGGCAGTAGGCAACAGATTCTCGACATGACTTGCAGGCATTTATGATATCTTGAACAGTTTTAAAAATTTTACGTTTTTAGTGTAAAACATGAAAATTTAAAGATGAAATAAATGGTAAAATTTTAAGAACTACTGAAAATGTCGAATCTTCTTGCAATATGTATCGATAATACGTTACTACATACTTCTGATTAAAATTTAATGCAAATCGGTTAGATAGATTAGGCTGCAAAGGTGATCAAAGGTCAAAAATTTTTTTTCAGTAATTCAACAATAATGCATTTTTTGTCCCAACTTTTTGCCTAATATTTGAGCTAGAATTCTATGGAAAAATGTTCTTGATATTTATTTTAGAAAAATATAATATCCTTATTAATTAAAAACTTAAGTTAATCATATTCTATGTTAAAAAATCGATTTTTTCACATGTACTCACCTGTGCATTCTAATTTATCGAACCGATGGTACCAAACTTTAATGAGAAGTGAGTAGCTCCAGATTCTTGATACATCTTTCAAACATTTTCGATATCTTTAACAGTTTTAAAAATTGTACGTATTTAGTGTAAAAAATGAAAATTCAGAGATGGCATAAATGGTAAAATTTTTGAAACTATTGAAGACATCGAAAAGTTTTGTATTATGCGGCGAGAATATGTTACTACAGACTTCTCATTAAAATTTGATGTAAATCGTTTGGGTAGATTACGCTGCAGAGGTGAGCACAGGTAAAGCATTAATTTTAATTAATTTAATTATTTTTAAAATTTTAAACAATAATTCAACAATAATGCTTTTTTCCCCCACATTTTTGCTTAATATTTGAGCTAGAAATCTGTGGCAACATTTTCTTCATATTAATTTTAGAAAAATACGATATTCTTAATAATTAAAACATTTAGTTAATCATATTTTATGTAAAAAGTGATTTTTTCACATGTGTTCACCTCTACATTAGGGAGTCCAAAAAAAACGCAATGTTTTTTCTTTTGATGACGCGCCCCCTAACCTTGTTCCATTTGGTGAAAAAATAAATTCATATTTTTCTTTTCTTTTTAAAATAATTTTAAACTGTGGTCCTGGGGCTTTAGACAGTCCCAAAATGATTTAAACGATTATTTAATGTTAATTTTCGTGAATATAATCATTGTTCTTTGACAGGGAATAGAACTGATGGTGCCATACGTTCAGAAACAAAATTTGACCCAATTAGACTAAAAATAATATCCCTTGGCTTCAAAAACTACCCGTTATAGGGGTTAAAATATTATATTTTAAATGTTGAGCATTTTATACGCCATTCTTTGGATTTGTTGGTACTTGAATGACTTAATAAGATACAGGAACAAGAAAACTTATTACATAATATTTTAACCTCTGTAGTATTTTTGGTCTAATTGGGTCAGCTTTTTTCCTGAACGTATGGTACGATCAGTTGTATTCCCTGGAAAACAATAATTATATTTAAGAAAATTAACATTAATTAAGCATTTTCATCATTTTTGGACAGTTTAAGGCCGCAAGACCATGGTTTAAAATCATTTTAAAAAGGAAACTAAAATGTGCATTTACCTTTTCACCAAATATAATACGTTTAGGGGATACGCCATAAAAAATTCCATTGAGTTTTTTTAGGGCACCCTACTCTACATCCTAATTTATCGAACCAATTGGTACCAAATTTTAACGAAAAATCAGTAGCAACAGATTCTCGATAAATTTTCAGGAATTTTAGAAATCTTGAATAGTTTTAGAATTTTTTTTTAGTATTTAGTGTGAAGAATGAAAATTCAGAGATGACAAAAGTGTTACAACGTTAAAAACTATTCAAGATATAAACAATTCTTGCAATTCGTATCGAGAATGATACTACAGACTTCTCATTAAAATTTGATGTAAATCTGTTGGATGCATTAGACTGCAGAGGTGAGCACAGGTTAAAAATGTAACTTTTTTAAAAATCATTCAGCAATAATTCATTTTTTATCCCAGAGAATAAAATATTTTTCTATAAAATCTTATAGAGAATAAATTATCGGTCAATTGAAGTGAACCTAGCCACTCTTTTCATTTTTAATTGAAATTAAAAAATGCAATCGAAATTTGAATTGAATATGGTACCATTTAATTAAATTAAAGAATACATTAATTGAGCGTACCTCTCTGATTTTTTTAGTTATAAGAAAAAACATGAAATCCTACCAAAAATATCTACGATTCAAAAAATCTGCCCAGTACTAGTATATGAATTTGTGAAATCAAAGTTGGCCAAGTAATTAGGAAAAAATATTTATAATACAATATATAAAGAAATTTTGTTTTAAAGTGCTCTACAGAAATTTTTTAATAAATCTTAAAAAGCCATATTAGACATTATAAAACTTGGCGGGATTCAATGTTATAAAAAAAACGATTTTAATCAAAAATTTCTGGGCACGGGAGATAGATGGTATAATATATGTAATCCCGACAAGTTGTATAATGTATAATGTGGCTTTTTAAACTCTATTTACAAATTTCTGTAGAGCACTTTATAAAAAAATGTCTTCATATATTTTATTATGAATATTTTTTCTCAAATTACTTGGCCAACTTTGATTTCACAAATTCCTATAGTAGTATTTGGCATATGTTTTGCATCGCAGATGTTTTTGTGGAATTTTTAGTCGAATTGGCTACAAGGATAGATTACGCAAAAAGTCATTACATTTTTTACACAAAAAATGCCAGAAAAGTAAAAAATGGAAACACAATTACAATTATAAAGTAAAAATTCTCATAGTGCGCGTGTCGGACCTCTCGCTTCGCGCTCGATAATGTATTTAACTCGCGTGTTGTACTCGCTTTTTGTACTCCATCCACATTTGTGCATGGACCTTTTAAAATTTAATATCAAGCAATTGACAACTGTAATTTGGGGTGTTTATCAATTCTCTTTTGTTAAAGTTCATTCGGGTTTAATGAATACTTTCTCATCACGTGTCTCGCGCTTCGCACTGGATTAAAGTATATTCAAAACGAGAAATTTTTAATATTATTTTGAATGTTTCAAATGAAAAATTTTGCCGTTAAACATTTTATTACGTCGTATCATTTTTCCATAATTTTTAAATTGTTATTTTTAATGATCTTTTTCTCGACTAAAACGCAAACTGCGTATCTTATCAAAAAATGGTCCGAAAGCAAATCTATAGATCTAATTTAGGTATATAATGTTGGGAAAACATATTTTATTGTATCTTGTGTCGTATTCCCATACATTTAATTTTTTTATTTTTAGTGATATTTTTCATGAATGCAACGAAGAAAACGCGTCTTATAAAAAAATCGTCAATAACAAATTTGTAGATCTTTTCTGGTTGAACAATTTGGTATTGAAACATTTCATTGTAAAGCGTGTCGTTTTTCCAAAAATTAACATTTTTACTTTTAACTACTTTTAACCCAGCTGAAAATTTCTGTACAGGAACCTCGGAGGATCCTGCACATGTTCATGTACAGGAAACTGCACACGAACCTGTACAGGTAATCTTGGCGGTTCCTGTGCAGGAATTTGGCTAAGGAAACTGTACACGATCCTGCAAAGGAACCTGTATAGGCGGTAACCTTTGAATGATCCTGTACAGGTTCCTTCACAGAGTCAATTAATGTGTGGGTTCATGTACAGGAACATATTCAGGATCTTATACGTATGAATCTACGTAGGAACCAATCCGCGAGGGTTCGCTAGTTGCTTGACTCTCTTGATGGCGAATTGGATCTTCAAGGGAATAAAAGTAAGACAACTTTATAGCTCTAAGCGACATGAGTTTTCGCGATGGCTTTCTGCAAGGACCCTATAGATGTTTCTGTACAGGATCCTTCTAAAGGTTCCTTTGATGTATTTCTGTAAGGGATCCTATACACGTTCCTGTACAGGAACCTGCGCCTCAATTTTCTTCGCAATGGGACCTGTACAGGAAGCCGTACAGGATCATTCAAAGGTTATTTTGTCGGAGCAGGTACCTTTGCTGGATCATGTACAGTTTCCTTCGCCAAATTCCTGCACAGGAACCATCAAGATTACCTGTACAGGTTCTTGTGCAGTTTCCTGTACAGGAACTTGCGCAGGATCCTCCGAGGTTCCTGTACAGGAATTTTCAGCTGCGAACTTTTTTAGCTACTTTTAACGTTACTTTTCATAATTAAAACTTAAACTACGCGTCTTATCAAAAAATGGTCGATAAAAAATTTATAGACCCTCCTTGGGTGACAAATTTTTGGTGTGTTCATTTTTTTCATTTCTTGCATAGCTTGACAGCAATAATTTTTTGTTTAGAAGTTTTTTCAGTGGATAAAACCAGAACCGTTATTTGAAAAAGGCTGGTTAACGAACTCGACCTTTCTGGCCGGAGCTAAGTTACATACTACATAGTCTTCAAAACTAAACAGAGATTAGAATTTTAAGCCAAAAATCGCTTACAAATTGTCTTTTCTTTCAAACTCAAATTTTAAATTCTAATTTAACCATTTTTACTCTAAAGCTTTAAAACATGTCAGTACTAGGCACTCAAATCTGAAAATTTTCTTAGACTTAGGCCTCCAAATTCCAAAGCTTTAAAGTGTTGGAAATTGAATGATTCCACACTTTATTTAAAACTGAAACATTTTAAAAATTATAATTGGAAATACACTATAAAGGACTACTTTGTACGCATGTGAAAGTAAAATAATCCATTAACAGCGGTTATTTAAATAAATTGAAGATTTTATTGAAAAAACGGCCTTGGGGAACATCTGAATATATTTTTTTAATTTTGCCAAAAATCAGTGATTTATATCACTAAAAAGAATACATTGTACAGTTGTACACATGCCACAGCAAAATGGTTCTTTGACAGCGCTTATTTAACTAAAATAAAAAAAATAAGTATTATTTTATTCGGCTTGGGAGACCCCTAAATCTATATTTTTTAAGCTCTGCCAAAAATGTAGGGGTCATTTTGATACCAAAGGGATGTTAGTAAGAGGTAAAAAAAATTTGAGCGACGGTTTGTGTTCTGAAATATTCGTCTTTGCTTTAAATAATATTCTAATTTTTATTTGTTACACAATCTTTATTATCTACCAGATAATACTATAACCCATCTATAAATTGAATAGTTTGATAAGGAGACTTCCTACTGTCTTGAAACGTTTTACTTATTTTTCTAAATGAAGAGGATTTTTTTTATTGAATATTTATACACACCTGTTGAGGCTCAGTGAGAGTACCGTCGACGTCGAACAGACAGATTGTTTTATTCAAGGACATGGTGCTTGTTACGAAGACCTGAAATGTAAATTCTATAATTAACTGAATGATTAATAAACAGCTAAATCTTGACAATTAAAATCAATAACATAAATTCTATGTTATTCCAATAATAACAAATCTTCTCTGTGTAAAATTATAATCTGAATAGTCTCCTATCTTAAAATTAAAATTCAAGTTTAGTTGTAGTGAAAAATCACGTGCTTCATATCCTAGTCTATTTGACGTCAATCTCTCAATCATACTTCTACCTAGGTAAAATCTTTACAACCCTACGCCTATATCCAAACCTATCGATTTCCATCGCACATATTACACCTGAACCTTTCCTTTTCTCGAATCAGGAAATGTTTAGAAAATTTTGCACATTTTAAAAGGAACACCAAATGTCAATTATAATTCTATACCCACAACAGTGACGGCAGAACCTCCCACCTGTAGTGAATTGGGCACAAAACATCACGAAATTCGTCCGTTCTTCATACGTCATTAAGAATCATTGACTGTTCATTATTAGGGTAACAAGGTCACTTACAAATAAGAAAATAGTGAATATTTTCCTTATTATCTTCCACAAATGAAGTGGATATTATTTTATAAAAATGTGTACGTGGTCTGCAAAACGTAGCAGCTTGCCGGTAGATACTGATCAATTGGGAGATTGGGAGTGCCTCCTCCCTTTGCTCAGGAACGTAATTTAAAGGAGTTTGGCGGTCTTCTCTCATTGAAAAAATCAATTCTAAAAAAATTCCTCAAATTCTAAAAATTGTTATGACTTCTGAATATTTTTTTCAAGTCTTGTTTTATAATATGATTCTCGCAGATTCTACTTAAGAATCTATTATTTTCATGCGTCATTCCTAACAAGTTTTAAAGTATTTAAGCGTGTCTTTTCAATACGTTAGTGATCAGTTTCAGTTTCATCGGGCTCTACTGCTACTCTCGAAACAAGTTACTTAAGATGAAGTCCAGGAATTTAATAATATTAGTTCTTACAATTTTCGCACATTCGTGCAATTCAGTGACTCAAAATTCCCAACGGCAGAGGAATGCTCTTCTGATTTTAGGTATAACATTTTTTTATAGGTATTTTTTATGCATTGATAGAAATCTAAAGAAATTCGCCCTAAGCGAAGTCACAGAGATATAATTCTGTAAGGCGTTATTACCAATAGAAAGTGGAATTTTCAGTATGTTCATAAATTATTAATACGTAGTCTGGTATTGTGAAATTTTTTATACACCTAACCCATTTCCAGCTCGTTTGGATTACGGAAATTTCCATCAGCGCTATACCCAACCGGTTAATAACTTCAAGGAAAATTCTGTAATACAGTGCCCATGTTATAAAGTTACATACACTTTCTATAGAGAAAGCGAAGTTGAAACAAAGCGTTACGTATTTTTGAAAGCCCCTAAGCCTAAAGTACTCACGTGAAATGATGAAATATTTAAAAATTGAAGATTTTTTTATTGTAATACCCAATTTCCACTCTTTACGATCACTTGTAATCAGAAAACTTTTAATTATATAATATTTTTGTTTATGACTTTTCTGTGACCCTCTGTAATAATAATAATGATAATAATAAATTAAAACATTTCTTCATATTTCACAGATATAAAAGCCGCAAAAGGAAAAACCTCCGAATTATAATATTCAAAATGGTAAAATTGTCAATATTTTAATTTGAAACTCATATTTGAATACATATAAGTTACAGTTTACACAACTGAGAATCTTAGATATTTCGATATCAATTAAAAATTGTTCGAGAAATTATTCTCCATTCAAATTGATTCATTGATTCATTCAAATTACTCGAGTTTTATGATTATTATTTATTTATTTAACAACATAATATTTATACATGATAATATCCGTAAGTACAGCTGCAATATTTGCTTAGGTCCTTGACCTGTGCAAAGAGGTTGTAAATTAAACTAAACTAACTTAATCAACTAACTTAATCCTTAGGAGACATGATAAATGATCTGACTTTCAGTATCCCGAACAGGTACCTAGCGACAAGGCACTGTTCCACTTTATTCAGCGAATTCATCAATGCGATCCAGAACGCACCAGAGGCTCTATGATCTACAGATGATCCAAATCAATCCGATCTTAGATCTGTATACATGGGCTCTCCGCTAACAGATAAAACAGGTCTCTTCCACTCCCTAATTGCAGACTGCGCAGAGCTGCCCGGTCACAAATATAAAACTAAGATGCCCTATCTAGAATCTACCCGTAACAGATCCTATAAGACGAACATGGGCAAGAAATCTAACAAATTTAAAAGGAATACCGTGACTAAGGTACTGTTTCCCCATTGGATCTATCCAACGATACGGTAGCATCTAAAACGAAGAATTCTGCACAAGCCTGTTCAGGTTTAAATCTCTAAGATGGTCTTCGAATTTAGCTAACATGACCTCTTTGTTAGACTACAAGCTTACCAAGTCTAGTCCAGGCCAGGATCAAGGGAGCCTTTCTTCTTCCATGCCCAGCATCTTCTCTAGCCATTTTAGTGCCAGCTTTAGCATATTTCGCGCAGTTGATACTCGACCAAGCTCTAGGGAGTAGGGACTGTAAGGAGTACCAAAACTCTCTTAAAAAAAGGTATAATGTGAATTTGTGAATTATCTGCACCTAATCGCAATATCTCAACCCCAAATCCCTATGGTATAGAAGAGAACATCTAAGGCAAGGCTCTGATTTAAGATTTGTTTGGTGCTCCAAGATTCCAACTTAGAGGCTCGAAAGACCGGTAACGTCGATTCTACAGCAATCTTGGCAGAAGCCACTCTTTTGGTATAGGCCAGGGCCAAGAAACCTAAGCTTCAAAATAACTTACGTAGTTAATTGTATTCCCTAACCATCTCCAGCTAAGTTCATCAGAAGTGAATTTCGGAATCGAAGGCTTTTTCTCCTTACGGTAGATCATCACGATCTTCGTCTTAGATGTATTGACCTCCAGATGATTGATTCTACAATATTCACGAAGAGTATTAATTTTCCTCTGGAGATCAAAACAAGAGTCAACAAGCACCACGATGTCATCAGCTTAGGCCAGTAGAAGAACTACAATCAAATAATCAATTGAGATACCCCTCAGGCCGGGTCTCAGCAGGAGGCCTTCAAGATCGCTAATTGTTAAAATAAAAAAGACCGGGGTAATAAGCTCACCACGTCACTATTTTAATGAATTTTGTGATGACACCCATATTCAATCAATTACTCCAGAGTAAATCGTGACTTACTGAAGGGAAAGCTCTTTTAAGATCTGCAAAGCAAGCAACAACTCTACGCCCAGGGATGGAGAGGTGTATCTGTATTATAGATCTCAAAACAAAGATGTGATCCATACAACCTCTGGTAGCTCTAAATCCTGCCTGGAATTCAGACACACACTGTGACTCATTCATCCACTCCACCAATCTATCCAGGAGGATCCGTGTGAATATGTATATTGACTATATACAATTCACAGGCGTGATATCCCTATATGACCCAGTATCCTTTGTAATCCCCTTCTTGTAGATCATGCAGATGAGGATATATCCCCGAGAAGGGGGGATACTGAGGGATAATGACGGGGTCTTTCTCATCCACCCACATTTTTACAATTTTAATTAAAAATTCTCAACTGCGACCCCCATTCAACTTGAAATTTGTTATTTTTGAACTATTTGCAAACAAAAATGTTCAGTCTTAAACGCTCCTAATTTTAAATACGGAACGCTTCCAAGTACAAATTGTTTATTTTGTATTCTTCAAATTAAAATTTTTGTATGTTTTCAAAATTGAAAATTAAAGAATTTTAAGAACTAAAACTTTTGAATTTTCTAACAACGTTATTAAATTGAAGCTATAAATTCTGGACTTTTTAATTTCAATCGATTTCAAATTCAAATATTTAATTTTCTACATTATTTTTAACAGTTTTAAATTTTCAATGAATTTCAAATATCTAGTTAAATTTCTAATGTTTCCAATTTGAATGCAAGAGTAGGTAATGCTTGTTTCAAAAGTTTCAAATTGTTTAATTTTGCATACTTAAATTTAAAAGTGCTCAATTTCGAAATCTTTTAACTTTCGAACATTTTTGTTACAGTTTTAAAATGTTTAAACTGGGCAGTTTTGAATTGTTCTAGTTTAAATTAAAATTACATATATATGCATAGAAAATCCAAAAATTGTTAGCTTGATAAATTTTTGAAACATTTTAGAGATTATGTTTAATTGTGGAATTACATAGAAAAAAGAGAGATCAGCAAGAAATCCTGACATTCAAAAGCTTCGAAATTAAAACACTGATATCTCAAAAAAAAATTTAACCGAATTTACTAAAATTCTAATTTGCAGCTGACGATGGAGGCTTTGAAATGCGATCCTACCTAAATACCATCTGTCAGACTCCCTATTTGGATAAATTAGCAAAAGAGAGTTTGGTATTCAACAATGCTTACACGTCTGTCAGCAGTTGTTCGCCCAGGTAAAATTTATCTCTTCTTTAAAAATGTTAAGGACGCTAGCCAAGAATTTGAGCACTTTAAATCCCAGTAATTTTCCACTCTTCCGTTGAATAATACATGTACATTTTTTTTCTAAAAAATCTTTGTAAATTACTTATACCAAAGCACAATTTAATCAATTTTAATAATTTCAGACGACTTCGTTTAGAAATTATAAATAAAAAATTCTGCTACATAATATAAACAACATTTTTTTAATATTTCATATTCACAGATATCACTTATATTGACATGAAAAACATATAAGTCAACAGTACAGCTCAATATTTTACCATACATTTTTTATCTGGTCACGCTGCATTGCTATTTTAGGATAATATTTTTAAAGTGTTTTTCAAATTTTTCTTTTTATCATAGTCGCATGTCATGTCACGCGATCTTTAGCAACGTGTTAAATTCATATTCATCAAAAATTTGTTCTTTGATCTCTTCGTTTTATATTTTCATACTCTCTTGAGTTACGTATACTTGAAAAAAAATACTTTGGCGATTTGGAAATTTTTTCGTTTTCGAAAATCTCATTGATTAAAAAGGTCTATTTTTGGGTAATCGCCCTTAAGATTGCTAGAAAGTGTTTTTTTTTTATATTTTGGATCAAACCCTCTTAACATAGTCGTGCTTCCTTATTGACTGGACTGCCAAGTCACCAAAATGGAATGTATGGATTGCACCAAGGTGTTCACCACTTCAACTCCTTTCAAGATGTACCGAGTTTGTCTAAAATATTAAAGCAAAACAATATAAGAACAGGTGTGTCTTTGTAAAATAATTACTTTTGACTGAATGCATTTCAAATCAGGCAGGTTCTACACTTGATGTTGTGAATCTCTCGGAGACGAAATATGTATTTTTTTATACGTATTTTTCCGATTTGCGAAAAAAAGTTGTCTACGAAGTTATGCGTATTTGAGTTTTGTGCTTTGTTTTTCAAAAAAACCTAAACTTTTTTTTTAAACCTCTATCACTTGTTATTTGATTGAGATATTTATCGTTTTCTTTCTGAGTCTGTGATATAGTTTATTGTCTTATTGCGAAATCCGCGGGAAAATTTAAAAAAGGTTTAAATGAACAAAATGGCGGTGGGTTTTCTGAAAATATCAAAAGTCGATTTTCTCAAAAAACCAACTTATATTTTTTGCAAATTTTTTATTGAATTTGTACTTTCATAAGAAAGAAATCTTGTGAATTATATGCGAGCTAAATCAATTTTTTTGACCAGTAGAATTTTTTTTTCATAAAATCGAATTTTCTAATATTACTCGCAAATAACGACAGATACGAAAAAAAGTTAGAATAAAAGTTTGCACTTCTAAAAAAGTTCTAATCAAAATATCTCTTACTCTTTTGCAAATTCTTGCATAGTTTATAAGAAAAATTAAAAAGTTATATTTTTAGGGGAAAAAAGTCTCCCGACCTCAAAAATGGTTTATCCTGCATAAAGCTGATACAATATCTTCCTTATATAAGCAGAAATTGTATAAAAATATGGGTAAAAATAAAAAAGTGGGGGTTTCCAGAAAATCTTTTTAATTTTTTTCTTCGAATTTTGAAAACTTGAAACAAATACTTTCTTGAAACTCCCTTCTTTATTATTCTTCCCAATATTTTCGAAAAGTTTCAGCTAATAGAAGAAAGACATATTATCAGCTTTATGTCAGCTAAAAAATTTTTGAGGCCGGGAGCATTTTTTTCGTAAAAATATAATTGTTTATTTTTACTCGTAAACTACGCAAGATATCGCAAAAGAGCAAGAAGTTTTTTTCATAGAACATTTTTAGGCGTGCAAACTTTTATCTTAACGTTTTTTTTTCGTATCTTTCGTTGTTTTGAAGAAAAATGAGAAAATTCGATTTTATGAGAAAAAAAAATTCTCTGGGCGACAAAAGTTATTTAGCCCGCATAAAACTCACAAGATGTCTTGAAGTACAAATTTAACAAAAAATTGACAAAAAATATAAGTGTGAGTTTTTTTAAGAAAGTCAGCGTTTCAACAACAAAAAAAAACATTTGTGGTTTTTTAAAAAACAAAGCACAACATTCAAATACGCATAAGTTCGCAGACATTTTTTTTTTTGTAAATTGGAAAAATATGTACTTACTGCCTAATTTCCTCTAAAAACAAAATATTTCATCCCCGAGAGATTCTGCGACTTCAAGTGTATAACCTGCCTGATTTGAAATGGATTCGGTCTATTTATCTCTTTACTGATTTAAGTTATAGAATGTTTTTTAATCAGGCATTATTGGCAAGAAGCATGTAGGACCCAGTGAAGTTTACCCCTTCGACTTTGCTCATACAGAAGAAAATGAATCTGGTCTTCAAGTTGGACGTAACATTACCAAAATCAAACTGCTAGTTAGAGAATTCTTGTCCCAAACAAATGCTGAGTATGCTTTCAACAGATTTTTTATTAATTCAATTAGAAATTACTGATACATTTTCACTATTTTTTATATTTCTGGAAAATTTTTTTTTGGCAGATCATTTTTTCTATACGTAGCATTTCACGATCCACATCGATGTGGGCACAGTAATCCCAATTATGGAAAGTTTTGTGAAAAATTCGGAAATGGGGACGTTGGTATGGGAACGATTCCAGATTGGTCTCCAATTTACTATCAATGGAACCAAGTGAAGGTTCCCTACTTTGTTCAAGATACTGAAGCAGCGAGAAGAGATATAGCTGCTCAGTACACAACCATATCTCGCCTTGACCAAGGTACTTGTATCACATTGTATAATAATAATGATGTACATAGAAATGGTTAATAATCATATATAAGCTTGAATAAAATTTACATTGATAACAATATTTTAGGAGTGGGACTCGTTCTTAAAGAATTGGAAGACGCTGGATTGAAAGACAACACATTGGTTATCTACTCATCTGATAATGGCATTCCCTTTCCCAATGGGCGAACTAATCTCTACGACCCTGGTAACCAGCTTTTATAATGTTGAATTAAAAATTGAAGAACTAAGAAATGAACAAATTCAAATAGGCTCTTTCGTAATTGAGCAATTATTTTTAATCTTAAACGGAAAAATTTTTTTTTAAACAAATTTACATGTATGTCTGAGGCATTAGTCGGAGTTAATATAAGTAAGGTTAAAAAAATATTGCCTAGAAAAAAAAATCTAAATAATTGACTGAGGCTACTGAAGCTAATGAAAGAAAAGTTTAAGGTAGCCCCCACTCCCCCCAAGTTCAAAAATGTGTCCTGAACATAATCCAATATATAAGGTGTACACATAATCACTACACTTCATTTCCCAGTTTTTATCCTTTTCAGTGGCTTGCCCACGCATTACAAACGAAATGTTCCTTTATTAATCTTCAACTCCAAGTCTTTAAACATTAGGCAATTTCAAAATACAAATATAACAAAATTTGCAACTAAAATTGAAACATTATTAAGCGCTTGAAATTTCATGATTCAAAATTTAAGGAATCCAAGTATGTATATTGAATTTAACAATGTTACATAATATATTACATTTTCAATTAAAATATATGACACAATAGTATAAATGTAAAGCCTGCAAAATTCAATGCCTTTAAATTGAAACGTTTAAATTTTAAGATTATACATTTGGAAACGTTCGCCATTTAAAATTTAAATATTTGAAGCACCTAATGTTAAAAACGCTGTAATTTAAAGTCTGAAAAAGGGAAGAATTTCTAATTTCCAGAATTTTAAATAAAACAATAACTTATACTTGAAAGCGTTCCATTTTCAACAATTCTGAAAATTGTCCAATTAATGGTTAAAAATAAAAGAATTTCGAATCAGAACCATTCAAAATTAAACTTTTTTAAACTATCAAGCATTCAAAAGTGGATAATTCCATATTCAAACATTAAAAATTGCACAAACAAAAATTAACGACGCCTCATATTGAATAATTTGAAACTTGAAAACCCCAAAATTGAACAATTGTAACTGCATACGACGATAATTTCTAATTGATTTTTCGAAACATCCAATTTATAACAATTGATTATAGCAATTGAGGCTTTTCTGTTCAATCATAAATTACATTTGATGATTTGTTCAACCTACTTAAAAATTACGGATTTCTGATGAGCAAATTTTGTATAGGTATGGCAGAGCCAATGATGATTTCATCTCCATATCACAAAAAAAGAAGAAATGAAGCAACACACTGTATGACTTCATTATTAGACATCGTCCCCACCTTCTTAGATTGGTTCAAAGTTTCATACCCAAATCATTCAAGTGATTCAAATCACGTAAATAAATTCAGTTTGACCGGAAGATCTTTAATCCCTCTTCTTATTGAAGGTGAGTTTTATAATATTGTAATAATCCTAATAGTTATAAAAATTACATTATTTATTAGTTTATTATTATTCTATTTATTGAAGGTGAGTTTCATAATATTGTAATAATCCCAAAGTTATAAATATTACATTATTTATTATTTTATTATTATTCTATTTATTATATTATAATAAATTGTTATTATCTTTAATATTAATTTATTGCAGTATTAATCATATTTAAAAATTAATTCGTTTATGTTTAGAACCTCAAGAAGAAAACACTACGGAGGTCTTTGCAAGCCAGACACACCATGAAGTTACCATGTATTATCCAATGAGAGCCATCAGAACCAAGCGGTATAAGCTCATTCACAATTTGAATTATAAGATGCCATTTCCTATTGATCAAGATTTTTATCTGTCACCAACATTTCAGGTCAGTTTCGTAGGAGTTTTAAGTATATTCATTGGAATTTCTTGAAATCTTAACTTTAATTGTTACTGTTTTTATAGGATCTGTTAAACAGGACGCATACAAATCAACCACTTCAATGGTATAAATCATTAAAGACTTACTACTACAGAGATGAATGGGAATTATATGATCTCAGACATGATCCAGAAGAAACTAAGAATATCGCTGGAAAATTGTCAGTCAGGGTAAGAAGCATTTTTCTATATGCACTTAAATCGGTCTTATAACTGTTATATATGGAAATGCTGATACAATAATATTCTATGTTATTTCAGAGGATTTTCGCTGATTTACAAGAAAGATTGATAAACTGGCAAAAAGCGACCAAAGATCCATGGATGTGTGCACCCGGAGGAGTACTTGAAGCAGTTGATGACTTAAAAGATAATCCACAATGCATGCCTTTGTATAATCTAGACCTAGAATATTGAATTTTTAAATGTCTTTCTTTCAATGTTGTTTGTGATATTTTTGTGCGCGCAACATTTCCTAAGAATACATATTTTTCTTATCTTTGACATAATTTTTTATGTTAAAAATATTTAAAAGCTGATATAATTTAAGGAATAAATCTCCCACCTTTTATAAATAAATTTCAAATCAATTGAAAACAGGTTAGACAACCACCGCAGGGTCCCACTGGAAGCAACTGCCATCTATGAAAATAACACCGGCTCCCAGTAGAACAAGCGGTAAATCACCTATGGCCACGTCTCAAAACCGACATAAATATAAATTCAGGAAAAAATTAAATCCTTAAGTCTTAAAATTACATATCTAAGTGTTCAACATGTCTTAAAAATATTTGTAATGTAAACTGATAATCACTTTCCTAGAAAAATGCATGTGCTAACTACATAATTTTTCAATTACATAAATTTAAATACATACCGCGAATTTAAAACAATGATCCTAGCTACGACTGTGTGATATTCCTCAATTTTCTCTCACGCTGTTTAAAAATTGCTTCGTTAAGCTGATGTAGGTAAAAGGAAGATTTATTGGCAGACGTTTCTATTTCAGTCAATTCTTCTGATACTTCGCTCATCTGCAAACAAACAAATTTTTCCATTAGATAGGTATAATCTAAGATTGTGTAAATGACAATTAACAGGGTGTATTCTAAGCCGAATTTGCAACTAACCGAATGTATAGTACCCGAAAACTAAAAAAAAAAAAAACAAAAAAAAACAACTAACCGACTTAATTACAACTAACAGTTAGAATATACCCTGACAATATATATATATATATATAATCTGATCTGTACATGATCTTCCTGGCATAAATCCACTTTGGACTTCCCATATATTTTCTTCTGTAATTTCCATTACCCTACGAATAAGTATTTTTGAGTATATTTTACTCACGGTACTTAGTAAGCTGATACCTCTGTAATTATTGCAGCTTTTTTATCTCCCTTTCTTTTGTATATTGGTACGATAATCGCATTTCTCCAATTGTCTGGGACTTGTCCCGTCTCGATACATAAATTTATCAATTCGCACAACCTGTGAGGTATGTAAGAATTAAAAATTAAGAATTCATCCATTTCTATTTGTTCTTATAGAATTGGGCGCACGGGTCAACCGTTAATCTATTCCCCAAAGGCATTCGAACTTCTTTTTTTCTTCTTCTCTTCTTCTAACAGAAAAATATTTTGATCCTTTCTTATCCATAAACTCGTTTAGCTAATGACTTTAATATTTGGTTGAAAATGTAATTATTTTGTTGAAAATTCAAAAATACAACAACTTGGTTGAAAGTTGAACTACCTTGATCCAAATTCATTTTTTTTGTGTTGAAGATTCATCTTCTTGGTTGAAAATTCGTTTTATTTTCGGTAGAAAATTAATTTTTTTAACCAAAAATGTAACCATTCCATTTTTAGTTGAACGTTCAGGCATTTTGTTGAAAATTTGTCTTTTTAGTTGAGAATGAATTCTTTCAACTGAAAATGTGACTACTTATTACATTTTTAGTGGAAAACTTATATTTTTCATTAAAATTTCATATTTTATAGTTGAAAATTCATCTACATATTTGATTAAAAATTCATGTATTTTATTGAGATTTCGTCATTTTGGTAGAAAATTATACTTCTCTGCTGAAAATTCATCTTTTTCGCTTAGAATTCAATTTTTGTTCTTAGCAAGTCTTATTTTTTGTTTGAATTCAACATTCAATTTGTTGAAAAATCGTTTTTATTTATTGAAAATTAATTTTTTACCTGAAAAATTTAAGATTCCTGTTTTGGTTAAAAACTGATTTTTATTGATTGAAAATAAACTATTTTGTTGAAAATTCTAATTTTCGGGTTAAAAATTCAACTGTCTTCTAAAAAATTGTTGTTTTTTTGGCTTGAAAATTCAACTATCTTCTAAAAAATTTGTTTTTTTGGCTTGAAAATTGCACTATTAGGATGAAAATGCTACTGCTTTCACTTAAATTTTAATATTTTTTGTTTGAAAATTCGACTATTTGGTTAAAAGTGTATCTTTTTGGGTTAAAAATTCAGCCATTTGGTTAAAAATGCAACTATTCTGTTCAAAGTTTAATTATTTTGTTGAAAATTCAACTATTTTGTGGAAGTCATTTTTCTTTTGTCGAATATTCAACTGTTTTGTTGAAAATTCGTGCTTCTGGATTGAAAATTTGTGCCTCTTGATTGAAAATTCAACTTTTATAGTCGAAAAATCCACTTTATTGACTGAAAATTCATCTTTCTTGGTTAAAAATTACCTTTTTGATTGATAAGTCTAATTTTTTGTTTGAAAATTGAACGGCCTTCAAAAAAATTCGTCTTTTTGAATTGTGAATTCAACTATTTGGTCGAAATTTAATATTTTTGTTTTGAAAATTCGACTCTTTCATAATTCAACTATTTCATTAAAAATTCATGTATTTTGTTAAAAATTGAACTATTTTGTTAACAATTTAATTATTTTGTTAAGAATTCGAATATTTGGTTCAAAACATCTTTTTTGGTCGAAAATTGAACTATTTTATTAAAAATTCGTCCTTGAGTATTGAAAGTTCATTTTTTATGGCTTTAAAATTTGACTTTTCGGTTCAAAGTTTAAACATTTTGTTAAAAATTTGTCTTTTTGGATTTATTGTTAAACTATTTTTAATTTTTAAACTAATTTTGGTTGAAAAATCATTTTTTTCACCGATAAGTGAACTACTCCATTCTCAGCTATTTGGTTGAAAATTCAAGTATTTCGTTGAAAATGCAATATATTTCAATTTGAATATACAATATGGTATCAATATTAATTTTATTAAAAAGAATTTATGTCACGTCTGTACTCTTGTAACTTGGCAATAGAAAATTGGTATTCGACATAGTCATGAATATTTATGTAATTTATTTCTCATACTGTAAACTTTGAATAATCCTTATAATTAATCATAATCATAAGCTATTTCCACCACTAGGTCCAGTACCCTCTAAAAACATACATTTAGCCATAATATAAGATACAAATACAAAGCCTGAGTAATTGTTTGCCATATAAATAAGCCCCTGATCATAAAAATAGAAAGTTGACATCAAAATTTTATAGTTATCAGAAACAATAAGCGAAATTTGCGCAAAATACTTTCCAGTCGAATGGATGACTATAATTTCATATCTTACAAACCACTCACAGTCACAATTTTTCCCCGCCCAAGAATAAAGTAACATAAAAATAAAATATACTGAAAAACTAGTAACAAATTATGTATGTATTTTAAATTCGAGGCTTTGACTTTAAAGTTATTTACCTTTTTTGCCAGAAATATTTTAATTGTCACAAACCTTTAACCTTTCACACCTGGATTTAAATTCCGATAACAGGACTTTCACATTTGTGGAATTGTGGGACATTCAAGAAAGATGGAAAAATTTTAAATTACATTCCCAATAATTATTCATGTTATTTCAAACAGATGGTATTACGAATGAAAAATACACATTTAAACGGTGTGGTGGAACTAAGTTCAAATAAAAGTTCCAGATAAATGAGATTTTTTCATTACCTATAGTAATATAGCATTTTAAGATGAAAATGAAAGTAATCGGAGTGGTGTCTTCTCAAGAAAAAATTTTTTGTATTAAATTACATGAACATGAAAAGATTTTCGTAAGATTATATGGTGAATATTATTAAAAATGTTTTTTCATAGATTTTTCATAGAATGTGATTGTCTGTAATCCCACAAACATTTTGAGACCCGTAAACAAACTATTCTTCGTTGACATTTATATTCAATAAAATCTAAAAAATATGCCAATAACACAGTTTTCAATTGGATGTGCAGAACCAAGAAAGATTACTTTTCTACCACAAAAGTTGAATTTTCAACCAAATGCTCGAGTTTTCAAACAAAAAAGATTAAACTTCAACTGAAAACACTTTTTAACCAAAAATGGAATCGTTAAATTTTTAGTTCAAAACATTAAATTTCAACAACAAAAAATACGGATTTTAAACAAAATAATTAAATTTTCAACAATAGCAGTGAATTTTCAACAAAACTGCTTAAGTTTGAACCAAAGGAGTGTAATTTTCTACCAAAATAGTTGCATTTTCAGTCCGAAAATATTACTTTTTACCAAAAAAAATTAGTTTACAACAGAACATTTGAATCTTTAATTAAAATTATCAATTTTTAATCAAAAATGGTTTAATGATTTACAAATTAGATCAAATTTAAGCCACTTAGTTGAATATGCAGCCGAAATAGATTAATTTTCAAGCTAACACTTGTATTTTTAACCAAAAAGGATGAATTTTGAAACGAAGAAAATTTTATTTCTACCGAAAAGACGAATTTTCAATCACACAATTCAATATTCAACTTAAAAAGATAAATTTTCAATTTAAAATATCGATTTTCAGCTCAAAATGGAATAGTTAAATTTTCAATTGAAAAAATTAATTGTCAATATAAAAAAACGAATTTTCAACAAAATAGTTACACTTTCCACCAAAGAGGTGAATTTGTAACCAAATTGTTAAATTCGTAAGCCAAAAAGAGGAATAATCTACCAAAGAGTTGAATTGTCTACTCAAAAATATAATTTTTCGACGAAAAAATTAACTTTTCTATCAAATAGTTAAATTTACAAATAAATAGTTTAATTTTTAACCAAATAGTTAAATTTTCAACAAAAAAGTTCATTTTCAACCAAATAGTTTAATTTTCTACGAAAATGTTGAATTGTTAAGTCAAAGAGACCAATTTTCTACAAAACGGCTGTATTTCCAACCTGGAAATATGACTTTTTAAAACAGAAAAAATTAACTTACAACAACCAGTTGAGTTTTCAACTAACATTATAAATCTTCAACGAAAAAGAAATTCATTATTTACAAATTAACTTTAAACCAAGTAGTTGAATCTTAACCCGGAACAGATTAATTTTCAAGATGAAGATTTTATTTCTACCAAAAAAGACAAATTGTCCACCACAGATTTGAGATTTCAACTAGAAAGGGATAGTTTTCAATTAAAAATATCAACATTCAATAAGAAATGGAATAGTTACATTTTCCGTTGAAAAATATAGTTCTCAACAAAAGAAACGACTAATTTTCAACAAAATAGTTACATTTTCAACCAAAGAGATTAATTTCTAACTGAAATGATGAATCTTCAGAAAGCAAATGAATTTTCAACAAAGGAGTTCAACATTTAACCAAATCGTTAAATTTTCAAACCAAAAAAATGAATTTTATCCTCAAAAAGGCGAATTATTAACAAAAGAGTCGAGTGCCTGAAAAAATATATTAGAAAAAAGACGAAGTTTCCACAAAACACATGAAATTTTCAACCAAAGAGTTGAACCTTCAACTAAAAAAGAGAAACTTTTAACTAAATAATTGAATTTTCAACTAAACAAGGTGAACCTTAACGAAAAAATTAATTTTTAATAAAGTAGTTCAACTTTCGAACATTTAACGTTATCTAAGTTCGTAACGTTAGTTCCGCTTCCCCCAACCCCTGTTACCCTCCCTATTTTTTAGCGTGAATCCCCCCTTCCCCCTCAAATTGGTAACGTAATTTATGGACGGCCCCTTACTAGAAAATCGGGTGTGGCGTCTTACCTCGGTCTCTCCTTCCCTAACTTCCTGCATCATCATCCCTCTTCAAAAATCGATCCGGAAATCGATTTATCTCTATGTTCATTTCCATTTATTGACCCTCACTTGTTAATGGGAAAATGAATGAGACCGATTGGAAAACAAATCGTTTCGATTACCCTATTACAGAGTTACCGATACAGAATTGACCAATAAGCTCTTACAGGATTTTCAAGTTGAGTGGAGTTTATCTCCTGAGTCCAAGAAAGCCTGTGGAATTAATCCTTATAAGTTCCACAAAGGGTATGCCGCAAGATTTACACAGGCGTGTGTTATTTCATAGAGGAAAGGGAACATTAAAACATTCGTAGGGTTCAGCCAGTGCTGGCATCGCACCTACGACGGCAAGCATTCAGCTACTTTAGATAGGGATGCTAAGGAGAAAACGAGGCAACAAGTGCGAGTGAGAGGGAAAATTGTGGGAAGATCTTGCCCTCCTCATCCCACTCAAATAGAATTAATTTTCATAAATATTTTTATTTCAAGGGCATTTTAATCGGAAAATTAATTTTACTTTCACTTCAGTAAACAGGTTTGTACTTCTTCAGTACATTTATGATTTTCCCATTCTTGCACTGATGTCATTTTTACTTAGGGCCAAAAAACTAATAGTATTCAATATGGATAAATGTGTATAATTTTAAAATACTGCTGCGAAGTATAGATAAAATTGAAACTTTCAATATTTTTCAATCTTTTATTTGTCTTACCGAAAATCTTATTTTCAGAAAATCAGAAAGCCCGCCAAAATCTCAATCGATGTGTTCTGTTACAATGAACAACTTTTTTACTTACGGTAGTGTTATATTCCAAACTCGATTCCAAATTAAAATGTCATAGAAACAATGTTACTTCTTTTTATGGCCGAGCCTAAACATCTGGACAGTCAGTACGTTTATCTAAGTTTATCACACGGTCGAATCTAAACGTACAGACCTGTCAAGGGGAAGGGGGCGCTGGAAAAGGGAAGACTTGTGTGAATGGGTTGTGTCCGGACGTATAGACAAAACCTTTTCTTAAACTATCTAAGTAGCTATTCATTAATCATGAATGGTCGTCGAAAGTTCGTCAATAGATAATTTGACGTGTCTCTAAGACGCAATCAAACATGTTAGATACATTACTGTAGAATTCCTAATATGAACAACATTTTTCTCATAAAAACAGAATACACCATTTTTTTTGAAACTTCTTAAATCGGTACGGGTGGCTCATAAAAGGTTCAACAATAGGTCGATCGATGCATCTCGAAGACGCAAAAAATACAATGGATATCGTATTGTTATAGGGGAAAGTGACGTGTGGTGTCAGTGCGGGGCACGGTGACTCTTGTAACTAATGCTCATGTTTCTTCATTTTCATATTAGTTTTTTACGTAAAATAGCTTTCTTTAGTACTCAAGAGAGCTATTTTATGTGAAAAAAACTTATATGAAAATCAAAAAACACGAGCATTATTTGCAAGAGTCGCCATGCCCCGCACTGACACCATACCCCACTTTCCGCTACTTTTGGAATTCGAAATCGCTACAACACAGAAAAGTAGTGTATTGGGGTCCTAAAAAAGTATAATTAATTTGGAATCGATCGACATGCAGCTTGGTAACCCGCGCTCAAAAAAAACGGTTTGAAAAGTTTCTTGTTCGTAGAGTTTTTTAATTTTATTGAGTTTTAATTTTTTTACATACCTGGAGGTCAAGAAAGTCTTCTCAATTTTTTTTCGGATTTCAATCTATCATTTTCTGAGAGATAATTCCTATTTAATTTACCATTGTTTTCGGAAATTTTTTAGCACGTTTGCAAAGAGGAGGAGAATTATTTGAGGCACATGAAAACTTTTTAGTAACAAAAATGCATTAGAAAAAAATCCCCAAAATCCAGGAATCGAAATTGGCAAGACAGCGAATTTTTTACATTTTCATTTTGGTATTTTATGAACTTATCTTTATAACTTGTAGTTTAAACATTTTTCTGAGCATATGTGGGTTTTTTAAACATAGAAATACACTAGAAAAAAATCGACATGACTCAGGAATCGAATTTGTAAGGACAGCAAATTTTCTCATTTCGGAATTTTGTATTTAACAGAATTCATTTTTTTATTTATAAGCTTAACATTTTTCGAGCTTGTGTGGAATTTTTAAGCCTAGAAATACACTAGAAAAAAATCTACGATACCCAAAAATGAAAATGGGAAACCGAAAATTTTTAAAATGCTTAAGCGGCATTTCTTTTTTTAATATTCTTATTTTGGCTCAGAAAAATGTTTAAACTAAAAGTTATGAAGATAAGTTCATAAAATGCCAAAATCAACATTTAAAAAAATCGCTGTATTGCCAATTTCCTGGGTCTTGTGGATTTTTTTTCTGGTATATTTCTATGTTCAAAAACCCCACGCATGCTCACAAAAATGTTTAAACTACCAGTCATGAAGATAAGTTCATAAAATACCAATATGAAAATGTAAAAAATTCGCTTTCTTGCCAATTTCGATTCCTGGATTTTGGGGATTTTTTTCTAATGCAGTTTTGTCACTAAAAAGTTTTTATCTACCACAAATAATTCTCCTCCTATTTGCAAACGTGTTAAAAAAAATGTCCGAAAACAATGGTAAATTAAATAGGAACGATCTCTCAGAAAATGATAGATTAAAATCCGAAAAAATTGAGAAGACTTTTTTGATCGCCAGGTATGTAAAAAAAATTAAAACTCAATCAAATTTAAAAACTCTGCGAACGATAAATTTTTTAAACCTTTTTTTCGTGTGCGGGTAAACAAGCTGCATGTCGATCGATTCCAAATTGATCATACTTTTTTAGGACCCCAATACGCTACTTTACCGCGTTGCAGCGATTCCGAATTCCAAAAGTATTTATTTTCGACCCACCTAATACACATCCTCATCAAAAGTTTTTTTTATAACTCACTTTTTCAATTACATTGAACTACAAAAAAAGTATTGATACTTATTAATATATATTAATATGTATTATAATATTATTATAATATTAGAAATACTTGGATTCAATCTGAAATACCTAGAATCAATGAAGCAGCCATCCAGAAAAGTTTTCTAATGGATGAGCAATTGTTCAAAAATTTATCGAATTTGTTATGAACAAATAAGTGAGTGAATAGAGATTCATGGTGATTCGCAGTGGGTCGTCAATTGATTCGCTCTAAATTTGAACAATTTATACACAAAAGCCATCTTTCTATTGAATCCATTAAAGATAATAAATAATTTGTTATTTTATAAACATCTTTTATAACAAATTATCCACAACAGGTATTTATGCTCAAATAAATGAAGTCACTTCCTTATCAGATTAAGTCTGGCTATTTTTAGAGGCAAAAACTTAGTTTTCTCAACGTAATGAAGTGTAAATAACAAATTTCTAGACTTTCAGAAAGCTTACATGACAATAAACCATTTTCAATGTTAATAACAATTGTTTAAACAATTTTTTTCTCATCTGAGGCATTTTTTAAGAAAAAATTGCGTTTATTTAAGATATTAGCATTCTGTTATTTAGTACTGGCTCTGTGATATCGACCAATAACAATTGATAATTGTTCAAGCAAACCCAATTAACAAATGCATTTTTTGGCTATTACTAAAGGTAAAAACTTGGCTTTTTCCAGGTAATCATCTGTTAATAACTGATTTTTAAACTTGTTTTTAGAAACCTCGATAACGATCTACTATTGTTATTGTCATTAATAATTGGATCTACCAATTTTTGTCCTCTCATCCATTGGGGCAGACACATTACACACACTAAGTGATTATCAGTTAGTTATTATCGATCAATAGCATAGAGCAAAAAAGCCAAGACGAAGACAAAGATAAAGCCAAGATTTTACCTCCAAAAATATCCAGACTGTGCATTTGTTAATTAAATTTGTTTAAACAATCATCAATTGTTATTAGATGACTTGATCTGATAGGAAGTGACATTTTCGTATATTTTTTTGCTGATTCAGTAGAGAAAACTTGATTTGTTTCATCATAAATACCTGCTGTGGATAATTGTTTATAAGATTTGTTTATATAATTGCAAATCATTTATGCTATTTCAAGAATTCAATTAAAAACGTTTTTTTCTATAAATTGTTCAAATTTAGTACGAATCAATTGACGAATCACTGCTAATTACCATGAATCCCTTTTCACTCACTTATTTGTTTATAATAAATTTAATAAATTTTAAATCTATTGCTAAGCTATCAGAAAACTTTTCTGAATAGTTGATTTATTGATTTTACGTATTTTTGATTAAATCCAAGTATTTCTCAAAAGCCGGTACTTTCGTAGCAAATCTTATTTTTATTTTTGTTAATAAATAAAAAAAATATTTTTCAAAATCGGCCATGACCGATTTATGTAATATTTTATTAGCTTTAATTTAAAATGAAAAACTTCCGAATTGCTTGAGAAATCGCTTCTGAATATACATTTGTCCACAGGCAGTGGGGCAAAATGACGAACAAATGTTCAAAATACGATACCGGTGACAACTTTCAATCGATTTCAAAACTTTTTTTAAAATTTAAGCTAACTAGATTCCTAAGAGATCCCACAAGACCGATTGAAAAAAGTCGTCTGTTTCTTTATTTAAACATAAAGTTGAAAAAAATGGTAAAATTAAAAATATTGCTCTAAAAGCACGTAATTAATTCCAAATGATTGATATTAGTGTGTAATTGATAAATAAACATTCGCGAAACATGGCTTGATAGTTTATTATAAATGAATAATTGTTTATTAACAATTTTATTGTTATAAACAATAGTAGGTGCTTTTTTAAGGGTTTTGGGTATTTATTAAGTGATTTTTATTTTGATCCATTAAAGTAACATACAAACATTAAAAAACAAAACAAAAGTGTTTTTTTCCATATATTAGTAATAAGCTTGAAAATGATACTTTAACAAACTATATTGCCATTTAATGACAAATGTCATTGTTATAAATAAATTCGAAGTTTGATCAATTTTTGTAAGTTTGAGGTACTGTTTTTAAAATGTGCTTTGTTTGTCATTGCAGTGATGCTTAAGTAAACTATACTGTCATATTATGACAAGCCTCGTATTTTTTATTCATAACAATTGCAAAATTGTCATAAAATGAGAATATAGTTTACTGAAACATCACTGCCAAGTCAAACAAAGCACGTTTTACAAATATAAATCATTTTGAGTTAATTGCGTGTTATTGAAGCAACAATATCTTAAATTTCACAATTTTTTTCAACCTTATGTTTAAATAGAGTATATAAAAGAATTTTTTCAATCAGCTTTGAGCGATCTATTAAGAAGTTAGTCAGCTTTAATTCACGAAAATAATTTGGGAAATAGATTGATTTATTATTTTATTTATTTTAAGAATGTTCGACATTTTGACATACTATACGCCGGTTAGATCAGGCGGTAGCGCTCCTGATTTGTGAGCAGAAAGTCTGTGTTCGATTCTTTCTGATAATTTTCGTTTCATGTACATTTTGATTTCTTATGATTGAATATTAAACTTATATTTAAATTAAGCCAAAATATTAATTTTTAACAATTATTTCATATGAAGCCTAATGGCTTTCCACTTCTGGACGAAAACATTCAAATGTAATAATTTTAAACATTCAATTTTTTCCCCTGCTTACATTTCAGATTATTATTAGCGCCAACTGAGTCCTATATTTCGTGACAATCAGATCCACGATAACAATGAATATTATAATAATCTACATGATACAGTATTTTTTAATGAGCTTCAAACGACAAAAATATAAATAACGAAGTTTAGAGTAAAAAAAAACTCAATATTCAATTATTATACGTTATACTATATTATTACAGTACAGTTTCCCAAGCAGGAATTAAGTTAGTTTCGCTAGAGAACATACATAAAAAAATCGTCCTTTCTTCTTTTTTTTGTTTTGTTATATATTCATTCAGGCACCATAATGTGCTATTCTAGTACAAGTTACCACTGTTGTAATTTTTTAAAACACTGGCTTTACGAGCGAATAATTGCAAAAAGGTCATTATGATAATTTGCAATTTTCCATCGTCACCCTTCTCGCTTTTATTTACACCGTTACTTCCTTGCTCACTGCCCCGGAAGTGAAAAGAGTACATGGAAAATAAGCCGGAAATTATTTTCATTTTACAATTATTTTATGAAGTATGTTAATTATAATTAGAATTCAAATAGAACAAACCACGTATTGTATTAAAAGGAATATGGAAATATTTAAATTATTTTTCCTGAAAGTTTTACTTTGTTGCAAAATTAAAATATAGAACATTTCTTCATGTCAAGAATAAATTAAAACTTACTTGACAGGTGTAAGCAAATGCCATATAAGGAAGTGTGATAAAGACTGTTATCATTCTCCAAATATTCAGTTTATGGCCTAACCACGTTACTTCATGAGTTTTTGGTTAGAAAAAAGTCTTGATTGGTTAAAGATTGTCTTGGAATTGATAAAAAATTCCAGATGACGGGAAAAGTGGCACTCCTTTTCTTACTAAGTAAGTTATATTGTACATAAGAAATACATATTTGTTATGAAGAGATGTTATTGAAGACTAAAAGTAAATACATTCTGAATTCGTAAAGATCTCTTTTTTAAAAACATTTTCTGAAGATTATTGAATGAAATTTTTTTTATAAATTAAAATGAACAATATGCTGTATTACTCTCAATGATTTATAAAATCTCATATTAGACTATGGAAATTATGACAAAAAGCCTCATCCAGCCTCTATATAGTTGGAAATATTTTACATAGATGAATAGTGATAATTGATCTCTCTTATATAAAATTCAATTGAGAATAAGCAAAAAATTAATTTTATTTTTATTTTCATAGTCATAGCAACTTTATTCGCGGCCTTATGTGCAGTTCCTGTATCTAAAAAGGATAAGGTGAGTTTTACTGGTAACAAAAAAACTTATTATAAGAAAGTACTCATTAGTTAAAAATTCTACTTTACATGTTGCCAGTGACAATTGAACAAAAAAATAGTATGGAATTTGTGTTCAATTTCTAATTATTAAACTATAAAAACTTCGGTTAATAGTACTTCTACTAATTAAAATGATATTTCTTATAGAATCTTAGTAAGTGTCTAAAGGAATGCCCTGTAAGTTAACAAATTTTTACATGGTCTTTTTCATATTGGAAAACGATTGATTTTCCCCAAAATTATAAACTAAAAGACAAATATATTTTTAGAAAACTGGAACTGACCCAGTTTGTGTAACTGACGGTAAAAGTGATGCGACTATGAATACACAGGCATTCTGGTGCCATCATGATTGTGGAAAAGGTCAGTTGTGTTGAAAAACATTTTCTTATTTTCGGATTAATTTGTTCAAATATCTCACAATATGCTATGTTAAGTTTTGAGGGCAAATGGTATTTCATGACTTTATGAAATAATGCAATTTTTATTATTTTTAAATAAAAATATAATTGAGAACACGGCTTTTGAATTTTCGATCATTATTAGATGGGGCACTAAAGTTCTGTTTCCAATCATATGATAAATTAAAAATCAATAAAATTTCAATTATTAGGCAAAATACTAACAAACTGAGAGCGATTGGTTATTAGAATTGTGTAATATTCCCAAAAATTTCAACTCGCTATTTTGTTTACTTTCAATAAAATATTGGTGGAATGTATCAGATTTTTAACACAGTAAATCCCCGAGATATTATTCATCTCAAGTTGGATAAAAACGTTGCAAGCAATTGAGAACTACAATTATCCGACGACATATAATTTTTATCACTAGGAGGTTAAAAATTATCCGTCGTCGGATAATTGTAGTTGTCAATTGTTTGCAACGTTTTTATCCAACTTCAGATAAATAATATCTCGGGGATTTACTGTGAATTAGCTATTTTAATTCATATAACAAATATCAATTATTATTTCAGTTATCGGAATAGTATATCCTGGAGAATGTTAATATTCCCCTTCTACAGAAAACAAATTGGATGGCACTTTTAAAACTGGAAAGAAATTGTAAGATCCAGAATCGGAGATGAAAATTTCGGATCAGCGGATTGAGCATCATTCCATTCGTTAATTATGATGCTTTTCTGAGGCCAGATTTACAGAAAATGTAATCCACGAAATAAAGACTCAAATGAAATAATTTAAACTGTTTCACAATTTTTCTTTCTCACATTTGAGATTCAAATTAGTACCAACTCATTTATGTTTTTACTCCAGTTATTATAATCCACTATCATCTAGACACTTGAATCAATTGACTTCTGTTGGAAAATAAGGTAGAGGAATGGTGTAGGTACAACTGGAGATCATAAATATTTTTAATGCCTAGAAATCTTATTCATCATAAACAAACAAATGGTTGCTAAAGACACGACTATTTTTATAGAATTTAAAACAAAATTGTATTTTTTTTATTTAAAAATATTCCCTAATTTCGAACTGGAATTAAGAGTCTTTTATATTTTCTTACATACATGAAAAAACAACATAATGAATCGCAATAAAGTTGAAGCCTTTCAATCCTGTTTAGTGTTTTAATCTTCAAATGTTACAGATATTAAATTATATGTACTCGTATTTGCAGCGAACCTTGGAAACGTGCCCGTTATGGCTACGCATATGCTATGTAAGGCTAATGAAAAAAGACTGTCCTAATTTTCCAAATATTCAGTTTAAAATTATTCTGAAAAAATTGATACGCGAAAATACAATCTAATCACAAACAAACAAACGGTCTCTTGAAAACGTGCTCGTCACGTCTTTACGGAAATGCTACATATGAATCCAATGACTGTAGTTATTCTTGAAATATTCAGTTTCTTGCCAAACCTCGATACTTCACGGGTTTTTCTTTCAGGCATAAATATGGTACAAAAATACAGTTTTCAAGATGACATGAAAGGTGAAAGTCGCTTTCTTACTATGTAAGTAATTATTTATAAAAAAATACATACTTGCTGTGACGAGATTTTGTTCAATAATTAAAGCATATAAATTCTGGATTCATAAAGAGCTCTTTTCATAACACATGCAGAAGATTATTTTATCAGAGAAAAATTATTATTGTCATAATAATATAATGGTAATGATTAAAACCGTATTTCATTTAACTATCTATCACATACATATGTTTCTTTTCCGCCTTCTTGTTTTTGATCCAATAAAAAATATAGCTCGCTAAAATTTGGTGAAATGAGAGAAAATCTATCCAAGAACCGCTTTTTGGTCCCTTTAACTTTGCATTTTGTTCAAATAATGCTATTTTTAAAAACTTAGAATGTAATTGAGAACAAGGATTTAAAGCCATCTTTTCAATTGTGTTCGAAGATAAAAACAAATAAAATAGAATTATTTAACCAAATGCACACAAAAAGCTTCGTCTAGCTCACATAGTTGTAAGCATTTTATATCTTTTTCTATTGAAACTTGATCTCACTTATATGAAATCAAATTTGGAATTGATAAGTAAATGTCACTTTTTTTAAAGCCACCGCAACTTTATTCTCGACCTTATTTGCAGTTTTTGTAGCTGCAGATACTGTAAGTTTTACTTTACTCAGATTAGGGGTCATCCATAAACTACTTTACCAATTTGAGGGAGGGGGGGTAATCACGCAAAAAACTACAGTTTTTAACAGCTGGAG
>JAABKJ010007545.1:29233553-29573476 GCA_011634705.1 Andricus grossulariae | reverse complement strand
GGCTACAGTAGAGTAACGTTACGAACTTAGATACCGTTCAGTACTTCAATAACAACCTAATAAGTTTGAAAATCACTTTAATGTTCCCCTCTTTTTCCCCCCTTTTAAAAGAATATCTCTCAATCTCATGTTTCAAGAAATTTCCCCTTTTCCTCGATTTTTCGTTTAAATTTTTGTTTTGGTTAAAAACTATACTATTTGACTGAAAATCTAATTATTTCGTGGAAAATGCAACTATTTTGTTAAAAAGCCATATTTTTTGGTCGAAAATGCAACATCTTGGTTAAACTACTTTGTTGAAAACTTATTTTTTGGTTCAAGATTCATCTCTTTGGTAACTTTGGTTGAGAATTTAATTTAATTATTTCGTTGGAAAATCGTTTCTATTTTGGTTGAAAATTAACTTTTTTAAATTGAAACTTTGACTATTACATTTCTAAATCAAAATTGATCTTTTTTAGTTGAAGTTTCAACTATTTGGTTGAAAAGTTTTCTTGTTTGGTTCAAAATTCATGTATTCTGTTGAAAATTCATTTTTTTTATTGTATTAAACTGTCTTTGATTTAAATTAAAATCGACTTTGTTAAGAATCAATTTTTTGTGCGAAGATTCATATTTTTAGTTGAAAATTCATCTTTATAGTGAAAAATTTAACCAGTTTTTTTAAACTGGAAATATAATTATTCCATTTTTGTTTAAAAGTGTATGTTTTGAATTGAAAATTGATCTTTTCTATTCGAAAATTCAACTATTTTGTTGAAAATTCATGTATTTATTCATGTATTGTTCGACTGTTTTTTATTTCAAATTAAGATAGTTTTTGGTTGCAGTATCAAGTATTTCAGGTTTTCGGTTCAAAAATTCAACTTCATTGTAAAAAATTCGTCTTTTTGCCTTGAAAAATCAACAATGATGTAGAAAATTATATTATATAGTCAAAAATGAACTTTTTTTTTAAATTCTTATTTTTGGGTTGAAAATTAAATTTTGTTGTTGTAGAAAATGCGTCTTTTTTTGTTGTCAATTCATACCTTGGTAGACACCATCTTTTGCGGTAAAAAATGCAACTCTTTGGTTAAAATTTCATCTTTTTTCTGAAAATTTGACTATTTGGTTAAAAATTAAACTATTTATTTAAAAATCACTTTCTTGGTAAAAAATTAAACTGCTTTGTAGAAAATTAATCTATTTTGTTGAAATTCGTCTTTTTGGTTTAATTTAGCTCAGAGAAAATTTGTTTTTTGATTACACATTGATTTCTTTAACTGAAATGTAAGTATTCCATTTTTTATTAAAACCTTATCTTTTTCAGTTGAAAATTTGTTTTTCAAGACAAGAATCGAGACGAGAATCGAGACATGAATCGAGACGGGATTCAAGGCTAGAATTGAGACTTGAGACAAGATGCGAGACGAGATTCGTGGGTAGAATCGAGATGAGATTCGAGACGAAATTCGAGACAACAATCGAGACGAAGTTCAAGGACAAGAAACAAGACGAGATTCAAGGCAAGAATGGAGACGAGACTCTAGACGGGATTCAAGACAAGATACGAGACGAGACTCGAGAATAGAATCGAAAATAGACTCGAATTTGTTTTTTGGTTACAAATTGATTTCTTAAACTGAAATGTAAGTATTCCATTTTTTATTGAAACCTTATCTTTTTCAGTTGAAAATGTATTTTTTTTTAGTTGGAAATTCAACTATTTTCTTAAAATGTAAACTATTAATTGAAAAAATTCACTACTTGGTAACGAATAAACTTTTTTGTTGAAAGTTCATAGTGTCGAGTGGAAAATTCAACTGCTTTGTGGAGAAATTAACGTATTTTGTTGAAAATTAGCCTTTTCTAATAGAACATTTTTCTTCGTTATTTAAAAATCATCATTTTAGTTGAAAATTCAACTATTTTGTTGACAATTCGTGTTTTTTAGTTGAATTCGACCAGTTGAAAATTCAATTTTTTAAAATTAATTTTTCAAACTAAAAATGTAATGTATATAATATATAACTAATATATATATACATATACATACATATATATATAATATGTAACTTATATAATAAAAACTTATATTTTTTGTTCAAAACATTAACAATTTGGTTGAAAATTCATCTCTCTTGATGAAAAATTACATTCCTGTTGAAAATTTATCTTTGTCCGTAAACAAAATTTTACATGGAGCTCTTCAAATTCTAAAACGGTTGGTTTTG
Organism: Andricus grossulariae; assembly: GCA_011634705.1. Lineage (NCBI taxonomy): Eukaryota > Metazoa > Arthropoda > Insecta > Hymenoptera > Cynipidae > Andricus > Andricus grossulariae. Next base: position 29,571,260 of record JAABKJ010007545.1, on the reverse strand, counting down.
CAATAATTTTAACTGGAAGAATATGTTCTTATCCCAATATATATGATCCAGATAGTGCAAGTAATCAAGAAACTTATACGAGTAAAGAGAGATATACTTTAGAATGATTGAAATTTGAAATTTATCAACTTTGAACGCTTTCAAAATAAAATTGTCTTACCTCAAAAAATGGAATGCGAAATATTTTAATTTGGAAAATATATTTGCATTCCATATATACCATTCTTTTATGATCATTAATCAGATTGAAATAAAGATATGGTTAATGTTCGTACTATGATATTATATGATATAATTATAGATTATAATAATTGTTAAAAACAATTTCAGGTCCAAATCTGCTCACGGTAGCACATAAGGGAGTTTGTAAGGAGTTTAGATCTGAAAAAATGTGATATCTTGTATCGGAGGTATGGAATGCAATATCCTTTGGAATTTTCGGTTAATCTTATAAAAATGTTGATGCTACATGACGTATATGTCAAGTAATACAGAATAATAAATATATTTTTCCATGTGTGTAAATATAATCAACCCAACACTCAGCATTTTGGTGTGATTATTTCAAATATTTCATTATTTTCATTGCTTATATTTTAGATCATAATTAGTGCCTAATTAATTTTAGTTAGGTCCAGTACCTACGCTCAAAGCAAATTAATTTTTCAGATGTACATAACAATTCTGAATAATATTCGCCATTTCAGAACATATTCTCGACTTCAGAAAATATGAAAATTAACAATATTTTTGCAATATGTTTTCTTACAAAAGTGATCAAATTTATAGGGCCTAAGCTTATTTGTCGCAGAAATTTTCATAACTTTTCCTTCTATTATTATAAGATTAATTCAACGTATCATAAATAACAAATAGTATCTAAAATCACGAACATGATTTTATATATTTAAACTAAATATATATTTTAAAGATAATTATGTTTTTCTATTTGGGAAAATATCTCCATTTCAAAATGGAATGACGAAAATTTCATATTTCTGAATTAAGTGAACAACTAAGTAATAAAACGCAATAAAGTTGGAGGTTTTTATTTGTATTTCATGGTTAATAAATTATTCGGGGAGAGACATGACCGTGTTTTTACTGCATATGTATATCTATTCCGTCAAAAATTATGACGTCATATAGATATATAATGGCCAATATATATCTATGACGTCATAATTTTTGACGTCATAAATTCAGGTTCGCTCCAGAGGCATGAGAAACGGCCGTATTCATGCATATATTATATAAAATTGTTTTTATTTGCACCGCACCTCATCGTGCTCGTCACGTCTACGCAAATACCACATTCGTATAAGACAATTGTAACCACGACTTTTATCATATTCGAAAAACACTCAGTTTCTTGTCGAAATTCGCCATTTTACGAGATTTTATTGAATAAAAAAAATCTTGAATAGAAAACGTTTCTCTTAAAATTGATTCAGATTTCAAAGATGACGGAAAAAGTGGCAGTAACTTTAATACTGAGTAAGTAATCTATGCAAAAAGTGCTTATTGCTGTGAAGAGATTTAATTCAAGAATTTGCAGGCCCGGATCGAAGAGCCGGTTATAACTTTCTGGCCCCTTCTTATTTTTAATCTATGAAAAATATGTAATTGGTAACTGGAAGTTTGTACCCTAATTCTATACAAGCCAGGCATTGAAGTACATTCTTAATTAACAAATAAAGAAAATTGCATTATTTAAACAAATGTAGACAAAAAGCTTCATCTATCTTAGTTCTGAATATTTTTTATCATTTTTGTAATGAAACTTTATCTATTTATATTGATGAAATTCAATTTGCAATAAATAAATAAATTCCTCTTTATTTTTAAAGCCATCGCAACTTTATTCGTGGCCTCCTTTGCAATTCCTGTACCTGATAAACATGATGTAAGTTTTGCTCTACTCAGAATATTTATTTAAAATCCCTATATTATATAATGCATAATTCAAGGTGTCTTTATTATTCACAATTATTATGATATTGAAAAAAAAATTTCTTTAACTGATAACAATAAAAAAAATTAATACTTTTAACAAAATGGTACTTCTAGTAATTAAATTAATGATTTTGTAGATTGATTCGTGTATAAAGAAATGTCCTGTAAGTATAAAATGTTTTTTTTTATATTGGAAAACGATTGGTTTCCCCAAAATTGCCAAGTAACAAAAGTATCTTTCTAGACCACTGGAACTAAACCAGTTTGCGGAAATGATAGTAAAACTTATTCAAGTCCAGAGGAAGTATCCTGTCACCAATCTTGCGGAAATAAAGGTATAAAATGACATATTCTTATTTTCTGGAGATTAATTTGTTTATTATTTCCATGAAATTGCATTTTTCTTCCCGTTTTTATTTTTAAACTAAAGAGGATATCTCGCTGAAGTTTTGGAAAATGACAGAAAATATAACTTGAAATTTTTATTTTGCAATTTTATTAATTTTTTGTGTTTAAAATTATTTTTAATTAGTTTAAATTTGCTTTAAAAATAACAGTATTGTGTACAAGTATCAGATTTTTGTATAACTACTTTGGTTTATATAATAACAAATAACAATTATTTCAGATATCGGAGTAATATATCCTGGAAACTGTATGACGGGTACAAATTTGCATTTTAAAGAAATCAGATTGAACCACATTTTGGAAACTGCAAAAAAAATGGTAATATATTTTCTAATGTAAAATTCCAAGACTTGTATATAATTAAGTTTTTGAGAATATTGTTTTGATTAAGGGTGTGCAAAAAACTCGAAGTTCGAACGAGTCGAGTCGAGCTTGTTAGCTTTCGAGTCGAGTCGAGCTGAGCTCGATTCGACAAATCCTTCAAAAGTTAGCGTGGCTACAACATTCAGGTAACCATACATACAGACATACATACAGACAGACACCGGCAAAATTTTATGATTTTCGGAATCTGTGATTGCCAAAACGTAAAGATACGTTAAAAACCAGAGATCGCAAATTTGGACGATTACATTTCACTCTCATGAATGAGAATGTAAAAATCAAGCTGTACATACAGAAATTTCAGTATGAGTATACTAAATAGGTACACATACAAAAGTGTAAGTATTTTTAATTTAAAATGTATTATTATATCTGCGCTAATTATTATATATAAAATTGCTTACGGATAAAACCTCCACGATAAAATAAACAGTGGGTAGCAGGACATAGTATTTTTTTACATTCCTATAACGTGTTGACAGAAAAAAATGAAATCCACAAAAAAAAAAATTACGTTTCAAAAATTTCCGCCAAACACATGAGTATTAATATTTTCTTTATTTATGTTGAATATAATCAAGGTCGTGAATTCAAAAAATGATATGTAATATAATTAGTAGAAATAGTTCAATGAATTAGTTTATTGAATAGTTTTTTTTTGTTTGGTAACAAAAATCAATTGATATTTTGGAAGAATACAATTTTTTTTCAATTGGCGGGCCTCTTATTGTCTTTTAGTAATGAACATAAGTGTAGCAACATAACAACAATTAGAATAATAATCAATTATTATGTTGTACCTGCCAAATGATTTTGAATTTTGTTATTCTTCTGAAATATGAATTTACTTTTTTTATCAAACAAAAAGAATGAATTCTTTAACTATTTTTGCTTGAAGGAAATTCTTTACTCTTAGTATTTTTTTCGGATTGTAATTTTTTGTTTATGAATATAAAAAAAAGTATCTATCAGGATGAGGGGTTTTAATAATTTGTATGCATTTGATATTCGACGAAATTTTTTCCATTCTTTAGTTCTTAAATAACACAAAACCATATAAGAGTTCAACCCCCCCCCCCTTTATAAAAAAACAGCACTCAAAAATAAGAAAAAAACAGGTCGAAAAGCTTTTCAAACAAATAGATAACTTTATTTTTTATTTTTTGGAAGTAATTTCTCATAAAACGGGAAAATCATCCATTTTAAGGGTTGAATAGTTAAATCTTGTGATTTTTGGATTTCAGGAAAATATTTTTCACACACCTTTGAAAATTAAATAGATATCCCTGAAGCCTGCAGGCTTCCTACATATTTTAATTTACTCGGATTTCACTTAACTAAAAACGTTCCTGAATAAAATTTTTAAAAAACTCGCAAATTCACACATATTGTTTTTATTTTATTTTAATTCAATGCTTGACAATATAATAAAAGTAAATAAATTTTGTTATTTTGAAAATGCGTTTGCAATAAACTGAACTCAGATGAGATTTAACAACTTTCGCATAAATAAAAACTACTCCTGTTTTATTTATGACAAAAAAGTAAAAAAAAATGCACATAATCACATTTTTCAGTACTACATATTTTCTTCACTTCAGTTATATTATTTTTATTTTAGTCAATTGTATATTTTCCATAATTAATTGGATTGTAAGAAACTGATTAGTTTCAAAGTCTCTTTCATAACATTACAACAGAAAGTTTTCTCACTTACTCATTAATGTTCAGTGATAAGGATATTATTTTTTTGAAGCAGCGACTAGAATTCCTGAAACGGCTTCTCAACCTAATATATTATACTTTTAAAATGGACGAAAATATATAACAAAAAATATAGTCGTGATAGTTCCAATTTAGTAAACAGCCCTCTTTACATATAAATTTTACAACTCTAATGAAAATACATTAAAAATGTTTTCTATAATATTTTCCGAGCTGTTGAGACCGATCAAATGAAGACCTGTTTTGAATAGATACAATATTCGACCTCCTGTTAAGAAAGAAACCTTTGATAATAGCTGACTGACTGTCACTCTGTGAATAAGAAATAGATGATAATTATTTGAGGGTATGAGCGGCGATGATCGAGAGATCAAAGGAAAAAGGAAAAAAGACCCTTTTCAATGTAGATGTCCTTGAGAACCGGAAAATGTGCGGAAACGGTTAAGATCGATCGCTGAGGACTTTCCGCGTGAATGCTGGGCTGACTGAGGTTGTGCTGATCGCGTGATTTCTTCATCGAGTAAGAAACTCGTGAATGATCTCGACTTTGTTTCTTGGGGCGAAAATAGTTGATATGACGAGAGGGGGAAGCTGAAATAAAGAGATATCAAAAATCCATTAGGTGTGGTCGACGGCCACGTGCCGAACGAAATACATTGACTGGTGTGGTGACACGCCAGGATCGTGATTAGTCTTTTCTTACATACCCTTTATGAACTTCCTAAGGAACGAAAAATTCAAAGACATGTTGTTTTCGTTTTCAAAGATCTGACCAAAGCAAATTCAGAGTTTACTTGTAACTATCAAATAATTTTGATCCTAAATCTGATTCATTTTAATCAAATGAGTATCATTCTGCTGCAAATCACTTTGATCCAACTTCAATGTCAAAGTAATAACGCAGGATTTTCATATTTTTCTATTCATCATTTTCATTCACTGATTCTGAAACTCTTGGAAAATTGCATCATTGAATAAATGCGCGGAAAAAGTCATACTTCTGTTACAGTATAATTTTTGGTTCATATTAAATTAAGCGTATTTTTGACTCAAAGCTACAGATTCAAGTCCATTTTTGGTCTTATAGCAATAGTGCAATAATGTGATTGACAACAGAAATCTTCATTTTCGCCTTTCAGGAAAAAAAGTATAGGCAAAAATTTGTATTTCTTATTCACCTCAAGAGAGTAAAGCGTTCAAGAATTGAGCATTTAGTTTGCAAACCCCTTGTAAGATACATATTTAAAATTGATACATTAGAAATTAAACAACTAAAAATTAAAAAGCTCAAAATGGTACAATTTAAAATTGAAAACTACCACGAAGATAAAATAATGATAGAATTATATTAAAAATGCGAAAATTTGAATTATAAAGCATTTGAGAATGTACAGAACATTTTATTGAGAGAGATAAAATGGAAAAATAGGAACTTTAAACATTCCAAATTGTTTAGTTATAAATATGAATAATTAAACATTTTTTAATTTAAAAATGAAAAGTCATAATGATTGATCGATTCTGAGCTTGAAACGATCAAAACTGAGTCATATTAAATTTAAGGACTTTGGATCGAATTGAAATAGTTTCACGATTTAATAACTTCCAACTAAATTATGAAAATAGGACAATTTCAAATGTAATAGTTTTGAATAAAGAACTTTAAAAATTAAATAATTTCAAATGGAAAGTTCAAGCAAAAGAAAGTTTAAAATAAAAGGAATGGTAATTCGGTAACTAACTTTTACTTTTAACTGATCAAATCTTCGATACTTGTAGGTTATTAGGAATTGTTCGTTTCCACAGTCTTTGATGTTGAACAAGGACTCATTTTATATTTCATTAAAATTTATAACATAAGCTTCACGATAGCATCTTCAGTCATCAGGTTTTTTTTACCTGTTTTTGGGTTATAAATATTTTCAATTAAGAAATATATTTCAAAGCGCGTAAAAACGTTAATTATATCAATAAGGGCAAAAATATAGCGGGATAAGGGAATAAGAGACCCCTGCAAGCCGTGAAATACAATTATTGTCTTTTTATCTAATTTTAATAAAAACAAAAGAAATAAAACTGAAATTAGTTCATACATCCAATCTTCTACACTTTGGCAACAAAAAAATGATGGCAAGCCGATTGGAAAGTGATTCCAATTACCTATTATGTACTCTTATTACAGAAATTATGTACCCCTCCCGTTTGCTATATAACAGTTAACATTAAATTATCTCAGTGTTCTGAACGGCGATGCGTAAACACAAAACGCATTGCCCAAGTTTTCTTTTTTTTTTCTTTTAACATTAATATTTCGCATAAATCAGGGTGTATGGTAATCTACTTGATACGGGGACGAATTGTCGGCTTCTGCGTGCGACATATGTGACAGGATGTGAGCGACACTTCCTCTTCAGCCCCTATAATACTCTCTACCGATCCGTTGCAGTTTTATACACCTGCCTCCCGCCTATTTAATATGCGCGCCGTAATTAGAACTTATAAGATCACCAAACCACTAAATAATACCAAAACGTGACAAGACATCAAAGAAGTGTCTTATCGTTGCAATTTTAAGTATCCGTATGCGAAAGTTAACTACATGAGACTAAAATGCATGTTAGATAAAAAAGATAAAATTCAGAATGAGAAATCAACACTTCGTTCGCTTGCAATTGTATTTAGATTTAGGTTTATAAAATTGTAATTATAAATTAATTCAACTTTTTCCATCAAACTGTAATTGAAAAATTATTTCTTACATATTTTATTATATCTTATCTGAAAATCTAAGTAAGCATGTGCTACTATGAGCTCTCACTCTCAAGAAGGTATTAGTTTCTTAAACCTGGCTCTTCGCCAGCACTGAAATTTAATCCCCTTATGGCTAATAAGATCCGCAAGAAAAGACCCTTCCCTTCGCAAGGGTTGAAAATATTGATTTCACACTATGAAGTAATTTGCATACTTTGCACATACGAGTAGAATAGCATAGATTTCGCCATACTAAAAATCTTCCTCTTGTATAAAAACTGTAACTACTTTCCTCAGGTGTTTCTTTTCATGATAATATGCATCTTGATGATACCTTTTTTCGAGAGGAAAGATGAGATTTTAATTTGAGAAGCAGACGATTTATTTCAACATTGTGAATTTGTTACAGTGGTGATGCACAAGGACAAGGAGGAGAACTCTCACCATGATTCGCATTATCGAGCGAGGGAATTGGCAGCGCTCGCTGCTTATGACCATCATCACCTCGATGGCGAAATGTTTCTCCAAGTAAGTAAATCTATTACCCTGAAGGTCTCTAAAATAATACCAGTTGTATTCTAATTTTCATACTAATTCTTATTCTAAAAAATCTATATATTCTATATTTGTTATTACAATTTCTCCTGTTACTCATTTGAAATTAATTACGATAGAAAATGCGAACGAGAGCAAATAAAGTTAATTAACCAAAGAAAGTAATGAATACAAGAACGTAAAGTGAATGTGTACACTTCATATTATGAGTTGATTTTGTAGCTGTGTGTAAACCACGAGCCCTTTTGTTTCGCACTAACGATTTTATAATAAGCTCAGCTGTTTTCCTAATTTCAAGAGGGACCTTTTTCCTCCCTGGGTCATTAGCCCGTGGTTTTTACTCTGACATCAGGTCGGAGCCACGCTTCCTTTGATCGTCATTAATCCGCCTCGGATTCGATAATGGTAGCCGCTGCAGGCTTCGAGGTAAACTTAAAGTTGCTCCTATTACCCAGGCTGCCGTAAATGTTTCAGTAATTACGGGCACATGCACCTTTTATGTGAAAACACGATCCTAATCTTTTCTTCCAAGGTTCTGCTATATTGAGGGCGATCATATTGATATGTATATAAAATACCTGGGGGTGGTCAAATCAAAGTCGCTCGAGGCGTTTGGGGTTTTTTTTTGTAATGTTAATCAAGATATTCTGATCTAATAATAATCAGTATGGTGATTCAAATTTTGGAAAACAATTCCCGACAATACGCTTGGATACATTCTCAAGGAAAAATGAAGATTTCTTGCTAAGTTTTGAATGATAATGATCGAAAGGTATCAACTTTGTATACAGATAGGAAACACGAGAAGTCTGATTTGAGAAATTACAGAGGAAGGGTTTTCGTTCTCATGGAAGAAACTTTGGACAAGTAACGGAAACAAGTAGTTATTAAGTGGGAAGTCCAGATCAACTCTTCAATCAATCCCTTCTGCTTGACCTAAACAACTCCGACAAAAATGAGGTTATTTGAAATATCGAGTCTGTAATCTTTTTTTATCTGTCAGAGTGATATAAGAAAACTTTAGTCAAGCATGCTAACATCTGAGCCACTCAATTTATAGTTCGATTTCCATTTCCTCAACGAATAATCAATATAGTTAGAAAGGACATTAATTGTTTAACTTCTATCGAGAGGGAGGTTTGACGGCCAGGATGAATGTGGGTACTCGGTGCTATCGAATCTCTATATCCAAATTCGTCTGTCGATAACCGGCTGTGCTCAGGAACTTTGGTTTTCTGCAGTTTTAAAACTCTTTGACAGAATGTTCAAGCTAATGCTAGCGCTTCTAATAAAAATCCTTTTGAAGACGGTAGGGGATTTTAGAAATTGAAAAACTACAGGATTGAGTACGTTAGGCATTGCTTGGAAGCTTATTATGAGAGTTGGATTAATTGGGACTTTTGGGAAGGGATGTGAGCTGAAGGGTTTAATGTTTCACGATCTCCTGTGGGAGGGTGATTTAGATATGTAAAACCCCGAAAAGGGTATGCATGGAGTAAAAAATATAATCTTATCTAATCTGATACAAACAAGTAAATAAATCGAATCGGAAGCAATCGGAAGTAGGATGTCATGTTCAAGGTTAAAAAATAGCGTGCCGGTCCTGGAGATGGCGGGAAGATTAAAGTAGCGACGTACGCGCACAAAACGATCAACGCGGAAGCACGTTGAATGCACGACCAGCGGAACATAGACATGCAATCATCAGCAACAAGTAAGATCCTACAGCACGAGAACAACTTGGCGGCAAACTTGCTCGCCCCTTGCTCGCTAATCTCACTACGTCATTGAATGCACTTCAATCGATCCTCCCTCATTCGCTCGTCATTCTTCTTTTCTTTTCAAATGCATCAACTGCTCACAGCTCATAGACACGCGGAGACGCGATCTCTGGATATTACTCTGTGCACGAATGCTCCAAATCAATTGTAAAGCAAAGACCAACTCTCGAGAATCCTCAATGCCATTAAGAAAGACTAGGCTCTTCAGAGTAATGAATTGGAACCTTTATCGAATCGTAAAGGAAATTGATAAAATACTTGCAGCATTTTCCATAGAGCTTTCGTAACGATATAGTTCATTCGAGATCTAAAGGTCAGATGAAGATTCAGAAGTGTTCATTCCGGTAGCCTGCCTTGATCAATTTATTTTGAATATCGATCAATATCATTGGCCAAAAATAAGGTGTCCAAGAAAAATACACGTTTTTTTTTAAATCTTAGAATGGAATTTTAGAGAAAATAATTACTTTACGATTTACTGATTTCTCTAATGTGTAAATTAGAGGAAAATAAATAATTCTGGAGTTTTCTGCCCACTAATATAAGATCCGCTGATTGCCTAGTAACGTTTGAAATCAGAATTTTTTGCCATTTAATGTCCGAACAAATGTCACTTTTATAGGTCAGCTTAGATTCAATGGTGATCCATCCTCTTTTTCGTAATCCTGTCGTTATTTTAATATCAACCTCGTTCTTCTTATATAGCGCTCGTTATTTGAAAGACTATACTCTGTTCACCGAGAGAACGAATTCGGTCGCGCAAGTTTTTATGAAAGAAGGCGTTGACAAATTTGTTTTCGTTCGGTTGACAGCCAATCGCTGTTGAAGGAGTACACATTTTTTTCAAATAGACTGACCCAAGTGTTTTCCTCAATTTTTTGTAGCCCCACTGAGGCTACTACCGCCAGATGAGCGGACCATACGTGATAGTTACAATAGGCCATACATATTGAGGCACTTTCCAGCCAAATACTATTGTACATAGGAAATGTATTCTTATTATTGTACTTAATTTTTTGCCTTAGGGGGCACTGTACCAGGACTTGAATAAACTCTGATACAATATAATCTAATCTAAATATAATGCCTAGAAATTGTAAGCTCTAAATTATACATTTGAGGTCATTATTGACTTTGAAAGATAAAAATTCCTACTTGAATCGAAGAAAAAGCTCAAAAACAACCCCCCTTAATGATGTAGAATGATGGAATAAGCAATAAGGTGTTGAATCAAAGTTTTGTATGTCTGCGATGTGGATGAAGAATTTGATAGTTGAAAAATTAATAAGAAATTTTTCCGAAACTCGGACAACTCTTCCAGACTTTAATACATTAAAGTATTCTGTAACGGATTCTATATACAGAAAAATGTTAAACAAAAAAGAGTTAGATGAGAGATATATAATTAGTATTGAAAAAATTGAATATTTGAATAAATCTTTATATTTTTTGAAAATAATGATCTTAAGTGTTAACAAACAAATTTCGAATTTATCATCTCATGACAATAATTGAAACGATATATATTGGAGAAAATTTTGTCTAAAAATTTTCAACTTCAAAATTAGGGTAAGCGTCTATTTATTTTAATATCAATCTTAAACTCCTTTGAAACTAATTTCACTTCTAAATCTTAATTCCTTATTATAACAGTATTTAATATGATTCTTGAACACTGAAAATTATTTTCAAAAGTATCAGTTTTATCAAAATCTTTAGTTTTTTCAATACTGCTCATATGACTGATGTACGACAGAATTGATCAATTCTTTTGGTAAGGCAATCTTCTAAATATTCACCTAGGAAGAGTCGTCAAAGTTTTGGAAAAATTCCTTATTATTCTTTTTAAGAATCAAGTCCTTTTCGAAATAATATTACTGATCATGTAATTTCAAATAACCTCCAAAATACTTTTTTTCATGTATAATTTAGGGCTGAATCATCAATGAATCTTAATAAGCTTAATAATAATTAGTAATTAGGTACCGAAAAATTGACGGAGCTGGAAAAGGGTATGAAGACAAACTTATGAAAATATTTGATTAATCATTTCGAATTTCGAGAAGACGAGAGACTACGTTAAAAAAATCAAAATTTTTGATTTCTATTGGACACAATGACCAACAAAAGGCTACAGAAGAATACTATACCGATTATCGAATTACATAGGAATGATGTTCACTAAACTGAAAATGAAATGTAATCAAATCAAGAAAATAATTCACTTGTCCAAATATAGACCTATATTTGTTTGGTTCAAGTACGCTTTACTTAGTTCAAGAAAAATTACTTTGTCACGAGTATATTTAGGTTTAGATATGGATAAGTGCCTAAATAACTTTCTTGTTTCAATTAAATTTCCTTTTCAGCATATGAAGTTAGGATTTCTACTTTCTAGTAGATGCCTAAATCAACTCTACAGAAAAAACTTTAAAATTAAACGGTCGTACCAGAATGTAGTGTCTCCATGCTAAGAAATGTCTTTCATCTCTTTCCTATAACCAAAAAATCACGAAATTCATACAAAAAATTTCGTGGAACAAAAGAGGACCAAGCAAAGCTTTTCGACCAAGATCCACAATTCCTTGATGATGCCTATCATATGAACAAGCCAGGATTAGCCATGAAGGCTACAGATCATATCTTGCCGCAGATCCAAAATAACGTCTAATATTGCCGCGAATTCGGGCAACCTAGGAGGGGTGGGGGGATATTCTGCTATCTACCCAAATTGTGCAAAGATGTTATCATCCCCAGCACAAATTAGTCAAAACCTAGTCCAAACGATGTATCAACGGAAGCCGCACCAGACCAAGCCTGCAAATTCATAAGGGTAGCGTTTGCCGCAGCAGACAGTCGCAAACGGTGAGTCAGTGCAGCAGAGGGTGAGTCGAAGGTAAGAGTAGGTTGGTTCCGTGTGTGGGATGGGGTTTGGATGATTATACGAGGTTAGGTCGGTGGGCGACGCGGGCTCGCCTTGGTCTGGCACCGCTAGTCCTTCCCGTATTGATCGCGCGCTCCTTTCCTCCCTTAACTTAGATACCTACCACGTTTCGACCCTTTCTCATGCCTTACGTTTATATGCGCACCTAACATTGCCGAACCACCTATTACCCTCCTCAATTTTACTAATCCAGCTCTCTAAATTTCTTCGCTGGTTGTTTAATGCTGATTATCCATGGGCATGGATGATACCTTAGCTCCAGAAATACAATTGCATCAGACAATTGCAAGAAATTGCAGACAGTGTAAAAGGGAGAATATATCAGTTTGGTGACTTTTAGTATAAGGCAGAAGGGTTTGACGACCTCAGCTTATTCTAGCAAATAACATTAATTCAAGTGACATAGGGAATAGTTTAGAATTCAACATGTTGAGAGAGAATCCACAACCTAATGGTTTCTTCGAATGAAAAAGTTGATATAAGAAAATTATTTTGAATTATTTCCATATTAATGACTGAGCATATGAGCATTGCTAAAATGGTATATAGTCAATCCCTAGAAAGGGTGTTTTTCTTTAGGAAACTTTTGCTGTTATTCATCATTTTTTTATCATCAGCAGACTCCAGACGATCGTCCATTGCACATTGGAAGGGTGCTCGAATCGTGAATCGCGACTGGGATTGGTCCTTCTAGGGGCGTGGCTTAGATTTCCCGAAGGGTGTATCGAACGAAACGTGTCGCCTAAAATTATCACGAAAAAATTCCATACGTATTAGGATCCTACATTCTACCTTTTCACTGCTTTATTTCTTCAAAAGTGTGTCAAGAGGCGTTGTTCTGAATTAAATTTACAACTATACTCTTGTACGATATACAGTGAATGCCAAGTTCTCTCCAAAGATCTTTAAATTGAAAATATTTTCTTTCGTTATTCAAAGACATCTAGATAAGTGTTTCTCATTCGTCAAAAGGACAAATATTTCCACGATTTCATATAGGTCTAAGGTTAAGATTTTTATACTTTAAACATAAAAGAATGACAGCCATATTTGAAATTTATACTACAAGAATTGGCAGCTAAAGAAGGGTGCCACTTTGTATAATCGTGTTTCATGCTTCACCCCTCGAGCGTCTACGCAATCTCGAAATTCTCCCCCAGTATTAACCAATCAAAGTGCAGCATCCGCGCATGCGAATCTCTCCTGGGAATCCGTTATTAGATTACAGTACTCCACGATAAGCCAGTAAAAGCTCAAATACTTTTCTTTCCTTTCAGATTTGTCTTCAATTACATATAAGAAAAGAGCAGTTACCTACATTCGTAAAACGCAATTGAGTTTAATGAGACTGCAATATTCTTATCGCCGTTGTATTTTTAATTCACTAAAATTTATTTTTTAGCAAGAGAAACGAATTGTTATAATTTTTCTGCATGCAATGAAAATATAAACTTAACTTATGATTCATGATGAAAGTCCTAAAGTAGATATGTTAATTCTAAACAGCGAGCTTAAAAGTCAAGTTTCCAGTAGAGCGATAAAAGTTTACATCAGAGATATTGTTAAATAATTTACTTTATAATATTAAAGATGATCAGTTTTTTTATTAAATCGAAATAATATCTTTTTGAATAAATATTAAGTATCATTCGGAAATGAAAAGGGTATTGCAAATAATAGTGGACTCAATCACAGCAATATTAATATAAAAAAAATCTATACCGCGCTACTTGAAATGGTGTATATGAAAAAGTGATGTATACTTCTACTTTCAGGCTCTGAACGGGTTCTTATTAATATTGACTTGCGATGGGGAGGTGTTCTTCGCAACCCACAGCATAGAAAGCTATCTTGGTTTTCATCAGGTAAGCCAACAACAAATTTAATGGCGTAGTGTGTATGTACTCTAAGAGTCTAAGGGAACTACTACAATATATTAAAATGAACTAAAACAAACAAAAAACTGCACAAATTCACAGTATATAATATATTTCTGCAAAAAAAGGATCCAATATCTAATTAAATTTAGTTAATTTTGAAATGTGAAAGAGGTTAAGCTGCAAGGTTTACTAATTGAAAGCAAGTGAAGTTTAAATCTTCCACTTTGAAATTTTGTAAAAGAAGGAATCTTCATAGAATTGAAGACGTTTTTTGGGATATTTGATGGTTGAATAATGTTATGACACTAGTAGTTCTTTATTTGCGTTTGAGAATAATTCGATTCATACAAATAGGTTACAGCTCAATTCTAAAACTAACTGTTATTCTAATCAATAAAAGCAAAAACTAAAATTAAAGGTTGATAGTAAACATTACACCAGAGGAGATAAATCGTGTTTACAACAAAAGAAAAAAAAATTTTGAAATTATAATTGATGGGATATTTGATGGTTATCTCACCTCAAAGTCTGGGATCTGAACGAAATTAAGGGGTATTTTTGTATATTTGTCAATTATTTCTACAAATTTAATATAATTTGGCTCAAAACTAAGGTCAGTATAAAAAAGTCTCGAAAGATATAATGAGACTAAGGAGACATTATGTCAAAATGATGTGGCAATTATGTTTTATATAGTTCGGATACCTGTTCAAAAATCTTTAGAATAGTTCATAAAATCGAACAAATACTAGAGTGGTCCTTATTCTGTAGAATAAACTTTGTTTTCAAAAATCTTGCTTTCCGTGTAGATGATTTCGTTAGGTTACATGGACCGAATCCATTTCAAATCAGGGATGTTCTACACTTGAAGTCACAGAATCTCTCGGGACCAAAATATGTTGTTTTTTTTGTTGAGGAAATTAGGTGATACGTATTTTTTTGTTTCAAAAAAATTTCTACGAAATTATGCGTATTTGGATGTTGTGCTTTGTTATTCAAAAAAACCCCATTTTTTTCTTTAAGCCTCTATATCTTTTGACCTAATTGAGATATTTATCGGTTTACTTTTGACTTTGATAGCGTTGATTGTATTTTTTTGAAATCCACAAAAGAATTTAAAAAAGGTTGAAAGTTACCAAAATACGATGATTTCTCTGAAAATATTAAAAGTCGAATTTCCCAAAAACCCGGGCAAAAAAACTTTTGTGGCTAGGAGAATTTTTCCACAAAATCGAATTTTATAATTTTTCTTGCAAATAAGGACAGATGCGAACAAATTTTTAGATAATAATTTCCACATCTACAAAAGTTTAATGAGAATTAGGTACTTCTTGCTCTTTTGCAATATCTTGCATCGTTTACATGAAAAATAAGAAAATAATATATTTTTAGGAAAAAATGTCTCCCAGCCTCGAAACCGGTTTAGCCCGCATAAAGCTGATTAGAATTCCTTTCTTCCATTAACAGAAACTTTTCTTTAATATTAGGAAGAATAAAAATGTAGGGGTTTCCAGAAAATATTATTTTCATGTTTAATGAAAAAAATATAAAAGATTTTCCGTGAAACCCCACTTTGTTATTCTTCCCAATATTTTTAAAAAGTTTCAACTAATAGAAGAAAGGCATTCTATCAGCTTCATGTGAGCTAAACCATTTTCGAGGCCGGGAGAATTTTCCTAGAAATATAATTTTGTAATTTTTCTTACAAACGTTGCAAGATATCGCAAAACAGCAGAAGGTATTTTTCATAGAACTTTTTTAGACGTGCAAACTTTCATCTTACATTTTTTTTGCATCTATCATTGTTTGCGGGAAAAATGAGAAAATTCGATATTATAAAAAAAAATTCTACTGGCCACAAAAGTTATTTAGCCCGCATAAAACTCACAAGATGTCTTCCTTATTAAATTATGAATTTAACAAAGAATTAGCAAAAAATATAAGTGTGGATTATTTCAGAAATTCAATTAGGTAGAAAGTTATAAGGGTTTAAAGAAAAAATTGGGGGTTTTTTGAAAAACAAAGCACAAAATTCAAAAAATTATAGTTTGGTGTACATTTTCTTCGCAAATGAAAAAAATACGTATCTATTAATTTTCTCCAAAAACAACATATTTTGGCCCGAGAGATTCTACGACTTCAAGTGTAAAACCTGCCTGATTTGAAATGGATTCGGTCCACGAGCAACAGATGCTCACCAAGTTTGAGCTCAATCGAATAATATTTAGGATTGTAATTTACACTGGGAAAATCGAGCAAAATTTTCAAAATGTTATAACTTTGTCAAATATAATCCATAGATAATGCCCACCTAGGTAGCGGTAGCTTTTGGCACAGTCAAAAAAATTATCATATGCAAAATTGATAATTTAAAAATTCAAAATCGTGGACAGCTCAATTATCAAAAAATTCACTTTTTCTATATTCTCTAACTAAATAACGCCAAACAAAATTTAACAAAGAAACGTATCTGGAATTCAGAAAATAAAATAGTTGAATCTCTAATTGTTTATTTAATATCAGTTATTTGGGATTTAGTATTTTTTCTTTGGCTTCAGAAAAAATTCGCAATTTTGATTCAACCTTCATCATTGATAGCCTTTTTTGTTCCTTTTTATCCACAATTCTACTTGGATGTTTCTTCTTAAAACACAGTTAAATTTACATACAACAAACTTTTAACTAACAAATTAAATAATATCTAGCAATCTACCTTTCCAGCTTATTTCCAGCTTATTTTTCATAAAATTTATCTAGATAGACTCACAGATTTTATTTTGAAGAACAAAATAAGCTATCAATGATAAAGATTGAATCAAAATTACGATTTTTTTCTGAAGCGAAAGAAAATCTCAAATAATTATTGGTTAATTAACAATGAAATATTTAACCATTTTTTTCTACATTGCCCTTAGAATTCTTCTTTGAAACTTGTTACATTTAAAAATGTGTCTATTTTCCTCAATTTTATGAAAATTTTTTAAAAGTGAAGGTGAGATAACTATTGGACATCCTTGATATTTTTCTGTTGAAACAAAGTGGTAGTAGTTTGGAACATCGAAGGGACAAAATATTGAGATACGCAGGATTATAAAAAGATAGTGTTTTTCTTGTAAGCAGCCCAGTGCAGTTTAACATCATAACTCGCTCACAGTTAATACTCGATCTCTCTTTGTTATCACGTCCAACGGCCCAACAGCACGAAAGGGTCACGCGACGTGTTTGTTGAGTTCGCTGTGACGTGTCTGTTACGTTTACACGCGCATCATTCACTGCCATGGTCGTCCATTTTCCGTCCCTCAAACCCTAATTTTTCACATGCAAGTTTACTTCATTATGAAATCAGAAGTGAAGAAGCTAGCAAACTTACATAGTTTGTAAATATGTCACGAAACATTTTACTCTGTATGTTCAGAGTTCAAACAATTCAAGAAAGGACTCTGAGATAGTTTTTATTTAGTTCGGAAACAAACGATATTTAACCTGAAGGAAACCGTACTCTTAAGTATTATAATCATCATAACTACACGGAAAGAAATTTTGGACGACTGCAGTACTTATATGTACCGCTGCTGAACTAAACACACGAGCGCCAGCGCGCCCTATGTTCAAGACCTCTACTCTCTTATTTTGAGCACGCTGCGATCCTACTGACAAGCGAACGACGCGCCAAACTTTTGTGACAACAACATACCCAGAAATCAGTAAGATAGTTACGTTATTTTCTGGGGACGCGGTTGATACGCAAGCGCTGCCTCGCGTAAATTTACTTATATGTAACTATAGATATAATAGGAAAACTCCAATTTCGTGGAAACTTTCGATTTTAATAGGGTCTCTCTTTTCTAATCCAAGCATAGAAATTTAGAAGTCGCATCCACTACCGTGTAATAGGCAAAAAATCGTTGTGTATAAAACTCTTGCGATGAATTGACAACTATGTTTCACTAGGATGGTTCAAAAACTCGACTTTCAATTTTTGTTGATCAATCCCCCCCAATTTGTACGTTTTTCGAAAAAAGAAATTCCCTCTTCTTTCGAAGCGGTCAATATTAATCCCTACCCCGGGCTTTTGAAATTTGCATGGAGTTTTAAATGAGAAAAGCTCGATTTTCGAAGAAGTGGTAAAAAGAAGTACTTTTTATTAACATTTGTAAATTAACGTTTGGTCACCTCTAAAGGAGTGTTCAAGGAATTATTTCAACTAAATAACTTTCAATTTGACCCCCACCCCCAAACCCCTTCCATTGTGCCTGAAAAATTGCCCAAAAAATTCAAAATAGCAGTTTTATGTGAAATTCATGCTAAAGACGATATTTTGTATATTTTTTTAACATTAATTATTCAAATTCGAAAAATCACAAGTTTCCAAGTATTTTTTCATTAATTTTCCACAATACAAGAGGTTTGGAGTGTCAGAATAAAAAATTATTGGGTGGAAATTATTTCTTGAACATTCCTTACGAGTTGACTAAACTTTTCCCATTTAAAACCGCATGTTAATTTCAAAAGCCCGTGGGCAAGGGTGAATGTTGACCGATTTGAAAAAAATGGGGAACTTCTTTTTCCGGAAAATGAACAGATTGGGTGATGGGGGCATCATCACCAAAAATCGAAAGTCGAATTTTCACAGGAAATTTTTGTCATACTTTTCAGTATACTAAAAACTTTGATTGAAAATAGTTTGTGGTGAAAATAGGAACGCTAACAATATAGAAATATTGAACTAGACATTAAATAATATCTTCAACGAAAACAGTTTTTTTTTTTCTTAACAAAATGATGGTAATCGAAATTGGAACTATGTGGAAAAGTAGTGTATAAGGGTTCAGAAAACATCAACTTTGAAAAAATTACGTTGCACCTTGACATTTTTTGTCTAAATCATGAAAAAATATTACTTTATAAATTTGATACAATTTGAAATTACGTATTTAGTGTTCCCCAAACGCAGGTGAAATCTTTAATGTAGAATATTTCTCAAATCAATAAAGATTAGTGTTTTTAAATTTAGGTCTCTATGATTCATCTTGGTTCCCTCTATAAATTGAGAGAATTTAAAAACCACAACAATCTCAACATATGATATTTTTATCCATGCAATTTTCTATAAAATCAATATTTTAAAGTTATAATTTACAACGTACTTAATACATTTATTATCTGTTTGATTTTAGACGAAATTGCAATGGACGAAAATCGTACAGATTTACAAGTGGAATACGACGATTGTAGTCGACTTGATGAAAAAACTTAATTTTCCATATTTTTTAAATCATTGGTAAAATGTGAAGATTATTGTTATTGATAAATCATCTTGAATAATAGATGATAGTTGTGCAATGAGGTCTAACCTTTTTTATTTTGAGAATAAAAAAAAATTGCCTAAGGCTCGAAAATTACAGTAATCTTTTATTAAGGAGGTACGATCGCGCATACTATCTGCAAAAAGTTAGTCCTAAGTCTATGTCGGAAAATAATACTGTTTGAGTGATATAAGTTTTATTAACCCTTAGATGTACAATATGTAGCTATTTACGTCCAAGAAAGTCAAAAATTAGATAATTATGCCGGTATAATATTTTATTAATTAATTTCCTGTCAGACCTAAAAGAAAATTTTTGGCTAGGATTGTACACTACACATAGAGAAGTTGTGTATACAGACGAGTATGCACTACTAACTCCTCAAGATCTGAGCGTAGACGCGGCAACGTTGCATTTTTCATGGTGTCTGCTTTGACAGTTGTACTCTTTGACTGCAAATGAAAACGTGATATTTGTTGAAAAGGACAGATTCTGGATTTTTTTTTAAATCTTCATGAAACCCCCTTCTAACATATATTAGTGTTTGAAAAAAAAAAAACGGTAAGAATAGTTTACGAGTAAGAGTTAGAAATGTAACATTTTCCTATGCTCGAGACAGGATTTAGGTGTATAAGGGTTTAACTTTGATCTTAATTATCTCAGCTCAGGAGAGGACAATATTTTTTTAATTTCGCAAACGTATAGATAATATTCCAAAGAACCTATAGCCAAAGTTTGAACGAATCCGTAAGAAAAGTGTGTTCGCGACCGTAACTCCTTAAAAAGTGAGATTTTACTTTGTAGCATCCAACATTTTCAACTGAAATATCCAAAATATTACATGCATAATTATGTCAAAAACGGCTGTAAATGTTTGAGGAGTTTACTTACTTCTGATCATTCAAGGAATTAATTTATAACTTATTTATAAATTAAAAATTAAACTTGAATGATCGTGCATAAATGAAAAACTTATAAAGGGTATGAAATATAAATCAGATGATACATTCAGTCAAGTTGAGGTTACGTTTAATATTTGCAATTCAAAATAAAAAATAAAACAGGGTAAATAAGCTGAGAACGAATGATCTGTAATCAGCATTTAAAATTCTATCTATTTTCGCTTACTTAAGACAGAAAAAAGTCGTTATCCTATTTTGATAAAATTAAGGATAGCTAATTTTGATCCTTTGGGAATGTTCCAAAATTGTAATATTAAATAATTTCAGTATCAAAAATAGATCCGTGAAATTCCAATGCTCGATGCTCATGAGTATCTGCATGTTAGACGGTACAACCTTACCCTTTGAACATCTACATTTAAACATCTATTTTTCTCCGTGTAGTTCGAAAATTAATTTATCGTTTATAAAAAGGGGTAATTTTTAATTTCTGTGAGTGATTTTGTCAACTTTCGTGCACTTTTTAATTTTTTTTCTTCACATTTTCTGATGAGTTACGATTTATAGGCAAAAGTTAAAAAATGTTGTGAGACAATACGAATCTTTAACGTTTGGGGTGGTTTAACAGCCCTGGGAGTCTACACCACCTTGTTCAACAACTTCGCATTTAGTGTGAACTGACGAGCATTTAATTTTATAAGCGTGCTATTTTATAAGTACAATTTCCCTAATTAAAAGTTTCTTCATGACAAAATATCAAGAGGTTCTTTGATGTCACGCCTCTAAAGTGCAAAGTATAAACTATAGGGCACAGGCAACACTCGAAAGGAAGAATTTTGTCTTTGATGTTTGAACATCGTCAGGCGGCAAAATGAGAAAGAAAGAAAATGAGTGGAGTATCGTGGCAGGCGTGACAATAACAATACTTAAGTTTATTAAAAACGATACACAAGCGCACTTTTAGCGCCTGCTCAAGCATTTACGAAGGGTTCATGGAACATGGTACGGGTCTGTCGGGAATCGAGGAAGCGAGAGGAAGAGAGGCAGAGTGGATGAAAGAAAGAGCAGCAGCAGAGTTGGGAGAGCGTGAGAGAAGAGTCTCGGAGGGGATGAGCAAAGAGAAAGATTCAAATATGGCGCGGAGCTGCTGTGGAATGCGGTTGTTACACGGTTGTTATATACTAGCAAGACATTTATTTTAGTCTTTGTTCCTTGACGACCATTTCACTCACTCTCTCGTATTTGTATTTGTGTTTTATGTACTCTCTCATTTCATTCCAAAGCCTCAATTACATACATCTACGACAGCGATTGACCATTACGCATCGTTAAAACTAATTCACAGCGACAATACATCCATAAACAAGAAGAGCTGTAGAAATAAAGTAAAAAGTTATCTAACCAAACAACGACACCCCATTATCATTTCAAATTATTTTTACTATTCAAATAATAATGAAACTGCATGTAAATGTGAACAATTACCGATCATATTTACTAATATAATAATATGCTGAATAATTGTACATACACTAATCGTGTGCTATTATTTTAAACAGTAAGAGATCATTGATTCTTCCTTCTGTGAATAGGTTTTATAAGCTATTCTTAGATTCTTAAAATAGATCGGTGGTGGATTTATGTACCTGAAGTTCCGAACGTTCAAATGAACGAAACGAGAAAAAAAAAATATATTTTTTTGAAGTTAGCCTATTGGCATTAGTTCCGGAAGGCGTAAAAATGAGTACTATAACGAAAAAATCCAAAGATATTTAATTTTTAGAGGGTAAAACACCCTCAAAGGTTCCTCGTGATAGGGCCAACAAACAATGAACAGAATGGCCGCCTTCTAGCTCGAAGGCCTGGAGCAATTTCGAATCCAGTCAGGGGTAGTGTTGCTGCACACTGGAAGGGGAAGGGTACGCAGGTAGCCGTGGAGGAAATGACGACTGCCTGTCTGCCCTAGCGGACCGAATGAACGGAACGGGTACGCTATAGCGCATCCTTATAGTATCCACATCGTATCCTCTCCGTATCATGCATGAAAAACTCATTAAAAAAGGAAGATGAACATTTAACTTGTTGAATTTCGGATTCTACGCGCAATTTTCCGTTAAAAGGTCATGGAGTAATAGCAATAGTTTTTCTTGTGACATTAAAAACCTTTAAAAATATAATAAATATCGACAAGGTGGGCTGAAGGCGACTTCAAGCGCATCCATAATCGCGTAAGCAATATGTTGCGCGCGGAGTTTAAAAATAAAATCCAAAATTGCAAATGTGGCAAATAAATGTGAATGAATATAGTAAATAATGAAATTAATGTAAACAAAGGTAGCGATGTTTAAAATTAGCCGGTAGATTGTAAAAAGTTTATCGGACTCGTTGAATTTTAATTTTTTACATTTTACAGGATCCGACTATCGACTGCGGTAACATACGAGATAATGAAAGCCGAACAAACGCACAATATAAAAAAAGTTGAAAGAAGAAAAACGTTGCTTGTTTTCCTTTCTGAAAGACCAACAAGATTATCTTAAAAACTTTTTGAATTTTCTTGAACATCGGAAATTAAAATTTTTGGACCAATGGTTCTGGTTTTAACCACAAAAAAGTGATGAATAATAAGAAATTCCATCTAGTGGTGAAACTATGCCAAATACGAAAGAAAGTCAGTACACAAAAATTGTCAAGCCAAAAAAGATATATAAGTTTGCTATTATCGATTTTTATAGGATTAGTAGTTTTCGCTTTAATCGTAAGAAATAGCATTAAAAATTAAAAATCGAATTTTTAGAAAAAAATAAAAAAGACAGAAAACACGGGAAAAAATCAAGAAGAGTTATTCAGCCAAGAATGATCTAAACATTTTTTTCAAATTGTTTTTGGATAGGATGCGTAGTTTCTGTTTTTCTGCAAGATTTTATTTCCAAGAATTTCGTAGATTTTGAATGTCGGACGTTGAAGAATTCCAATTTTGATTAATTCTGGATAAAGTTTCTTGAACGAAAAAAGATGGGAGAACAAAAATTGTGCATTGAAAAAAGATCTACAATAGTTCTTTGTAATACAAGTGCGCAAAATAGGTGATTGTGTGCAAATGTGAATTTTGCAGCATAAGTCGGAGGCTCGAAGCATGTGTCGGTGGTTAGCGCACGAGCGAAGCGAGTGTGAAAACGTTGACGAGTGCTTTGAGCCGCAGGCGAGTGATGCAATCACACGAGTTAGCAATCACTTATGCGCACGTGTATCACACGCTATTTTTTGTAACGCCCGTCCGAAAAAGTTGTGTTAGGAGGAGTTAACGAAAAATACTAATCTTGAAAGAGAAGATTTTTTAACATTGTAAGCAAATTTTTTTGAAAAAAAATGTTTTGAAAACAAATTTCTGACAAACAAATTTTGGAAGAAAAATGTTTGAAAAAAAAATTATTGAAAGAAAATTTGGTGAAAAAAATGTTTGAAAAAAAATTTGATATCAAAAATATTAGAAAAAGAAATTTACTGACAAAAAATTTTCGAAAAAAATCTTTTGCTACAAAAAATTTTGAAAAGAAATTATTTAAAAAAAATGAAACTAAAGTGAAATCTAAATTTATTTCAAGAAGATACCAACACCAGTGTTTAAAGTTACCTATACCAGTGTTTAAAGTACATCATCTCGAAAGTGCGCATGCGCAGCTTTTTACCAGTGCCTAAAGTAAGCTATTTTCAAACTGCGCATGCGCGCAAATTGTTTCGCACACCGTATGCTCTAATAAAGTCCTTTAGGCACCATTGAGAAGCATGAAAACGTCAACTTTTGAGCTGTTTGTTGCAAAAAATTTGTTATTAATTACTTTTGGATAGGTCGCGCAGTTCTTCCTCTGTTTGTACAGAAACAGCATCAAAAATGAAAACACTTTATTATTGGACCAACAACGCAAGGGGAAAAAATAAATATACAAAATATTTTCATCCAAAAAAGAGCTATCAATTTTTGATTAATACCTTTGCGATAGGACGCGTAGTTTTTGTTTTAATCGTGAAAAAATAAAAAGTTTGTAGAAAGACACAAGGTATGCAAACAGTTAATGGAAAAACGTTGTTCACCCATAAACGAGTTACAAATTTGTCATGAATAATTTTTCGATAAGACGCGCACTTTTTTTTTTTTGTTCGCAAAAAATAAGACTAAAAAGAAAGAAATTAAATTTCTGGAAAAAACGACACCAGAAACAAAAAACAAAAAAATGAATGGACAAAAGTTGTTCAACCAAAAGAGATCTACGATTTTGTTATAAACTTTTCTCATAAAAATACATTTAAAATAAAAAAGATATAACTTTTTCAGAAAAGACATAAGGTAGAATAACATTTCTTCAACGAAATTTTTCGCCTAAATTATATCTACCAATTGTTTCAGAAACGCTTTACGCTAGCATGCGCATTTTTTGTTAAAATCGTAAAAAATAACACGAAAAATAAAGAAATGACTTGTAAAAACAAGACAATGAAAATATGTCTGTTTCAATACCAATGCATATAATGAATTTTAATAATAATATTTCATTCAAATGATACATTTTTCAAGGTAGCTAAAAGTAAAGTTCAATTCAAAGTAGGGAACAAATAATGAAGTAAATGAATAAATGTTTCAGAAAAGTTCGCATTTTGGACAAAATCGAGTGCGAAGCACGAGATGCGTGATGAGAACGTCTTCGCTAAAGCCGAAGGAGCTTTAGGAAAGTTAATTCACTATCACCAAATTAAAGTTGTCGCTGATTTGACCTTCAATTTTAAAAGGTCTGTTCACAAATGTGGGGGAAGTACAAGGACCGAGTGCGCAGCGTGAGGTAAATACAGTCTCGAGCGCGAAGCGCGAGATAAACGTATTATCGAGCGCGAAGCGCAAAAACCAAAAATGGCGCGCCCTAGGTGCGCTAAAATCTGCGAGCCGCGTACCCACCGCGTGATGAGAATATGCCCGCGGTGCGGTCTGATTTTTTGTTTTAGGTAATAGTTATTTCTTTTTGTGCCATGAGAGATTTTTGTAGGCCCATTAAGTCATCGCCTCCACAATCAGATTTTGGGATTCTTTATAATTCAGAATTTTCGGCTTTCTTTGTGTACCAATTACAATTGTTGGACCTCTTTATTTTTTTCAAAAAATATCTTATTTCGTGGAAGCGCTAGCTAACCTAAAATTGTACTTCCACTTCCTGAAAACACAAAATACTGAAAATTCACAGTCACCAAAATTTTGTGCCTTTCTGAGCTCTTGAAATCCGCAAAAAAGTATTTCCCCAAAACAACACTAGAGTTCCGAAATCAACCCCCTTCAAGAAATTTGAATTTTTCACAAATTTAATCCCGGCGTATTTCTGGGCTCCTCGAAAATATCGACTCCGATTTTTTCGCTTCGACCCTTCACGTTAAAAATCAACCCCTTTCTGCCGCGTAGATGTCACTTGGTCGAAAATGAGCTTTTCGAGAATTTTACAGTGTCAATAGAGTCTCTGACTTTTGAGCCCCTCGAAAATACCCACTCGGATTTTTTGACTCCAGCTCTTAACGTTAAAAATCATTCCCTTGGTACAACTTAGATATAACTTTGTCAAAAAAATCATATTTTTGAGAATTCATTCTAATCCAAATATCGAAGTGGGTATTTTCGAGAAGCTGAAAAATCAGAGACTGTATTACCACTGTAAAATTCTAAAAAATATTATTTTTCAACCAAGTCACATCTACATGGTACCTGGAGTTCATTTTTAACGTCAAGGGTTGAAGTGGAAAAATCGCAGTGGGTATTTCTCAACACCCCAAAAATCAGAGACTGTAATGACGCTGTAAAATCCTCAAAGAGATCATTTTTGGTCAAAGTCATATTTACCTGGCACAAAGGGGTTGATTTTTATCGTTGAGAGTTGAAGGCTAAAAATCGGGGTTAGTATTTTCGAACAAAAAGAGCCCAGAAATACGCCGAGATTAAATTTGTGAAGAATACAAATTTGTTGACGGGAGTTGATTTGTGAACCTAAGGGTTGCTTTGGGGAACTGTTTTTCACGATTTTAAAGGCCCAAGAAGCGCCCAAAATTCTAGTGAAATTATACTTTCATTATTTTGTGATTTTACGAAGCGGAGGTGCTAGTTTTTTGTAAGCTAGCACGTCCACGAGAAAATTATTTTTTTTTTAGCGAAGGGGCCGACAAATTTTAATTGGTGCTCAAAAAAGCCTAAACTTCTGAGCTATTAAGAATCTTGAAACTCAATTGTGAAGGTGCCAGCTTAATGGACCTGCATTTTTAGGAGAGCGAAAAAACATTCTCTAAAATCCGAATAACCATTCGAAGGACAAACATAATCCAATTTGGAAGAAATAGATAGGGAAGTTGACAATCTCAAAGCGACACTGTATGGCGCTAGCACCTAGTCAAAATATAAATGAAGTTACCGATGGATGACGCCTATTAACTGCTGCTAAACGACGATACGTTCAAAGTCGCCTTCCGCCCACAATAATAACAGGTATAATATTTTTTTAAAGTTTTTAACCTTGCAAGAAAAACTATTGCAATTACTCCGTGACGTTTTAACGGGAAATTGCTCGTAGAATCAGAAATTCAAGAAGTTAAATGTTCTTCTTTCTTTTTTAATGAGTTTTTCTTGCATGATGCGGAGAGGATACGATGTGGATACTCTAAAGATATGCTGTAGCGTATCCGTTCTGTTCATTCGGTCCGCTAGGGGTAGCATCGATCAAAATTACGAAAAGTTCGACTGCACTCAATTTCAATCAACAGGGAATAGGAAAATACAAAATTTTCTCATATAATTTTCCAGTAAACATTTATTTATGCTTTAGAAATTAAATTAACTCATTTCCCATATTTCCCAACAGACATACACGAGCAAGGCGTTAAACGGTTAAATATTTTAAAGATTCATAAATTTGCTTGCACTACCGACCCTGAAATTGAAGCAGGAGAAAAAATTAAGAGACTTGGGAATGAAATAAAATGTACTCTTCGCTTCACAGATAGCACAGATGTGCCAAAACTCTCGGAAACAAATTCCACATCTTCTGTGCTACCAGTTCCCGATCCACTGGCTGTCAAAGGTCATTGTTTTTTTAGTATCGATTTGCTAACGTATTATATATGTGTATATTATGCCTTATAATATTGTTATTCCTGAAGTTTTACCATATCTCTTATAGAAATGGAAGAAAACAAAGAAACTTACTGTTCCATAGAGAGTCTACAGGAAATATTTCCGAGGAGAAAGAGAATTATTCTTAGGAGACAGAGTATGTAAGATAAAAAAGATTCAGAGGACCTGAATATCACATCTGGAGACAACAATTTTAGACCTGATAAAGTGCCCATGAAACGTTCTAAGAAGGAAACAAGTTCCGAAGAATATAGGCCTGGTATTTTAAACATAATTCTATTACAATTTAAATTTTCAGTTGAACAATAATTGATAAACAGTTAATAATGAAGCTCTTGATATTTTAGAAACGGAAGATTCAAAGAAACTAGATATTTCATCCGAAGAAACGCATTTTACTCTCGACAAAATTCACGTAACACATACTAAAAAGAAACGAAAAACATATTCACGTTTTGAGGTTCCATGCTTAGAAACACAAGATTCAGGAAAACTAAATTTTAATTCTGGAGACGCAACTTCTAGACCCGATAAAGTGTACAAGGAAGATGCTAAGAAGAAACCAAAAGCACCTTCAGGCTTTCAGGATTCAAGTTTGAAAAAATTAAACCTGCTATTTAAAAAATCATTCCATTGAAATTTCAACTTCAAATTAAACATTTCATTTATGATGAAAATTTTTTTACAGCTTACTCCAGAAAGGATTTATTGATCAAAAAGTCGATAATTACACCAAAAGCTTCATCAGGTTCAATCACAATAAGAGAGACACCAAAATCAAGTTCTGACCGTGATTCTTCATTAAACCGACGCAAACATGTTAAAAAAGCTAAGACACAGGTAAAATAACAAAAACATAAACCCATTTACAAATATTTTATACGTTTTTCTTTTGATTTGCTCTACACTTTACATAATATGAAACAGAAGTCGTCTTTCAATTTCGCTTCATTTTGTTTTGGACAATAATACGAAACCATATTTTTTGGAAATTTAGATTCACAGCAGGGAAAAAACTAAAATTTTTTTGCTCATAATTGATATAAACACACTAAGAAAAATGGACGATACCGTTTTATAATATTGTAAGATTAATTATGGGACAGCGATCTTAGATATGAAACCATAAAGTCTGAATATCAAACCGTATAATCGGGATGTTAATTTTTAGAATCCTGGATTATAAAACTCATAACCTAGATTATACGGTTTAACATCCAGATTATATGGTTGGATATATATCTAAGATCGCTGTCCCATAGTTAACCTTCCAAGATTACAAACGGTAAGATCCATTTGTCTCAGAAATATTCCAATAGAGAAGTCATTTTAACCCTAACTGCGGTGAAACAAATTCCGGGAAAATATGTTTTCAAGGAGTTCAAGAATTGCTCATGCTTGCAAGGTTACGTATGATTCATACATTATATAATTTGAATTGAATTTAAATACTATTTAAGCTCTTTACTAAAACTAAAATTTCATTGTATTTTTAGATGTAGCTTGTGCCAAATTCAAGGCCATAGAGGAGAAAGTGCTTTCCCACATAAGTACAATATTTAGCAATGCCAAAGATTGGGACGGCAATCACAAACAACGAAAAATTTGAAGTATTTAAAAATAATTTCTAATTAATAAATAATACAATTCAATTTATCTTGTGTACTATTCATTATTTAGAATAAAAATGCCCCATAATTTTTAATTCAACTCAATTGGGACCTGACGGGGTACCGACTTGGCACTGACACGGCACACCGATCGGGCTAACAAGTTCGGCCCAGACTGAGCCGTGCGTTTTATCACGGGTCTCATCCGACCCGGCTTCCCGATCTGGGCCCCATTTCGCCAGATCGGGGCCACGGAAAAATATCTGCGAGGGATGTCATGTGTTTGACATAACCTTAAAAAATCTTATAATCCAAGCCGATTTAACCCGTTATACCTAATATATTGAACCTCATAATCTCTTAACCCCATAACCATTTACCCCTGAACGCCTTGACCACATAACCTCTTTACCCTATAACCTGAAATTCCAATAACCACATAACTTTAAAAACTATAAATAACAAATGACAGGTACATCGAATTTTAGTCATTCTTTTTTTTGGAACTGTTATGAGCTAATTGAGCTCGGATTATAATATTTTTTCAATGTTATGTCAAAAACCTGACCCCCAGGCCAGATTTATTTTTTATTTTTTTGTGGCTGTGAAGACTTTTTGAGGTTATGTCGACAAACTTGACGTGACGGGGTAAAATGGATATCGGATTCGGTTTCAGGGAACCCAAAAAAATATAATAAACATGGTCTGACCCCCAGGCCAGAAATTTTTTTTTCTTCGTGGCTGTGTTATTATAATAATAAAAAAAGCTTAGGAAGCATTTTTGTTAAGAGTTGGATTTTTTTAATAGTCTGCACGGGGATGTCTCGGTATACACCATGAGTCACAAACGCATTTTTTGTAATACGATCAAGTAATCTGATAAGAGCAGTACGCTAATTTTTGACATATTGGGCAAAGTCTGTTTTTTTTCTTCACCATCTAATATAATAAAATTAAAATCTTCAACATCTAATATAATTAATATTTTGCAATGTTCTTGAGATTATTTTAAATGTATATTTTTATAGAATCACATTAAATTATCACCACTATTGTGAAAATTGTTGCTTGCATGGTGCAACATGTTTAATGTTGAAATAAACATTGACATTTGCACTATTTTTACAATATCCTCCCTAAAACAAAATTTGATTAATTTTATTAAAGTAACGATGTGTTTAGAGCGTGAAATAGTTAAGATATGCATTTCTTTAATTAATTGGTTCATAATATTAACGGTTACTTTCGACCAAATCCATTTCAAATCAGGCAGGATTCTCCACTTGAAATCGTAGAATCTTTTGGAGACAAAATATATTGTTTCTAAGAAATAAGGTGATACGTATCTTTCCGATTTGCAAAAAAAAAATAAATGTTTCTAAAAAGTTATGTGTATTTGAATTTTGTGCTTTGTTTTTCAAACAACTCGATTTTTTTCATGAAACCTCTATAACTTTGGACCTAATTTAGATATTCATTATTTTAATTCTGATAGCGTTCATCGTCTTCTTTGAAAATGCGCTGGAAAATTGCAGAAAGGTTTTAAATTAACAAAATGAGAGCGGTTTTTCTGAAAAAATTAAAAATCGATTTTCTCAAAAACCCAACCTTTAAATCTTCCGACTTTTTTTCAACTGTTACTTTGGTAATGAAGATATTCGGTGAGTTTGATGCTTGCTAAATAACTTTTGTAGCCAGGAACATTCTTTTTTCTTACAATCGAATTTTGTACTTTTTCTCGGAAACAATGAAAAATGACTCTTGTTCTTCTGCGATATTTTTCATAGTTTACTAGAACAATCCAAAAGTTACACTCTTAGGAAAAAAACTCTCCCGGCCTCAAAAATGGTTCAGCCCGCATGATACTGATAAGATGCCTTTTTTCTATTAGTAGAAACCCTTTAAAAATATTGGGAAGGATAAAAAAGGTGGAGTTTTATAGAAAATATTTTCCTTTTCATGCTTTCAAAATTTGAAGGAAAAAATAAACAAGATTTTCTTGAAAAATCCGCCTTTTTTATTCTTCTTAATATTTTTTTAAAGTTTCTGCTAATAGAACTTTTTTAGACGTACCAATTTTTATTTCGACATTTTTTCGTATCTGTCATTGTTTCCGAGAAAAAAATAAAATTCGATTGTAAGAAAAAAGAATGCCCTGGCTACAAAAGTTATCCAGCAAACATTGAGCTTACCAGATATCTTCATTATCAAAGTACAAGAAAAAAAAAATTAGCAAATTCGAAGGTTGGGTTTTTCAGAAAATCGATTTTTTATTTTATCAGAAAAACCGCTCTTATTTAATTAATTTTGAACCTTTCTTCAATTTTCCAGCGTATTTTTAAAGAAGACGATGAACGCTATCAGAATGGAAAATAAAATAATGAATATCTGAAGTAGGTCTAAAGTTATAGAGGTTTAAAGAGAAAAATCGAGGTTTTTGAAAAACAAAGCACAAAATTCAAATACGCATAACTTTTTACAAACCTTTTTTCCAGTCGAAAAAATACGTATCACCTTGTTTCCTCTAAGAAACAAAATATTTCGTCCCCAGAAGATTATGCGATTTCAAGTGTGTAACCCTGCCTGATTTTAAATGGATTCGGTCCAAAGTAATTGTTAACCGTTCCAGAAAGAAAGCAGACAATTCCATCCAGAGGTTCATTGGTGGATTGATAATAATTTCGAGAGTATGAAAAAGGCAAGCAAAAATAATTTGCCATTTCTGTATCTCACACAAGTGTAAATTCAAGCAAAGAGGAATGAAAGGAGGTTGCTGAGCTTCTGTGATATGCACGATAAATAAAATTGAGAAAGACCATGGTTAAAAAAGAAAATTTGGCTAAGACAGACAAGAACAGATATTACTCGAGATCTGAATATTCCTCAGGAAATAACGAACATTAATTCATCAATATAAGTTTTTCGCATTCACTAATTAAGACTGAGCCGGTGAAATTGTCACTGGTTAAATCAGTATTTTAAGTTATCAATGGCGAACCAGTATTTTTCCTACTTTGACTATGTGAACCAGTGAATGACTCAACTAAAAAGGTTAATGAAATATACCAGTGACGCTTGGCCAAGACATGAACTGACAAGAATCGCAGCTATAGTAAGGGTATATAATATCTTCCTCTTGAAAATAGGGAGGCCCCCGGCCTCCCTATTTTGGCGTTTGCGGAACGACGGGCCTTCCCGCAGTTAGGCAAAATATATTTTTGCAACACCTCCATGGACTTTTTACGACATCCCCCCCCCCTGACTCCTATGTCCGCGTGGACTTATTCCATATTTTATGAAAATTTGGATATTCTCACCTCCCACCAATAACTGTCTATGTGGAATATGGCTGGCCCCTTATAATGAACCGAATGGCTTCATTATGATCTGAATTATTTATAAAATTTATGTGTTAAATTATCCTAATTTTTCCCCGTAAATAGTAATGTACTTTATGTACAGCCTTTCAAACCCATCCATTTCTGAAATCCTGGCTACGCCACTGTGTTACGACTAACACTGTGTGAACCAATCACGGAATCCCACTGGGTAAAACAGTGGAATCTCACTGATTGACTGTAACACACTTCTGGCTTCTTCAACCACTGAGATTTCAGTAGTTCATTCTGAGAGAGCAGTGATGATCCTGTGTTTTCGCTTAGGCAACTTTCATTTTAATAAATTTATTAAACTATAAAGAAGCGTTGTCTTTGGTCAACTTTTTACATCATGAAATGCTCAAGACTAAATATTCTCTAAAATATTAGCAGGTATAGGTATATGCATACGTTTCGCTGCCGCCGTGCAATCCTTTTAAGTCTCACTTGGAAAAGTTTGGAAAACATATACTGCGAAATGGTTTAGCGAATGAAGTGAGGAAGAGAACTAGTTAACTGTCTACGCCTTTGCTACTGGGATCTTGGGGGATGTGGCAACGTCAATCTCGGAGATATCAAAAGATTCGTATCGCTTCCGTTCCGACGTCATTTTCAGGACCGATCGAGTATAAGGCTGGACGGGCGCCCGATTTTGGACTATGATAAGATATTTTCCGGACCTACCACTATGCTGAAGTCGTTGTGCTCGGGCGTGCACTCTTAGCAGAGCAAGCGAGATGAAATCAGAGACTCCGAGTTTGTGTAAGACCTGAGCATTACCAAGTCAAATGAGTACTAGCGTAACGCTCCGGAAAAATGGCGACGAGTCAAGGCTCTCAGTATTAGTGTATAACCCAAGAAGGGTACATTGGCTCGACGCATGTATTTTGTCCCTTTGTATTATAAAGTGTGCCCCCTCCCTCTCCCACCGCTCTCTAACTCTCTCATTTTCCGTCTATCTTAACTCTCCCAGTTTCAGCCACCCGCTCTCCATTCCCTACCACCAACATTTTGGACCGTCTTCCTCTTCAATTTACAGTAACGTTGCATATTTCACACATTCTTCGTTGTTGATATTTTCCGAAATAGATTTATTTAGCAAGTGCCTTGCCATGAATACATATACAATTTTCGACCCGAGAATTCACTTACTCTTTTGCCTACAAGTTGATATGATGAAGACAAAGAACACATGAGGAAAGAGACGAGACTTGCATGAGACACAGTCAGAGATACAGAAGAGTTTCTGTCATTTTGATTCAAGACGTATGTTGAGCTCGAGGCCTCGAGAACTTTCATATGTCAGAAAATCTTACTGCAATCAATTCAAATAGGAATATATGTATCTCAAAAGTAAAACGATCGGGGCTGCGGATAAAGGATGTGCACACAATTTATAATATTTATTCTATATGAACATTAAATCCATTATAGTGTCTTCTTTCTTCGTGTCGCAAAAGCTGTTGTCATGTCCAGTCATGTAATCATTATTAGTATGTATATTGTGTAACAAGTGCGGAGAGCAGGCAGCTTAAAACTAGTTTGCCGTTTGCTGCACGAGCCAGAGGCAAATCGAAAGTAGCCGAAAACAAACCGGAAACGAGCCGAAGAAGAGCCGACAGCGACTACAGTAAACTTTATAAGAGTTATAACTGCCTAATAACTGCTCAGTTACACACTAAATTTTTGTGACAAATGAAGGAATTTTTTATTTCAGAAACAATTAAAAAAAACTTCGGACATTTCCGAAAAATTTTGAAATTTATAATAATATATTTATATATTATTGTATTAAATAAATGTATAATATAAATATAAAATTGAGAATAAAATTTATTATAATTATTATAATATATTTATGGTAGAGTAAGTGGTACAAAGTCGGACCACTGGTCTTTCTGAAAAAACCGCACTTGCAATTTATATTTCCAATCGGTTTCCACAAAGCTGCTCTAAGTCGATAAATTACACTGGTCAAAATTTGATACAAGATTTATTACCGGACTTCATTGGGGTATACTGAGGTTTTTGTGGTCGCTGATTTAGAATCCAAGTTCGGTTAACCTCTACCATGTCTGGTTCAATGTCATTTTAAGATCAAACTGAGAAAAACTGGCTAAAGAAATCTGAAAAAATATTTATATAGGTTTTTGGGGTCGTTGAGTCGAAATATGGGGTTCGCTCAACCCTGTCAGGTCACCCAGAGGTGATTTCAAGGTTACGTCAAGGTCATACCGAGATGAAAGTGTTAGAAAAACGTGAGAAAAATCCTATATAGGTTTTGGGGGTCGCCGAATCTGTATCTGGGATTCAATTAAAACTTTGAGGTCACCCAGAGGTGATTTCAAGGTTACGACAAGGTCATACTGACACGAAAGTGCTAGACAAATTTGAGAAAAATCCTATATAAGGTTTTGGGTCGCCGAGTCCAAATATGGGATTCGCTTAACCTGTGAGGTCACTCAGAGGTGATTTCAAGGTCGCGTCAAGGCCATACTGAGATGAGAGTGTTAGAAGAACTTGAGAAAAATCCTATATAGGTGTTGGGGGTCGCCGAATCCGAATCTGGGTTTCGCCTAACCCTGTGACGTGACCCAGAGGTGATTTCAAGGTCACGTCAAGGTCATACTGAGACGAAACGGTCAGAAAAATGTGAGAAAAATCCCATATGGGGTTTTGGGGGTCGCCGAGTCCGCATTTGGGGTTTTCTTAACCCTGTTAGGTCACCCATTGGTCATTTCAAGGTCATGCCAAGGTCATACTGAGACGAAATATTTAGGAAAATCTTATATAGTAGAAGGTACATTTTTCTATGTGGATAGTGAGATGGTAAATTGCCCACCTGTCGTTCACGTTGTAAGTACGAAGAGAACAGCAAGGCGTGTATGCCAAAGTTGTGTAGTTTTGATACCTCACCAATGTTTCGGGCATCTATGCTTTCTATCTTTAATGTTTTTGTTTTCCCCAATAGTGTTCTGCGTGAAAACGTTTATGTTTAATATCAAATGATCTTCTAATTGCTTTTATTTTATGTATTTCACTTGTGTCACTGTTTAGATTCCTACCAATGTTAAGCGAACTCCACATTCTGACTCAACGATCCCAAAAACCTATATAGGATTTTTCTCACGTTTTTCTAACACTTTCATCTCAGTATGATCTTGACGTAACCCTGAAATCACCTCTGAGTGACCTCACACGGTTGAGTGAATCCTAGATTCGAATTTGACGACCCCCAAAACCTATATAGGAGTTTTCTCACGTTTTTATAACACTTTCATCTCGGTATTACCGTGACGTGACCTTGAACTCACCTCTGAGTGACCTGACACGGTTGAGTGAACCCCAGGTTTGCACTCAACAGCCCCAAGAACCTATATACATATTTTTTCAGATTGAGTTAGCCAGTTTTTCCCACTTTGACCTTGAAATGACATTGAACCAGACGTGGTAGAGGTTAACCGACCTTGGTTTCAAACTCAGCGACCCCAGAAACCCTAGTATACCCCAATGAAGTCCGGTGATAAATCTTGTATCAAATGTTGACAAGTGTTATCGACCGACGAGAATTAACTTCTGGTTTGTTCGTCTGTAGTGGTGACGTGCTTTATGCTCGATGGGCGCAAGTGAGAACGCCCCCAAAAATGCATTAATTCACAACGAGAGTGCTATCCACCTATTATGCGTTTTATTCTTAATGTTAGTTTTTAATATCGCATGAAAAACGTGTCCGTATTTTGTACTTTTCTACGACACGTTACTTTTTGAGGTGTAGTTCAAAGCCGGACCACTTTTACTGGTACAAAGTCGAACCATTAGAAATCTTCAAATAAACGCAATTTGGCATTTAGAATGCCGCGGAAAATCACTACAACACCATTTTGCCGATCGTGGGAGGAAAATGCAATGAAATCTGCCATAGGAGACGTTTGCGTAAAAAAGGATGGGCTGCACAAAGCTGCAAAAATGCATGGCGTCCCAAAAACGACCATGCTGCGATAGGTCAAGGATCATCAATCGAAAAAACAAGATGATGACTATTGCAAATAATTTGTTTTCTTCATTGACCCATTGCTTTGTAATCAAATTATGATTTCAAGTAAATACACATTCCCTGGCAGTATCAAAAGTATGTCAAAAAGTGCAAGCATGCAATAAGCTTATACGACAAGGGGTTATGTTTGTAATATTTCAGTGTGTCGCCTGAAATGTAGTGACGTCTCCGCAGTATACTCTCTCAGAAAGGCCTGAAATATAGGGTAAAACTATTACAAAAACCTATTTAGTACCATTTCACGTTATTTTAATTTTGTCTGGTGTATATTATGACCAGCCTCGGCCAGGATCTGCTATACCAGACTCTGGCGCCAGAACAGCACGCCAAAGCGGAAACAGCCGGGAGCCATGCTGCAAACGAATTCTTCTTTTTCTGGCGCCCGGCTGGCTCAAGTCTGCAGTTATCTTGCTACTAGGGTTGATTTAAGGAACATTTTTTCAATTTTTTCACAATTTCTTAAAGTGGGCCGACTTTGTACCCTGGGTCCAACTTTGTACCTTTTTTCCTCAACTCGGAAATATCTATTTTTTCGAAGTCTATTTTTTTATTTTTCTGATACTATTCAGGTTATTTAATCTGCATAGATTTCACTATCTTCTGATACATTATTCGTAATTTTTTATTTTTTTCCCAAAAAGTTATTCCAACAAAATGAATAGGTCGTCCGACTTTTTACCACTTACTTCAATTTATATAAATTATCGAAATGTCAGGTATCCAAAGATATCCGCTAGAAATCTAAATATTTCCAAATCTGAAAACTTCTGGCAAATTAATTATCATAAATTTAAGATATTCAAAAATTTCTAAAATTATCGACAATTTGCGGTAATTTATGGTAAGTTATCGCAAAGGTTTGATCCAATCACCGGCACTCACAAGCAGTCACTTACCGCATGGTATATATGCCTCAGAAATCGAACTTTTTATGCCTTTGCCCAACGGGCAATGACTTCAGTTCAGCAGTTCTAGCTATTGCACGTACATCCGGCAGATCTGTTATCAGAAGTTATAGGTAAACTACCATAAATATCTGTAAATTACCATACATTTCTGTAAATTATCATTCGTTTCCACAAATTTTATAAATCTTTATAAACTTAATAAACTTTCGCAAATTTCATACATTTCCATAAATTTCTACAAATTTAATTAAAATATAAATGATTATCAGCTAAGCTCTACTAACTGCTGTAGCTAGAAT
Organism: Andricus grossulariae; assembly: GCA_011634705.1. Classification (NCBI taxonomy): domain Eukaryota; kingdom Metazoa; phylum Arthropoda; class Insecta; order Hymenoptera; family Cynipidae; genus Andricus; species Andricus grossulariae. Next base: position 29,533,264 of record JAABKJ010007545.1, on the reverse strand, counting down.
AAATTTTCATAAAATTTCCATAAGAATTAGTAAAATATAAATAATTTTCAGTTAAACTCTACGAAATGCTGTAGCTAGAATTCAGTTACTGACCATTTGTGAAAATATACGGATTCAATTAGTAATTATTACTACACGGATGCGCATTATCGAAACTTATAATTATAGATTTCTTTAACATTTTCAATGTACATGATCTTAGAAAAATTAATTTAACAACAGGGCCCACTTTGCCGATCATAGTTTAGGACAGAAAGTTAGTAAATTTTATGTTTGAAGAAAAAATTTAACACGTGCGTTCATGACACTCCCCAATTATAAGTGCATTTTTTCGAAAAGCAGGTTTTCAAAGATTCAACTTCAAAAGTGGCCCAGCGACTCGCTTTTATTACAGAGGATTCGACATGGACTTAAATTGTTGGGAATTGATCCGGCTACATATCCCTATGTATAACACTATAAATCTCATTTTAGGGCTTTTTGTGCAATTCTGTTACACCAGTTGACTTTTTTGAATTATGGTTTTCAAGATTTTTTTCTCAATTTAATAAATTGAACGTAACTAGTTTTAATTTTTTTCTCTGCAATTCAATTTTCTCCTACTGCGGCAACTTCACGTAACTTCGAGCATTCAAAAGAAACAAATTTAATTACAAATGAGTGTCTGTTTGAATCGAGTGGGCTCAGGTTTAATCAAACTGCAAAATAACTTTGCAAAAAAATAATGCTTTTACTTCAATATGTTCGTGATAAAATGCTTGATCACCGAAGTACGGCGAACGAAAAAAAAAACTGGAAACAAAGGCTAGGTTAACGACAGAGCACAAATAATGTCTGTGGGCCTAGATACTTCGTACATTATTGTAAATAATCGGTGGCCGTCTAGATAATAATTTCAATTTATTTTGAATTCCATGAAATCTTTGAATTTTCTGCATTCTCTGAATTCTTCTGAAAATATGGAACTCCTTTTAACCATTTCTAACTTCATCAATTTCGGTTGAAGAAGAATTCTATAGAAGTCTTTGAATTCCCTTGAGGCATTTTGAATTATTTCAAAGTTTTTTTTTTAATTCTGTCGGAATCTTTAGAAGACACATTATATAGTTTTGAATTCCGGCAAGTCTGTTGAATGTGGCAGAATTCTGTCGATTTCTTAGAACTAACATGTAATTTTTTAAATTCTTTTATGGATTTTTTAATTCTCTTGAAATATTTGAAAAAAACTTGAGATATTTTAAATACCCTGAATTCTTCTAAAAACATGGAATTATTTGAAGCTATTTCAAAATTCATCAACTTTAGTAGGCGGGTTCATTACTATATCATCAGCTTGAAAACGTTTTTTTGATTTCTGCGGAATTATACAAAATTCTGTGGCAGTTTTTGAACTCTTCGAAAGTTTTTCGAGTTTTCTCGAAATGTTTCGAATACACGTTGAATTATTTTTAATTCCTTCACGTCTTTTGAATTCCGCAGAATTTTGTCAATTTCATAGAATTAATTTGTAATATTTCGAACTCTTTTATAGATTTCTTTTAACTCAATTGAAGTTCTTTGAATACTTCAACATTCATTTGAATTCTCTCGTTCTCTGAGATCTTCTAAATCATTTGAATTCCAATGAATACTATGAATTCTCCATGATTCCTTCAATTCTTCTGAACTTTTTGAACTCCTCTGAATTCTTTGATTTCTTGTGATACCACACAATTCTATTAATTTCATCAGTTGTTTGGAAATTGTTTGAATTCAACTGATATTATTCTGAATTATCTAAATTCCTCTAGAACAATCAACTTCTCTTCAATTCCTTGGAAATTAGTCATTTAGTTGCTCACATGCATGTGCTAAAAATAACCCAATACAATTTTTATGGTGCATTTTTAACAGTGAGCACTCACCACTGATAAAGAAATATTCACGACGCCCTTACCAATATCATTCAATGTACTCTAATTAGTTTTCTCTAATAAACGAACCTAATTAAGAGCGTCTTCAAGCTTAATCCACTAGGATTTTTTTCGCAAAAGAAAATGCTACCCAAAGAAAGTATCTTTTAGTACCTGCCTAGTGAAGAAAATGTCTACAGCATCATTTAGTAGTAGTTAACAAGATGACGAAACTAAACGCGGAACGAATTCTCACTTGGCCATCTTGGGGCTTGAAGGTTCATCCACACATATTAAGGTGCGTAGAGAGATAGATGCCCGTTTGGAAAACTAGATTTACTACCTCATCTGGAAATAATCGCGTGGCAACGAACAACGTCACTTGCTCGAGGTGCTTCTTCCAGGCCGACACCACGAGCGCTCTGCTGTTTTACATCCCAATTCGACCACTATCTCTCGCACTACGCAATTATTCTGGGCACCTCTCAGGCGACACTTATTATCGCCAGCATAAGGGCTTTCATGTATTTTATATGGATGATGTAACAGAATTGTTAGCATTAAATGGAAATCGGTACTGCCCTGCACGAAAGGGTTGCCAGGCCACCCCGAAAAGTCCCGAAGTGTCGGGCGACGTGCGGACTATCCAGTCGTTTTGTGCTCTCTACTGGGAACGTTGCTTCCACCTTTCCGCATTGCTTGTGCCTCCCAACTGTGCGAAGTGTCGATCCCGCTCTCACCTGCCACGTCTCCAAGATTACCGTCAACCTCGAGGAGCAACCATCCCGGATCAGATACGGCCGCCTTTACCCCATCCGGTGCCCACTCCTATGATAAAAAAATCCTTCAAGGCCTCAACGCGCTTGCCGGCACCTGCCATGGGCCGACAACCCTTCTCAGTAATTGTAATTGTCAGTAATGTCGCCTTGTTTTTATTACAAATCCTTGTTTCATTATCTCTACCCTTATCTCGGCTTTCCACCTCTTAATCTCCCTCCTCGGCATTACCTCACTAATATCTGGCGCCCAACCCAAAATCCTACACTTTTTCTTTCAAAAATTTGAACCCGCCGAGAAAAAAGAGACACAAAATCTAAACTCCGAATTTAAACTCTTTACTTTTGACACTTACTACCAAACTTTTTTGATTATTTTTTCATGCTGTTGATTCCACATGCCTTGCCATTTTAGGAATGATTTCTAAATTTACAATGAATTATATATGCTCATGATTTATATGTACCTGCGATTATTATCCTTGAAAACGATTATCTGTATATAGGCAATGATTGGTACGTACCTATGATTCTATACATGTTTATGCAAATGATTTATATGTGCCAATGACCTGCTATATTTGTGAAATGATTTTGAAATGCCTATCATATGATATTTGAGGTAATATGAATTTAAAATTGTGCCATGTACTAGTATATGTGAATATTCCAGCAGGTATTCGCATATCCTAATTAATGGGTTAAACGAATTACGCAAGGGAAACCATAAACGGAAATTGAAATTTCTCTTGACATTAATAAAAATCAAAATCAATTCTATTTTAAAAAGAATGAAACTAGAGCGGATTAAAAGATAAAACGAAAAATTTGGAAAAATTATAATTTTTTTGGGGAAATCAGAAACTTAGCTTTTGAGAAATGAAATCAAAATCACAGAAATTTCCAAAGGATAGAGGGAACCAGAAAATTGCAAGAGCATACATTTTTATTTTCGCTGAATATTACAATCGCCCGACTTCGCGAAACGTTCAAGTGCGGTAACGAGTCCCCCAGCGCAACACGTGCCCGTGCGAGTCAAACGCAAGGTCACAGATCGTATCTCGTAAACAAAGGGTCCTACGACGAAAAAAAAAACATATTTCGTAACTCTCTCGCCATTAAATGACCAATTAAAATTTTAATTGAATTTTTGTTTAAATTAAGATTGAAAAGAAATCCATTTTATCATGAATAATTTTTGCAGAATAAGCAACAAATTGATTCGCAATTTAAAAATAAACTTCCCAAAAACCTCACTTTTCAACTCATTAGAGACAAGAATAGCACAATGAAAAAAGAGGGAGAAAAAAAGAAAAAGTCAACCAAAAACCAACCTCTCACTTTTTCCTTTCTCCGTCCTTTTTATACTACCAGGGACCAACATGTTTATCTTTGTTAAAAGTTCATTCTTTTTATCCGAAAAGTCCACTTTTGTATTTTGGGTTCAGAATTCATCTTTTTTTTTTTAAGTAAACTGTTTTGTTAAACATTCGTCTTTTTGGATAAAAATCCATCTTTTTAAAATGAAAATTCATGTGTGGATGGAAACTCCCCCTTTTCGGTTGAAAATTCATGTTGTTGGTTAAAAATTCCACTTTTTTGTCGAACATTTCTCTCACTTGCTTGAAAGTTGAATTATTGGGTTGTAAATTTATATCTTTTGGTTGAGAATTCATCTTTGTATTTGAAAATTTAACTACGTGGGTATCAATTTATCTTTATTGGTTGAAGATTAACTTTTTTGTTCAAAAATAATCTTTTTTTGTTTAAAGTCAAATATTTTCTAAAATGTTTGACTTTAGCTAGAAATCTAAACTCCATTGGTACCTACATTGATGGTATTTAAAAGAATTTATTTCTCTACTATTCTCATATTTTCTTGAAAAATCGCCCTATTCCCCCTGTTTTCAGAGCATTTTAGGCTGTGAAGTCTGAAATAACTTTTAGAATAACTTACGTTATATAATTTACCTTAAAGTTCTAAAATGTTTAATTCTTTGCAAAATTTATATAACAATTCTATTAGTATTAATTAATTATTGTTATAAACGCTTAAAGGTCAACCAGAAAATTTCAACATTTAATAAGAAAAACCGGGAAATAGCTTGGAACTTTGTTTTAAGTTTGACTGACCATCCTGATAGTTATTCAATTTATTTTGCAAGACTCCATTGTAATTTGAGTCAATTTGTGATAAAAATTTGTAATCTCCTATAATTTCAGTCAGACATTTGACAAAATTACAATGTTTTTCTTAATTTACATGGCCATACTAGACGCTACTGATGCCATCCTTCATATCGAATATCGAGAAGATCGATCTCAAGTTTGCCAGAATTCCTGTGTACATAAATATGGAAGTATTAGGTTCCTAATAAAAGTGATGTGATACCTTTCAGCGTGCTTTTAATGGTATATACCCCAGAGCAGAACTGAGAAGGAGCTCCGATTACTTCAGGTCTAGAGTGCCAATAATACATCTTTGTAGTCCTCCGTTTGATATATTATTTCACTTTCTTAGTTGAAGCTGATGATTGATTCAAAAGTCAATTATGGGACTATCAGGGATCATAGTAATCTAGCCGTTCATTTATTGAGAAAATAGGGGAATTTTTCGCTGGAAAGAGAGGATTGTTTTTAAACCAGAATATTTTTGTTTAGTTCACACAATTTTTTAATTTATAATAATGAAAACTTTTTCAAAACGGGTTGAAAAGCTCATTAAATTCCACGTTAAATGACCTACATAGAGATATATTTTACTATTTAAAGAGAATATACCACGTGAGAAGTTAAAAAAAAATTCAAGAATTTCTCGAATTTTGTGTCTCGACTTTAATTTGTGGCATGACCTTGGAAAAATATAGCAAAAATATAAAATTTATACCACACAGTCTCTAAAGTCTGAGCTTTAATTCAAGACAATAAGACCTAAAAAATCTCAAAGGGTTCCTGAAATATGAGCAAAAATGTCCAAGCGTTCTGCGTCAAGTTTTAGTCTTGGCCGCGAGAGCGGTATGTGCCGAATGCTCGGTCTGTGCCCATTGAAACTGGACCCAGAGACGCTTAGAGCTTTTGTCATATCTTAGGAACCCGTGAGGATTTTTAAATTTTTAATGGCTTAAATTAAAGATAAGATTTCAAAGATGACATTCTCTTAATTTCAGTTTTTCAAAGGAGTTTCTTAAGTTACAGCACAAGTTAAAGTTAAGGTAAAAAATCTGAAAAACTCCCGGTGATGCCGACTAAAAGTTGACGCAGACAGGCTTAGACATTTTTAGTCATAACTCAAGAACCAATGAAGATTTTTAAATTTTGTTCAGGTTGAATTGAAGATAATTCTTCGACGACTGTGTGGTATGAATTTCAGATTTTTGTCACAATTTTTCTGGGATATACCACAAGTTGAAATCAAGGTAGAAAATTAGAGAAATTCTTGCATTTTTTTAAAAACTTCTCATGTAGTATATTCTTTCAAATCGTCAAAAATATCTTTATTAGAGGTCATTCAACGTGAAATTTTATGAAATTTAGAACTATTAATATATCATTGCTTCTTTTTTGAACGAGTAATCACATTTTAAAGTCAGAAGTGATTTCTTATTTTTCTCGCGCCAGTCGTACTGACAATTTCCTATGATAATGTATAACATTAATATTGATACGAAACATTTGTCTTTTATAATATCTTTTGTCTCACATTATTGAAAATGGATGAAAATTGAACAGTAACATAACCTAAAATTGTTGTAAGGTTAATTTTTAAAATTAACAGATTTTTGTTAACAATAACCAATTTCCGGTGAAGAGCGCTAACTTATACCCTATTATTGTTTAAATATTGTGAATATTCCTAAAATCTAATGATTCTTCAATAACAATAGCAATTTTAGACGAAAAAGACTAACATTACAATAAATTCTTTAAGGTTGTGAATCCTCTATTAAAAACGCAAACACAGCAATTGTTCGAACCTTTTTTATCGTCCTTAAAATCCATTTTTTTTATTATAAGTACCGATTGTCGATATAAAACGCCAAGATAACCTGAAATTGTTAAAATGTCGTGAATCTTCTATGAAATGTGAAAAAATATTTTTTTTTTAAACTAAAAATGCCAATTTTCTACGAAAAATACCAACATAATCTAAAATCGTAAACAGATTCTAAATCTTAATTAAATTATAACTATTTTTCTCTGAAAGTTCCAATTTACGATGAAAAACGACAACGTAACCTGAAATGAGTCAAAACTGATACATTTTCTTTTGAATCTAATAATTTTTTAATCAAAATTTCAATTACCGACAAAAAAAATTAACAGAATCTGAAAAATTGTTCAAGCATTATATTTTATTATTCTGATCAAAAATCATTGGATTCAAGTCCAATGATTTTTGTTACAAACTATCAATTTCAGGTGAAACACACCAACGTAACCTACATTTGTTGAAAAATTGTAAATATTTTTAGAGTATATTAATTTTTTCAAATTAAAAATCTTCTTCTAAGTCTAATGATTTTGGTGCAAAATTACAGATTTTTCGTGAAAAACCTTCACATAACCTGAAACTATTGAAAAATTGTAAATCTTGTTCGAACTGTAATGGTTTTTGTTTTAAAATGTCAATTTCCCGTAACAAAACCGAAAAACGCAAATTGTTGAAACCTTTTTTATCTTTAGACTTAAATAATTTTCAGATAAAAACACTAATTATTTTGTAATATTTGAGCTCATAATTTTGTATTTAAATGTAGTTATTTGCATATTTGTGTTTTTTCTTCCTCTCGAGGAAAATGTAATTTTCATTCAACTATGAGGTTCCTCACAATTCTGTTCCTCAAGTTTTTATGAAAATTATTTTATTGATAAATAATACGTACAATTATTTTCAGTAAGTCATTTTTTAAGTTAAATGATTTGTCAAATAATATTTAATAAAAAAAACGACATTCCCCTACTTAACCTCGCCCTACTTCACCCTACGAAACCCCTTCCCCAACTTTTTTTTTAATTTTCATTCCACTAACTAATGGTCCCCTTACCCTACTACCCTTCCCCGGTTATCACGTCCACTCTTCTACTTACCCTCATTTCTAATAATTATCCCTTTCGCCCCACCGTAACACTCGCTTTCTCTACTTCCCCTCACTTACACTCACTTCCCCTACTTCCACTCGATTTCCACCCTTTACTTCCCCCACAACCTCTCCCTTACCTCCTCACCCCTAGTTACATATTAATTACTCTACTTCCCCTCCTCATTTCCCCTAATACCCTACAGCCCCTCCCCTTATGTTCCATCACTGTCCCTACTCTCCGTCGCCTTATGTCACCTTACTTAACTTACTTCACTACGTACTTCTTTACCACCTTCACCTACTATCACTTACTTACTACTTAATATAATTCACTCTGCTTTCCCTGCACTCATTTTTCCTAATTTCCAATTTCCTCATTTCCTCTCACTTTCCCTATTACCCCTTTCCTCAATTTCCTTACTTCTCCTCCAGTAATTTCACATAATTTTCCCTTGCTCTCCATCCCTCGTTTCCTCTCACTATCCTCCTTATTTCGCTATACTTTTCTTACTTCCCTTCCCCTAATTTCTTGTCACTCCCCTTACTCTCGATCCTCTTATTTTCCCTTACCTTACCTATTCCACTACCTACTATTTCATCGCCTTCACCTACCTTCACCCACTTAATACTTACTTTAATTTTTCCTACTTCCTCTACACCACTTTCCCCACACTCCTCATCCCTCATTTCTTCTCACTACTCTTCCTTATCTCCCCAACTTCCCTTACTTTCCAGCTCCTCGTTTCGCGTCACTTTCTCTACACCCGATCCCCTAATTTACCCTTATCTCACTTACTCCACTACCTACTAATTCACCACCTTCACTTACTTACCTATTCGTAATTTCCTCCCGATTTTCTCTACAACCCCTTCACTAATTTCCTATCACTTCTCATACATTCCCTCCCCTTATTTCTCAGCACTTTCCCTACTTACCCTCCCCTCATTACCTCTCACTTCCCCTACTTTCCCTCCAATCGCATTCCCTACTTCCCCTCCACTTACTTCCCCTAATTTCCCCTACTACCTCTCAATAATTTCCTGTCATTTTCCTTTAATGACCCTGCTATAAGTATTTCTATTAACAAGTTTTTAAAAATTAACAACTGTACAGAAAATAGAAGGAGAGAACATTTTAAACATGACTTGCTTGCCGACATTTTATATTTCGATCTGAAGTTATTATTATTATTACTAAACCATTGGGCCAAATCCCGTGTTGCTTATTCAAAAAACACGCTAGTTCCACAACACTGCTCCAATCCAGGTCGCTGATCAATCTCTCTAGCAATCATCCCAGGCGAAGAGCCTTACAAAGTTATCCTGTGCTATAGATTACACAACAATACGCAAACTTGCTCATGATCACATAGTAAGATCCATGCTCTTCACTCTGATCACATTCGCCAAGTTTTCTGTCCTGGCATACAAATTCAGCTTCTTTTACGTCCATACATTTTCTCATACAAGCTCTTGTGTTCCTATGGCTTTTTATATGTTTTCGACCATTTAGTTTACCTAAATATACTTGTTTTCTCTTTCGTTCTTCTTTTATTCTCTCAAAATGCCCAAACCATTTCAACAGATTTCTTTCACTCTTTTCAAACAGTGTTTCCTCTATACCAATTTTTTTTAGTATCCTCTCATTATTGACTTCGTCCATTAGCGTTTTACTGCACAACACCACTGTACAGCACAGTGGGTAATGGCTCCTACCCTGTCGATAACCTTTTTATCCTTTTTTATATATCCAAGATCCATCGATCTTTCCGTAATTTGTAAATAAACTACCAAGATACACTTACTCACTTACTCATGAACTTGTTATATCCTCTCATCAAATAGGGCAATGTTGCATACTGTTTTCTCAGTCTTTCCTTCAAATAAAATACTTTTTGTTTTACTCATGTTAATTCCAATGCCCATGTTCTTCATGCTAGAACTCAGTCTGCTCAAAGTTCTCTCTAAGCCTTCGATAGACTTTGCCATAACAACCTTATCAGTTGCAAACGCTAACCCACGCACCTTCTCTGCCCCGAGATCCACACCTTCTTTGTCGAAGAGGGTCATTCTTAGCCACTTATCCATGAATATAATGAAGAGATAAGAAGACATAACGCATCCTTGTCTAACACTTTGCCTAATATTGAACCAGTCACCATTGTTAATACTCCTAGAAGATTAGGTGGTATAAATTATAAATGATGAATTATAACTTTCCTTTCGCATGTACTATAGCCACTAAAGCGGTTATTGTGGCTGAAACTTGTCCATCTAGAGAAACTACTTTCCTGGTCATAAAACCAGCTTACAAAGTTTGGTACCTTGGCAACTCATTGACAGTTAATAGCGGCTTTGGTAATGTGGACTAAAAGGTTTTACGGTACTTGATTAGTGCAGAATTTACACGCAACACCATAACTCTAAAAAAAGGATTCACCTGCAGAGTTGTAATAAACCTTTCATGAAGCTGCATATTAGTTTGAGATAAATCCGAAACTGATATGAACAGGAAATATGGTAAAATGTAAATTTTTCCAATCTTTTAACAAATTATTACAGTATATGGAAAATATGTTTAAATCGTTAAGAACGTTTCGTCATTGCTCAAATTAATAACTGAATAAAAGTCTGAAAGGGTCATAGAGAACTAAAAAATAAGTTTCTTTTCTATATCCTCAATTTCATGATAAATTGTTTTATTTTTCGCCTTAAGTAACTGTCAAGAATAATAAATTTATATTTTAAACTAATTTATCCCATTTATGGAAGATTCTGTTATAAAAATTCTATTATCTTGTTGAAAAATCAACTATTTTGTTGAAAGACATATTTTTTGGTTGAAAATTCAACTGTTTTTTTGAAAATTCGTCCTTTTGGGTTTAATTCAACTGTTTTTAATTTGAAGTAAAGTATTTTTTGATTAAAATATCAAATATTACATTGTTTGTTGAGAATTTATCTTTTTTGATTGAAAATTCAATCACTTGCTTGAAGGTTGGATTACATTGATGGAAAATCCTTTTTTTTTGTTGGAGATTCATCATTTTATTCAAAAATTCATCACCTCAAGAAAAATTCAATTATCTTTTTAACAATTCATCTCTTCAATTTGAAATTCAACTAGTTGGTTGAAACTTGAAGATTCAACTGTTTGGTTGAACATTGGTATTTTTGGAAAGAAACCTTTCTTGGTTGAAAATCTAAAAAATTCGTTCGATTGGCTTAAAAATTCAACTATTTGGTTGATAACTCATCGGTTTTTGGTTGAAATTTAATTTTTTTGATTGAAAATTCGACCATTTGATTGACAAATCATCTTTGTAGGTTGAAAATTCAACTATTTGTTCAAAAGTTCAACTATTTTTTTGAAAATTCGTCTCTCAAGTCAGTCTATCAATTCAGACTATTTTATTATCCAATCACTCATAATATAATCAATCACAGCTTTTTATACAATTTTTAAGAAATTTTCAGATGAGTTCTAGTCAAGTCACGTTAGTTAATCAGTCATTTTTAATTGAGTTAGCTAAAAATTAAGATTGTTATTCTAATAATTTTTTATTTTGTTACTTAAATTTTTTAGTCTGAATAATGAATCAGGCAAGCCTGTCAAATTAGTAAATTTCAAGGTAAGTCAGCTGATATGCGAAGTGATTTAATTAAGTCAAACATTTAAATCGGTCAAGTTACCTCAGTCAATTTTATAAGTCAGTTAAAAAAATTTCTTGACCGTTTCACTACGACGAATATCTGTATAATTTATATTGACTAAATAACAGTCGAGTTTCGATTCAACTCAATACCTTGTCCAACTATTCACTTAATTGACTGACTGCATGATTGACTTTCTAAAATCACTTGGCGGACTTAAATGACCAAAAAAATTAATTTAATTTACTCCACTGCTGGGATTTTTACTGCGAATTAAATTGTGAATGATTTCAATTTGCTTATGTTTATTTATAACATGAATGATTTAGTTAAATAAATTGACCGACTACGTGATCGAATATACTCAAGTTTTATAACGCACTCTAATTATATTAAACATATTAACTGGGTGATTTAAAATTAGTTATCGGGATGACTGTTTTAACTTACTTAACGGACTTGCCTGACTGACAGACTGCCCTAAATAATTGACTTGAATGACTGACCAACTGACTTTTCTGACTTCATTGAGTTGACTTGAGTTTCATCAGTGACTGTAATTATATTCTACTGATTGACTGGTTTGATCAAAAAAATTAACTCGATGAGTAATTCAACTGACTTGCTTTAATGACTGATTTTAATTTCTAGCTTGACTGACTTCCCTGACTTTATTAACTTTCTCGAGAACCGAATCTCATTAACTTGAGTTCCATCAGCGGTTGCGATTATATAAGACTGATCGGCTGGTTGATTAAAATGATGACCCGGATGACTGACTTCACTGAATTTCGTAACTAGCTGACCTAAATAATGTACTTGAATGACTGACTTGGCCTACTTCCCTGACTTGATTGACTTTCTCGAAAACTGAATCTCGTTGACTTGAGTTCCATCACTGAGTGTGATTATATTAGACGGATTGTCTGGGCGATTAAAACAATGAACTGGATGACTGATTCAACTGACTTCCCTGACTGACTTACATCAATGCCTAACTCAAATGACTGAATTTCCTGACTTGATTGACTTTCTTGACAACCGGATCTCGTTGACTTGAGTTTGATCAAAGACTTCAATTACACTAGGCTGATTGACTGAGTGATTAAAAATAATTAACTGGATGACGGTCTTAACTGAATTTCCTGACTGATTGACCTAAATAATTGCCTGCTTGATTGACCTCAATGATTAAATGACTGACTAACTGGCAGGCTGACTGGCTGACTGGGTGATTGTCTGTGTGCATGACTGACTAACTAAACAATTGACTGATTGAATGACTGGACGCGTAACTGAATGTCTGACTGAATGACTGACTGACTAAATGACTGGCTGATTGACTGACTGACTGACTGACTGACTGACTGACTGACTGACTGACTTGGTGAACATGCCTTACTCAAACAAAGGGAAGTCTGCGATAAGAAAAAGAAGCTTCCAGCCAGGGCAGATGTTAATTAATGAAACAACCTCTAATTATGTCTCTCGTGACGGGCGCTGTTGTCGATTTCGATCCATCGGGAGGAGAATATCGCAACACGTTTCGCGCGGACTCGTGGCGCATGCCGACGGACGTCATATTAATTGTCTTAATAACCCCTTTACGGCTTAACGAGCGTGTCCGACAAGGAATATCCGCGGCTCGAGGCGGTCTCTTTGTACGCCTCGCCCAGTAGAGGACGTTCAGATGCAGCGCATCGCTTTGCTCTTTTTACTTTTTTTTTTTCATTTGCCCTTGACATTCTCCTCGTTTCCATTGGGCGCCATATATTTTAGATGGAACTGTGCGACCGGTACTCGTACGTCATTTTTTTAACTGTGACTCGTAATCGCAGCGAAGGATGCACTTTCGTTTTTCACGGCTCGCTTCAAAGCCGTCCGAGCGCTCGTTGAAAGCTCAGAAAAAGGGTCACAAATTTGGTAAGAAAGATGGGGTTAATGAAGCCTACAATTATTTATTCTAAGGTACTTGTTTCATGTTTTGGGTTCCTCCGTAACTTTCCAAAAATATGGACAGTTTCCTTGCAAGGTTTAGTGGTTCATTTTCAGAGGGAGCTCACCTGAATTTCAAAAAATTTAATAAAAAAGTCACTTTTAAAGCCACTTGATACCCATGAATACACACGAATATGGGTTATAAAGGTTTTTATGACGTGCAGGTCCGAAATTGCAGGGACATAAAAGTGCATCGGAAGCCTATTCGATTTCAAAATTTTCCATAAAATGTAACGATACCATTCAACACTCAAAAATGAATCACCTTCTGCCTATAAAATCTGCAATTTTACACTGAAATGCTGAAAAATTATACCCTATCCATATGGTTCCATGGCAATTTTTAAAGGTCTACTGAAGCGGTTTGCAGGATACGGAGGATAGTTAAAAAAAGAATATTATTTCAAGAACGAGAATATTCTAAGCAATGTCTTTTTGATTGAATGACATTAAATAAATGCAAATGTAAAGCTTCCAAAATTAGGCAATCCAAATTCAAAATATTACAATTTTTTGAATACGGTACCACAGAAGCCAAAATAGTTGCGTAAGATTTTTATTTTCAGATTTTCAAACAGAAGAATTTCGAAATTAATAATTTTGTGGTTGAGGCAATCAAAATTCGACAGATTTTGATTTTTAAATTCAAATTGTAAAAGATTGAGCAATTGAAATTTTAAATTATTCAATTTATAAATTAGAAATCTAAAGTTGTAAAATTTTACATGTTTTTTACTTCATTGTTTAACTATTGAATTTTGTTGAATTTTTTTTGAAATTTTAAAATGTGAAAAATCATGCAAAGTTTACTTGTTCAATATTTAAATCTTCAAGGTTGAAATTGGTAAACTATTAACGCTTTTAGTGCGAAACTATCCGATTTTTGATATTTAAATATAGAATTATTCAATTTGAAAAGATTTGATTTACGAAACTTTCCACTACTGAGGCTTTCAATTTTCAATTTTGTAAAATCTAAAACTATCTTATTCGCTATTATGGAATTTTAAACGCTGTAGATTATTGCCATTACCTAATTTATCAAGTTTCAAATGAAAAAATCTTGAACTATTAGGGCCTTGCTTTCTCAATTATAATATTTTTAGAAAATCAAATTTTAAACAAAACGAGTTTATACGTATCAATCTGAAAAAATTCGTGGGAGTGGCTTTTATATTCAAATATTAAATTTAAAAAACTCACTATCGAAAAATAAATTCCCTTGTTAAATATAGCCAATTTTGAAAGAAACCGGTTAAGAGAGAGACTTTGAAAAAATAGTTCAATCTTGTTTACTTAACATAAGTTATTGAAAATTTTTGAAAATTGTAACTTTTATTCAGTTTTCAATTTATATGTCATTATTAATTCATGCTGTTCTTTGAAATATTATTTTTAATTCTGAATAAATAACTAACTATCAGGGATAGTAAATTTAAAATTTTCATTTGAAACTGTCTTATTCCGTTTCTGGAAAATTCTATGTAAACAATTTCACAAGAATAAAATGTTGGTCTTCGCATAATAATGTTCAGGAAAAATGACAAATTGGTGTAGAAAATTATATTTTTCGCTACACATTATATTATTTGCTCGAACATTTGACAATTCTGTTAAAAAGTCATCCCTTTTGGTTGAAAATTCGACTTATTTTATGAAAGTTTATCTTTTTGGTTCTAAATTTAACTATTTTGTTAAAAATTAATTCTTTTGTTTGAAATTAATTGTTTTAAGATTAATGTAATTTTTCCATTTTTGCTTGAAAATTTATCTTTTTCAGCTTAAAATTGGTCCTTTTGGCAGAAAATTATTCCTATTAGTTTGAAATTTTCTTTTTTTCTATGAAAATTCTATTGGTTAGTTGAATATTAACTTTTTTTTTTAATTAATATTCTCGGGTTGAATATTTAACTGTTTTACAGAAAATTAGTCTTTTAGTTTGAAGGCTTAACAATTTGGATCCATTTTTTTTCTTGACTGACTGAAAATTCTGTATTTGTTGTAAATTTGTCTTTTTGTTCGAAAAATTCATCATTTTCAATGAAAATTTATCTTTTTGGATTGAAAAGGTGACTATTTTGTAGAAAATTCATCATTTTTTGTTGAAAATTGATTTTTTTTAGAACATTTAGGTTTCCCATTTACGGTTGAAAATCTATTTTTTCTAGTCGAAAATTCAACTGTTTTGTTGATATATAATTATTTTGTTGGTAGTTTGAACACTTTATTAAAAGTTATGTTTTTTGGTCAAAAATTAAACTCTTGTGTTGAAAATTCGTCTACATGGACAGAAAAGTTCGTCCTTTTTTATTGAAAATTCAACTATTTGGTTGAAAATGCAACGGTTTTTGGTTAAAGTTTAACCTCTTTTATTTTAAAAGTCGATCGCTAGGTTGAAACTTAACCATTGGAGGTTACAAAATCTGCTATTTGGTTTAAAATTTAACTATTTTGTTGAAAATTTGTACATTTGAATTAAAAATACATCTATGATGGTAGAAAAGTAATCTTCTTTGGTTAAGATGAATAAATAAATAATTTTTCTTCAATGTTAATCTCTAGTTGTTTTATTCCGCTCATAAAATATAACATGTTAAAAACATTACAAGACTAAACTGCTTGTTTTTGTTCTTTGGCCATGAAAGAAATGAGGGAGAATCCGGAAAATTTTGAAAATGTAGCATTGCGACCATCATGAATAAGCATTGCAACAACGCAAGAACTAAAAAATCTCAAATAACATCGGTTAAAATAGGAATTACAGATTACATTATTTTTTGTCAAATCCTACTTGGATTTATCATTTGAATTCTC
Source organism: Andricus grossulariae (assembly GCA_011634705.1). Taxonomy (NCBI): domain Eukaryota; kingdom Metazoa; phylum Arthropoda; class Insecta; order Hymenoptera; family Cynipidae; genus Andricus; species Andricus grossulariae. The sequence goes on along the minus strand of JAABKJ010007545.1, from coordinate 29,517,049 downwards.
TTATATTTGACAAGGTGGCCATCATCTTCTAGTTGATAAACTATTTTAAAGGTTACCGAACATTCAGTATCGATCACTAGTAAACTTTCTTAAATAAAAGCGTGAACTTTGTCTGTTCGTGAGGAACTAGGAAGTTTCGAGTGCAATACCCAGTTGCGACTTTGCCTGTCCTGAATAATCGAGATTCGGCTGCAGAGCGGTTGGCAAACTCGAAACCACCCCAATATTCGATCTGCCATTCAAACGGACGTGACGTGCACCGGTGCCTTACTGGGTGCCGAACACAACCACTATCATCTTCTCAAACACCGTCATCACACATCGACGTCAATCACCACACTTGCCTACAAATCCGCTCGGCAGACTCTTCTGAACTGTATCTCCGCTGCTGAATGCAATTGGAACCCCAAACTTGAGGGGGAATGTCGGCCAACTGTATTTTAGCCGCTTAATGCACTTAGCCACTGGATAATCAAACGAACATTGTTTGTCGAGTTATAGGAAACGCGAGAGGACTGAATGAAGTTAGAAATGGCCGTCAGGACTCTGTTCTACTCTTTGGATGTCCAGACCAACAGAAGACAGACACACCGAATGAACTTGCAGAGAAAACGTTTTCGTGCTAACTACTCCTAAGTCATTTACGCAGATTCAGTTACTCAAAATCTCTAGAGCCTTCTGAGACTAAACCTCACAGATAGCTAAAGCTGCGAGCGAAATTGGTTTGTACTCTGCAGCTTGATGGAGAAACTATACAACTGCAACTTTAATCAAGAATGAGTTTTTTACCTTGTTTGACTTGTTATGAAAAGATTGATTTAACTATGCTAATCATTATCAAACATCACCACACTTGCCCACAAATCCGATTTTAAGACTCTTCTGAACTGTGTCCATACTGCCGAAGGCAATTGGCTCCCCTAACTTCAGGGAGAATGTCGGCCAACTGTATTTTAGCAGCTGAATGCACTTATCCGCTGGATAAACAAACATTGTTAGTCGATTTATATGAAACGCGGCAGGACTGATTGAAGTTATAAATGGCCGTCATCAGGACTCTCTTCAACTCTTTGTATGTCCAGAACAGCAAAAGACAGACACACCGAATGAACTTGCAGAGAAAACTTTTTCATGCTAACTACTCCTAAATCATTTACGCAGATTCAATTACTTATAATCAGTAGAGGCTTCTTAGACTAAACATCCCAAAAAGCAAACCCTGCGATCAAAAATAAGATTTTTTCATCCTTGGATTCGTTATGAAAATCGGATTCAACTATGCTAATCATTATCAAAAATCACCACACTTGCTCAAAAATCCGTTTGGCAGACTCTTCTGAACTGTGTCGCCACTGCCGAATGCAATTGACACCCCAATCTTGAGGAGAAATGTCGGTCAACTGTATTCTAACATCTAAATGCACTTAGCCACTGGATAATTAAACAAATATTGTTTATCGAATCATACGGAACGCCGCAGGACTAAATGGAGTTGGGAATGGCCGTCAGGACTCTGTTCTACTCGTAGGATGTCCAGACTAACACAAGAGGCAATGTCAGAGACAGACACACTTAACGAACTTGTAGAGAAAACGTTTTCGTGTTGAACGTCTCTGCTAACTACTCCTAAGTCGTTTACGCAGATTCGGCTACTTACAATCCCTGGAGAGTTCTCAGACTAAACCTTCCAGGCAGCAAAACCTGCAAGGAAAATTGGTTAGTGCTGCTGCCGCTCTGATGGAGAAACTATACAACTGCACTTTTGATCAAAAATAATTAATTTATTTTGAAATCTTTCAGGGTATTTTAAAAGATTCTACGGAATCTTTAATAGATTTTAATAATTTGACGGTATTCCAAAGTATTTTAGAGATTTTTAAAACTTCCAAGGAATTTTAACAAGTTTCAAGTGATTTTCAGAGGATTTCAAAAGATTTCAAGGTATTGTAATAAATTTTCTTGGATATTTCTGAATATTTAGAAATTTGAAATTGGTTTCTTCCATTTACAAAAGATTCAATGATAAAAATGTTACAAGATTAGAATTGTGGTCTTTGAATATGAGTGGTCAAGAAGAATAAAAAATTACTCAGGGAAAAATCAGTGAGTTTTTAAAATGAAGTATTGGGCCACCCTCTACTACGAAAAATATCCAATAACATCCAATGTCGGAAGATTTTAACGTATAGATTAATCTTAAAAGATATAGGAAAAAAATATAATCCATTTAAAATAACTAATCTTGCTCAGCTGAACTTGCTGAATCAACCATCTCTATATAACTTAGTCGCAGACCTGCCGGAGGCACCATTCGATTACATCCAATCGATAAGTTCGAGAAAGTAGCGAGCAAAGCAATCAACACGCTGACAGATCTGACAGGTAATACCTGCCGACAAACTTATTGCCAGGTCAAATTGTAAATCAGGTCTCGTACTATGAAACGTCTCCATTAGATTCGCGATCGGGTCTTGCATATGCCCCCTTATTCCTTGTCCGATCTCCACCCAATTCCACCCAACGAACCCAATTCACGTCGAGATTTCAAATCAAATCGCCATTGCAGGCCAAGAGTTTTGCAAGAAGGAACTGCAACTTCCTCTATGCGCGTCTGTGTATAAAACCACACACCAGTTCTGTAGTTGAGCCAGTCAATCAGTCAAGGTAATCAGCATAGTTAATCATTCATATTGATTCAATTTATCGTCTAGCTTAAACTACCTTTCAGTTAGCAGGTCCAAAATAAAGAAAATCATGATGTGGTCTTAGCCTGAAAAGCGCTATTTCTTACAGTTTTGTTTTCCTTAAATCCTTTAATTTGATACCCCAGAAAAGATGCAAAGGGTTCAAAATCAGTCGAGGTCTGAAACAATATATCCAAAATTATTGCTTCCTGAAGTAGGCTCTTCTTTATAGAAGGAAATTTTTTTTTTAATTCTGTATCCTGGAATGTTTTGAACTTCAAATCTTCGCGATATTGTGTTGTTTTAAACAAACCCTAATATTTTATCATGTTTTGATGAGAAAACTATATTTGGTAGTCTACAATGCCAAGAAGTTCTGCAACTCTTGATGAGAATCGCAAGAAAGTGCACTTACTGTTTCGGAAAAACTAAAATGATGATTAACCTAGAAGGAAAAGTTTTAGAAAGTATTCGAAAACATGATGATCAGAACGATAAAGACGATCTATTGTCGACCGTTCTGCAGTGGATAGAATCGAGATATTGGTCGGTATGAAAACGAAGTGGAGGCAACAGTGCTCTTGCCAGAGTTTGACAAAGTTTTCGAAATAGCTAGAATTATAGAAAAAGAGTAAAGTTCAAATGTGATCCATCAACGCGTCTGGACAATCTTATAACATTTATCAAGGAGCTATCTACCAAATCACTTCACTATTATAAAAAAAAAAAAATTAAGGAAGATGGAAAATTGAACAACAATGTTAAACTAGCAGTACCTTAACGACATGGAGGATCATCCCTAAATGTTGTTTTTAATCCTGAAAGTGAAGTTTAAAAAGAACCAAAACTCCCTTTGCAGAACATACCATGCGAAGTTAATTTAATTTTAGCCAGAAAAAACCAATTGGCACGTATTCAGTACTTCCTGTTACAAAAAAAACATGAATCTTATTGAACCACATCTAAAGACTAAACTGTCAGTTGTAGATAGTCTGGCCCAGTCAATCAGCCTAATAGAGTCACAGTCAGCGAGTCAGTCAGTTAGTAAAATAACATAAATTCATGCAATCCTGTCATTCATAATCCAACTATTGATTCATTTAATTTAAGTTAGCTGCGTCGAATTAATTATTACTTGACTGATTACTCAAGCGAATGAGTCAGGTCAGTCACTCAACAAAACCCAGTGAATTTAATGAGCCCAGTGAGCCTAGAAAATCCATTAATAAAGTCAAATAGTCAAAGCAAATACAATCCACTCAAACAAGAAATTTCATCTTTTTCTCGTTTTTTTAGCTTGAATGCGAACTGAGTTAATAGGAAACAATATTTTGCTTCAGGATTCATTTCTTTTGGTCAAAAGTTTTACTATTTGTTTCAAAAATATTAATTATTTTCTTGAAAATTCAACTACTTTGTTCAAAACTCATCTTCTTTGGTCGGAAGACAGTTGTCTTTCGAAATCTTCTTTTTCTTGGCTTGAAAATTCAACTATTCGGTTGAAAATGTGACAGTTAATAATTGATCACGTGACTTTTGACAGTTTTTGGTTCAAGTTTAATATTTTTTATTCGAAATTCGACCATTTGGTTGAAACCTTATAGTTGTAGATTGAAAAATCATCTATTCGGTTAAAAGTTCAACTATTGTGTCAAAAATTTAACTTTTCGGGTTGAAAATTCAACTTTATTCTAAACAATTCGTCTTTTTGGCTTGAAAATGTAACTATTTGATTCAAAATCAACGGTTTGTAATTGAAGTTTATAGATTTCTAATTAAAACTTTGACCATTTGGTTGAAAATTCATCTTTTTTTAATGAAAAGTCAACTATTTGGTTTAAAGTTCAACTTTTTTTTTCAGACGTCTCTTTTGCTTTAAAGTTCAACTATTCGCTTCTAAATTCGACTGTTGAGTTGTAAATGAATTTTTTCTGTTGAAAATTAAACTATTTAGTTGAAGTTCAATCTTTTTTGTTTAAAAATTTCAATTTTTTGGCGAAAATTCAACTGTTTTGTTGAATATTCGTCTCTTTTCTATAAAAATTCGTCTTTTTGGTTTGAAAATGTAACTATTTGGTTGAAAAATCAACGGTTTTTGATTAAAGTTTATTGATTCCTAATTAAAAATTAAACCATTCAGCTGGAAATTCATCTTTTTTATTGAAAAATCAACTATTTGGTTTAAAGTTCAACTATCTTTTATTTAAATTCGTCTCTTTTGCTTCAAAGTTCAACTATTTGCTTCTAAATTCAACTGTTGAGTTGAAAATGAATTCATTTCTGTTGAAAATTTAACTATGTAGTTGAAGTTTGATCTTTTTTGTTTGAAAAATTTTAATATTTGGTGGAAAATTCAACTATTTTGTTGAACATTCGTCTCTTTGTTCTAAAAAATCCTTTTTTTTTGCTTGAAAATGTAACTATTTAGTTGAAAAATCAATGTTTTGTAATTGAAGTTTATTGATTTTTAATAAAAAATTCGACCATTTAGTTGTCCATTTTTTTTAATTGAAAAATCAAATATGTGGTTTAAATTTCAAATTTTATCTTTAAATTCGTCTATTTTGCTTTAAAGTTCAACTATTTGCTTCCAAACTCAACTGTTGAGTTAGAAATGAATTTTTTCTGATGAAATTTCAATTATTTAGTTGAAGTTTAATCTTTTTTGCTTAGAAATTTCAACACTTGGTCGAAAATTCAACTGTTTTGTTGAACATTCGTCTCTTTGTACAGAAAATTCGTCCTGTTGGATTATAAATTCATTAGTTAGAGTGGACAGTTAGGGGAAGTGAGGCGAAATGAGGGGAGAAGAAATCGGGAAAAGTTAGGGGAGGGGAAGTAGTGACAGTTGGGGAAATGAGGGGTGATTAGAGGAGAAAAATTAAGGACAAAGTAAGAAGGGGAAGTAGGGAAGCTGATGGGAAATTAGGGAAGGGGAAAAAGGGAAATGAGGGGAAGCTAGGAGAGGGGAAGTATGTAAACTGGGAGAAATAAGGGAAAATGAGGGGAAGGGAGTGAGAGAAAGTGAGTGATGGGAAAGAAGGGGGGATTATGTGGAATGGAAGATGTTGGGGAAGGGAGGATGAAAGTCGAAGATAGGAGAGCGGAAGAAGGGGAATTGAGGGGAAGTAGGAGACGGAAATTTTGAATAGGAGGTTTGAACGACTTAATTAACATCTCACTAGGCTACGAAACCCTTTTCACCCTTTGAAAATGTTCAACAATTTCTTATTCTGGAAATAATTTTGAACTGCGAAGTCTGTGGGAATGTCTGGGAATATGTTTTGACTTCTTGAGTATCCACCTTGTCTTGCAAATATTGGTTTCCAAAAGGATAAGCATTGAATACCGTAATCGTGATGTAACTCGAAAACATGAAGTGGAATTTGAGAAGGGATTTGAAAAGGGAGGATTCTAAAGTATTGATTTGTATGCTCTTAGTTATGCATTCCCAATTCGAACGTGTCTGTCTGACTATCATATCATTCCTCCCTCTTTCTCCATCATCTGCTCTTTCTCTCGATTTCAGACTAGCACCCAGGGAATGCATAATTTAAATGTCCTGCGCCCCAGTTTCCTTCGCTGAAGCTGATTGCTATGCCATCTCCGCCATGAATTACCGTGGCCCTTCGCATATTTTCCCAGTCGGTCTTTAAAAAGTTTTAAGTCGTGCACCGCGTGACGACAGAGTAATAGATGGGGAAAAAATCGTCTTCATTTTTATTTCTCTGTAATGTGAGCATCGGAAGGATATCGATTCAATATGGATGATTCTATAAACAGGTCACATAAAAAAACTGGGGTTTACTAGAGTTGCGACTTAAAAAAAAGTTGGTGACCGAATCCATTTCAAATCAGGCAGGTTCTACACTTGAAGTCGCAGTATCACAAAATATGTTATCTTCTAGAGGACATAAGGAGATACATGTGAGCAAAATTCTTACGAAGTTATGAGTATTTAAATTTTTTGCTTCATTTTAAAAACAATCCTGAAAATATTAAAAGTAGATTTTGTGAGAAAAGCCACACTTATATTTTTTCTCCATTTTTGTTTTTGTACTATCATGAGAAAAATACGTTGTGAATTTTGTGCGGGCTAAATAACTTTTGTGGCCAGGAGAATTTTTTTTCATAAAATCGAATTTTCGCATTTTTCTTGCAAACAAAAACAGATGCGAAAAAATGTGAACAAAATGATTGGCACGTTCAAAAAAGTTCTACAAAAAGTTCCTATACTCATTTATGATATATTGTGCCATTTCCGAGAAAAATTAAAAAATTCAATATTTCTTTCCGAAACTGCAGTTGTAGCAGAGCAGCCAATTCCTTTAACTGTACTACTCTGCTTTTTAACTATATTATAAATTGCTTTTCTGTGCACAGTTTCAAAATCAGGACACACTTGTCGTTTGGCATTCAAATTTATTCTTCGAGTTTTACCTATTATGGTGAGTCTAGGTTTTCATGAAGACATCAAACTATCACAGAATGATAGGAAAAATAAATGAAGACATTTTTGAATTTCAATTGTTCACTTATATACAAAATTAGTGAAAAAAGTTCGAAGACTGGGAACATATGGGCAATTTCTGTCGAAGGGCGGGAACCCCACCTTTTTTTATTATTATATCATTAAGCCGTTTCCCTTTCGGGGTAGGCGTGAATTGCTCGGTGGTAAAGTAGTGATATATGGATGGGTATGTAGGTGAAGGGTAGATAGGTATATAGGTTTAAGGTATAGATATTTTAGATTGATCTAGAATTCTCGGAGCGGAATAGTTCTTCATGCCTCTTAATACGTTTTTCACCTCCTCGGTAGTGATAGGTAGGCATTCCTCCTCAGGTGTTATGAGGGCACTGCACAGCTCCTTGAAGCTATTTGTATTCTTTGAGTGTTCTTATAGTGGATGCTGGACTTCATAGACTTCTCTTAAAAGCGCCTCTACCTCCTCTGGTGTGAGCGAGTGGACGAGAGTAACTGGAGGGTCTTGGAAGAGTCGAGATGGGTCAGACAAAAACTGTTGATATTCTCTGATCCACCCCTCTTTCCGCTCTGGACTTCTCCTAGCGTTAGATGGTACTCGTATTCTGTCAACAATATGCTGCCTGATGGTCGGTAGCTTTGACTTGTTGAGTGTGTGATAACAGACCCGCAGTTCGCGCGCGGACTGTCAAACCTTGCCAGTGAAAGGCCTACCAGATGTTATGTAGTCAATCACACACTGAATGCGGGAAGCGTACTGCCTTGCCCAGCCTATCATAGCACTCCAGCAGGTCGTCCTTGAGTCGATCCGACCACCTAAAAGTAATGAGATTTTGTTGGTCAATCACATTGCCTCCGTCTTGATTGGATCCCCTAACTCAAGGCTGTCGGCATTGTTGTCCCACCCATTGTCAACCCAATGTGGTCAACAAAACGATTTTCTTGAATGAGGAAGATTTTTTTCCTGGGTGCAGTTCAGCTATACTTTAGATATACTTTAGTTATACGTTATCTGTACTATTTCGATATACCTGAGGTATGGGATTGTCTCATTTACCATATATTTTGTATACTTAGAAAAGTCAAAGATTGATCACTCTCATAATTGTGATTTTCACTTGGAAATTAAAAAAAAATGATCTTGACTTGTTTTGCGATGCAACCCTTTAATTCTTGTTTCGAGTAATTTCAAAATAGGCAAAGACAAATTTTGTTGCTAAGTAAGAAGAGTGGTTCTCCGAAGCAAGGGGCCGCCTCCACGACTCGCAATGTAAATATTTCACGCTCCGTTGAACATACACCACCCAAATTTGGTTAGCTCGGTTTTTTTACTCGTATCTCGTCTTTCTATATTTTGCAAATGGTATCTCGTTTTCAGTTTTGTTGACTTTCCGCATATACCGAAGTTCTTGACTTTCATTTCAGTTAACAATATTATCCTTGGCCAGGATCAAGGTGCTGAAATAGAACAAACAAAACTGCTTGCTTTCGGCGAGTTATAATTCTCCGGTTATTTATCATCCAGACAACCATTTGGCAATGTTAATATTGCCATTATATTATTACCATGTTTTGCGCTAATATTCTTTCTGTAGTAAACATAAATTCTGGTCATACAGCTTTGAGTAAGGCTGTAAATATGCTGGTTGTTACTTTGCTACCCACAGTGTCATTCAATTATGTACACAGGAAATAAAACAATTTTAGCAGTATTGACTGATGCTGAAAGAGAAATCATAAATCTGTGTAAATTACAGGTACAAACTGGAAGCCTTAATAATGTTTATTTCGTATTAAAATAGAGGTTTCAATTTTTTGATTGCACCCTTTTTATCATGGGGTTGAGGAATTGATTGCGTATTCACAAGAATCAATTATATAGAAAAATATATTTACTTTAGAAAAGACTACGTTTCCGACTTTGATGTCGTCCCTTTTCAGACAAAAAGTTTATTAAAAGGACATTGATTTGGATAACAATTCTTGGAATTATACATGCATCATACATAAATTTTGTGAGTTTCGAAAAAAGTCTTTGCATTTGTTTATATTCATGTGAGTTAACAATAGAATTAGAGGAGACTTAACATAAAGGATCAAATAACAGACCCCACTTTGTGGGATGTTTTTTCAACACTAGTTAATTTCGAATTATCATGTAATTTTATTCATACAAGATCTTTTAAATATACGAGGCAACATATAACGTACTAATGCGTCTTCAATGTTATCTTGTAATTTTATTGTTAACTCACACTAATAACAAAATGCCAAAATTGACCTTACACATCAGAGATATTAGACTATAATTGTCATAAGGTCGAAACTTAAAAATGGACTGTGTAATATAATTTAGAATATTGATTTCATTTTGTCGACCAGTTCAATTAATTAATTTCTGATGTTAAATTGTGCTGATTACTTGATCTACTCATTTTTGAAGAAACGAGTGAACATCTACCTTGGCCCAGTTTTCAACTGATAACGCCTCCATAAATGAGTGGAGTAATATTGAAAATAAATAATAAAAAATACATATGATAATAGGAGAAACAAGAAACAATTGATTGTGCTCGCGGTAACATAATTTTTTTTACGCTCCACTCATGTATAGTGGCGCTCCGGTTCAAATCCGGGCCGAGTTAAAATTTTTTCTCGTTTCTCCAAAAATTATTAAACGAAGCAGTTGGCCCAATTTAAAATTAGAAATTAATTAACTCCCGTGTGCGAAAGACGATTAGGGTCAAACTGGGTGCCAATCAGATAGCCCAACTATGAATCAAGCACCCCAGTTACTCACAGATTCGGCTCCGCTCTGGTGTGTAACTGTGAGTTGTATCTATGCCCAATTAGACGATCCAGTTGGGGCTGAGTCGGGCAATATTAATTATGTCTGATTATATCGCTTGAGACAAATCATAGAAAAAATTTTGAGAGTAAACAAAAAAGTTTTATGTGAACTTGTTGACATAGAAAACGCGTTTAACAAGGTGAATAGAAGCAAGCTCTGGGAAGTCTTGAAAGTGGATGAGGTCAATGGATGACTCCTACAAGCAATAAAAACAATATATGCAAGTAGCAAAGCGAGTGTGAGGGTAAATAGGCAAATGAGTAACTGGTTCGATATTATGCAACGTGTTAGACAAAGATGCATTATTTTCCCATAGTTGTTTATTGTATTCATGAAGAAATGTCTAAGAATGGCCCTCTTAGATGACGAACGTGTGGGTCTCGACACTGTGAAGGTGCGTGGGTTTGCGTTTACAGATGATAAGGTTATTATGGCAGAATCATTCGAAGGGGATTACAGAGAACGTTGAGCAGACTGAATACTAGCATAAAGAACATGAGTCTTAAAATTAACGCGAAGAAAACAAAAATTATGGTGTTTGAATAAAAGGATGAGAAAACAGTATGCAACATTGTCTTAGGATATGAGAGGATAGAACAAGTTGATGGGTACGTGCATCTTGGTAATTAATTTTTAATACTGACGGAAATATTAAGGGAAAGAGACAGGCGCATAAACGAGGGTAGAAAGGTTATAGGCAGCGTAGGACCCATTATCAGAAGTAAAAATATAACAAATAAAGCTGAGATGGCAATATATAATTCTGTACTTCCACCCACTGTACTGTAGGGTAGCAAGACCTAGGCCTACCGAGGAAAGGATGAGAGTAATATTAACGAGATAAGCAAGAACTTCCTGATCAATATGTTCGGCAAAACGGTAATGTTCAAAGTCAGTAATGAGAGAATCCTGAAAGAATGTACTTTACAGGAGACACTGTTTGATAAGTGTGAAAGAAATTCGTTGAGATTTTTTGGGTACGTTGAGAGAACGAAAGATAAATGACTAACGAAACAAGTATATCGAGGTAAAGCAAATGGCAGCGTACCCAGAGGCAGACCGAGAAAAGAATAGTTAGAATGTGTGCATGAGACCCTAGCTCAAAAAGATATAAAAAGCCATCGAAACACAAGAGCTTACACGATGAAATGCATGGACGAGAGGGAAGCTAAAGAAGTATGCCAGGACAGAAAAGAGTAGCGACAAATAGTTTATGAAAAGTACACCAAAATGCCTTAACTGGAAGATATCTATAACTATTGGCCGGGTTTTTGGGGGAAAACTGACAGAAGCAATTTGAACTCTGCGTGGTTCCACCTAGACAAGGCAAGAGCTAGCAATAACCCTGAAATGGAGCTGACCAACATCATAGCTGTAGATGTTTCAACGTTTTTGAAAAGAAAAAATAACTGGAAAGCTCCAGGTCCGGACATGGTGCACAACTTCTGGTACAAGTACCTGACTAGTGTGTATCCTGCGTTGACACGGTGTTTTCAGAAGATCATCGAACAACCAGATCTGATGCCAGGCTTTATGCTCAGAGTACTACGTATATGTTGCCTAAAAAACCAGATGCTCAAAATCCATCGGATTTTCGACCGGCAGCCTGTCTGGACGGGGGGTCCAGTCCCCAATATATAAATGTCTTACAGCTATCATAGCAGATAAGGTATATTCTCACTGCGTCGAGAATGAAATCCTTACAGAAGAACAAAATGGATGTTGTAAATACTCGCGAGGCAGTAAAGATCTAGTCACCATAGGCGCTGTTGCCATGACGGAAGCTAATAAACATCAAAGAAACTTGCACACGGCATACATTGACTACAAGCAAGCGTTTACTTCCGTACCACATAATTATTTCCTTGAAGTCTTGAAAATATACCAAATTTGCCCACGCATAATTGACTTCCTAAGTCGTGCGATGATGCTTTGGGGTACAAGAATCAAGTATTTTGATCATGTACAATCAAGGATAAATAGATCAATACACATTACGACGGGTATATTCCAAGGAGACTCCTTCAGTGAATTATGGTGACCGATGTCACTAAGTAGTTTTCCAATGGTATCCACATGGAGTTCGGACTAGATAAATGTAGAATAGTGCATTCAACCAGAGGTGAATTAGGGAGCGCAGGGCTAGAGAAGAATTTCGAAAATAACATCGAGGCGATGGCTGAGGATGAGTCATATAAATACCTGGGTGTTCTCGTATCTGAGGGTATTCAGCATACGATAGTTAAGAAAAACGTAGCGACTGCCTTCACTACAAAACTCCGATTGGTTTTGAAGTGTTCTCTCAACTTGGCAAACAAGATCAGGGCAATCAACACCTATGCCATCCCTGTCCTCACGTACTGCTTCAGGCTCATCGAATGGTCGAACACCAACCTCGAACGTTTAAACAGAATCATCCGCGTAGAAACGACGAAGTACCGAATGCACCACAGTAATTCAGCGATTGAAAGGGTAGTTCCACCACGACATAGAAGGGGTAGGGGCATTGTAGATGTCAGGAAACGGTGTGAGTTACAAGTTATACAGTTGCAAGTTTATTTTAACAGCAAGCGAGATGTTACGCTTCACAACACCATCTGTAAAGCTGATCTTGGCTACACGCCCTTGAATTTGTCCTCAGAGGAGGTCTTGAATATCAGGACAGAAACCATAGAGGAATTAGAAACGCAATGAAGACAAAAAGCCATCCACAGCAAGCAACCCAAAACGTTAGATCAATATGAAGTAGATAGTGAAGCATCCAATATTTGGCTGAGCAAGGGCGTTCTGTATCCGGAAACGGAAGGATTTGTTATTGCGATACAGAACAGGGTTTCCAGCACCAGAAATTATCGCAAACGCGTGCTGCATCAAGAAGTAGTTGACCGTTGCTGATTAAGTGGAGATACCAACGAATCCATCGAGCACAATATTGATGGTTAGCGCGTAATGGCTCAAAGAAAATATACTCCAAGGAACTGTGTTGCACGATGTCATCTCGCGTCAATTACGCGCTCTTGCTTACCTTGAACGGCAGAGGAAACATAAGTAGATGACGTACACGTTCCAGTTTACATGTTCGGACCAACTCAGGAGGGACACCCTTACCTGTTGGCAAAGAAGCTCTCCGGCGAGAAGAGGATTCATGCAGAGGTGACATGAGCTTGAACTCAACACGCACCCGGAATATGCTCATGAAACGCCTCAATATTTATGAGATCAAGTATCCTTTTTTTTCGCAAAAACGGATATGAAGTTCTTTATCAGCTTTGCTCCCCAAAGATGTTAATCTCTGAAATCTAAACAATCTAGTTTACGATAAGGCGGCCTCCCTGCTTAGCGAATATAGAAGTAGCGATACTTTAGTACGCTTAAGTAAGACTCGCAAGCGTGTTGCACATTTTCAGTTTAAAATTGAAACGGCGAGACGGCATGCATCTAATATTCAGTGCCTAATTAGCTACATAACATAAAATAACAAATTCACTCCAAAAGTTAGGGCGGTTGTTCGAAACTTAAGGAAGGCAAATCATACGCTGAGCAAGTGTAAACTGTTGACCATCAAGCAGCACTGGACGCAAAAAATTAGGTCACTTTCAACAGCGAAACCGCGCCTTAAACGGCGAGTAAAGTGGATTCAGGTAAATGCCACCCTTCCTACTCATCCTTCCCGTCTGTTCAATAAAACGTCACGAACCGTTAAAAATCCGTCTAGTCGAGAAGAGATTCAAGTCCTCTGGGAGCAGGTTTATGCAGATACTTATCAGCTGAATCAAGACGCTCAAGATATATCACTCTTGCGTATTTTTTGCCAAAGGAAAATGTTACAAGGTCCAGAGGAAGAGTGTCCACTAATTACTGCTAAAGAAATAAGGAAAGTTATCGCTAGAACTGAGAACTTTCCAGCGTCAGGGCCAGATAAAATCAACAACTTTTTGTGGAAGAAGTTCACTTCTACGCGCCAACATCTAGCTCGTGTATTTACTACTTTCTTAAACAGAGAGCCGGTATGGAGTCCAATAGTTGAACAAGTTGGATGAAAGAGAGGGGTGGCAGGTTGCAGGAAGAACCTGTGAATAGAGAGGTGTATTACCCAGGACTCGATCAAGTTTCGGCGCAATCTGTCCATGTCTTGGCTTGACTACCGTGAGGCATTCGATAACATGAACCATTAGCTACTTATCAAGCTCCTTGAGTCCCGCAGAGCAGCTTGGTCCCCCATTTGATTCCAGCGACACTACACATGGCCTAGCAGCACTAACACATTCGGTGCACAAAAGTCGTGTACAGGAAGTAGAACATACGCTTCTACTGAGAGAACATGCTAACAAGCCCCTTCATGGTAAATTCTACGGCATCATACGTAGAGAAGAGCTCTCGATGTTTCTGCCCGACACGTTTCTCAAGTCTGCTGGATTGAGATCGGAGACTGAGGGATTTCTATTTGCCTGTCAAGATTGCGTTATAGACATCTTAGTTTACCTCGAGCGCATAATGTATGTACCTGTAGGCGATACCAACTGTCGAGCGTGCAAGAAAGAGCCAGAAATACTTGGACATGTTCTCAGTTGATTCTCAAAGTATGCACGCTACGGATACATTGCCGTATACGCCGTATTCATCAGCGTAATCCCTCTATAATATCCCTGTCTATCTCTGTCTCCTTTTTTATACAGTGGCACTAATAACCCTTCTCTTTACCCTCCTGGGAATTCCCCCCCCTCCATACTTTCTTCACAACCTCCTTCAGCCTCGCCCTAACCTCCTGTGTACTAAACAGCCATGCTTCGTTTTCTACCCCGTCCAGCCCTGCTGCTTTTGACCGTCTTAACTTCCTTATATGTTTCTCTATCTCCTCATCATCCAACTCCTCCATCTCTGCCTCCCGCGTTCTTCTACTACCACAATCCTTAAGTAGTGCGATGTTTAAAACAGTGTTATGGTGTCTTCCGTGACACGAGCTGTAATAACCATTATTCAGCGCTTTTCTGCTTCAGTTTAAAAGAGGGTCATATGAGTTTATGACCACCTCCCATTACATGAGACATGATAGCAAGTTTTTCAGGATTCAAATCAAATGAGAACTGCAAATTCCATGCTGAAACACAAGCCTTTTAGCAAATAATATGAAATGGGGCATTTGTCTAATTTTATCGATTTCTGATGTAATCCAGTCCACTTGTGCGACGGTACGGCGAAAGCTCCGTCCTTCTAGAGGACACGGAGCGACACCAGTACGACCCCTTTCTGCTTTCTTCCCTCAAGTGACTTATCGAATGATGCAAGTCAAGCACATTTGAAACCAAATCAAGGGTCTGTTATATCTTGCGCTCGATAATATACGAGTCATTAGCTCGCGCTACACGCTTGGTTTTTTTAATAATGCCCCTTTGGTTTCAACTAATACAGTCTCATCGCGTGCCACGCGCTTTGCACTCGATAAAAGTATCTTTAAAACGAAAAATTTTCTATATTATGTTGAACTCTATTATAATAAATGTGGAGAATAATTTCTGAAGTGTACCCACCTCGAAAATGAAAGTTGTCCGACCATGCTAAAAACTGGCCCAATTGTAATCCCATCAGATAGTACTCCTCACACAAAAAATTAATTATTTTGATAATTATTTTTCAAAACGGAGGGGGTACAATTTTAGGGTTTTTCAAGAAAAGCCTTACTTTCAAACATTTGTAACTTTTTTCCTATTGCTTTAAACAAAATTTCACTACAGATTTTTTTGATAGATTTTTTCACAAACTTTTTGGTGGTCATTACGATTTTCAGAACAAGTTCAAATTTGACCCTAATTTTTGAAAATCCAAAATGAATTTGACTTTTTTTTAAATTTCGACACTTTTTTTCTTCAAAAAAGTTTTAAAAGAAAGCGGAGATTTTTTCCTACAATACCCCCAATTTTCATAGTGGCGAATTGATTCGTCTTTGAGTAATAGAACGACACGTACACAAGATGCCATGATAGGGAGAGTGGCGCGTGATCCAGCCTAGTGCGCTCACGCCGAGGATCTTTGTGCAACGCTTTAGTGTCAGTTTTTTAAATTAGGTAATATTATATAGTAATATTATGTGTCTTTATGTTCAATTTTTTGGCTATAGTTTCAACAGTTGTTTTCTTTCTGTACCTTTTTTGCGGTTTCTGTTTTTTTGTTATTCGAGAAGATGTCTTGTTTCTCAGAGGACGAAAACATTTTGAGTTGAAGTTTTCCACCTTGAGTGGGAATGAAAGTGTAGTACTGTGATGTACCTGGTATCGTAAGAGCTTGCTCAAATCTGGCTTTCAGTAACTCGGTGGTAAGGCATGATTTTTTTTGCTGCTGAAAAAAACTTCGGTTTCCTTACAGTTACTCTTTGCCCACTGAATGTTGCCCTGCACCATCAGTGAAATAGTGGATTTTCTGTGGCCTGAAATGATTTTTCAAGTAATCTACTATTATCTTCTGATACTCGTGAACAGGCACCGTGCCATGAGCTAAGTTATCAGATATGATTGCGATACTTACATGCTTGAGCTCTCCGTCTTTTTCATGATAAATCACCACAATGAATATTGTAGCTTGGTCGTTATTCCAATGGAATGATTGAGCTGCATTCTGAATTATGAACGCGTAATTCTCAGCGAAATCGAAGCAAAACAAAAACTTCCCAGACAATTAATTTTCCTTCAGATTTTTGAAAAAATATTGCTTCTTTGAAATAAAGTTAAGAGTATTTATTTTTAACAGCCTTTTACAGAAATAATCTAGTAATTCATGAGTATCCATTACATCTGTCCGTCTGTAACCAAATGTCAAATCTCACTTCATTAAAACAATATTCATCAAAAGTTTTTGTGATGTTATCTTTCAAGTTTGCAGTACCTAGACAGTTTTCAAACACTCCTAAATGACAGGAACTTCAAGAGTTAGGACATACAATAGCATCCAGACAGTCGTGCTAATTTTTGAGCACCATATCAGTATCCTCGGTTAAATGTTGACTGCAAATTTGAGCTCCTTCTGGTAGGGCAGGGAATTTAAAACGCAAGTCGTGGGTAACACCACGGAGTTTAAGATTATTTGCTTCATGCCTCACTTTTTGAAAATTGGTGTCTGGTAGGAAAAAATCTCAGCTTTCTTTTGAAACTATTTTGAAGAAGAAAAAAGTTTCGAAATTTGAAAAACAGTCAAATTTATTTTTGATTTTCAAAAATTAGGGTCAAATTTGAACTTATTTTGAAAATCGTAATGACCACCAGAAAAGTTTTTGGAAAAAACTATTAAAAAGATTCATACTGAAATTTTGTCTAAGGCAATCAGAAAAAAGTTACAAATGTTTGAAAGTAAGGCTTTGCTTAAAAAATCAAAAAATTGTACCCCCTCCACTTTGATAAATAATTATCAAAATGAATTAATTTTGAATGTGAGGAGTACTATCTTATAGGACTACAATTTAGCCAATTTTTAGCCCGATTGGACAACTTTCATTTTCGAGGTGGGTACGCTCTGGGCGAAAAATGTTGCGCTCAAACATTTTATTATATCTTGTGTCGTTTTTCTATACATTTAAATTTTTTATTCTTATGAAGATTTTTTTATGAATTAAACAAAAACTGTGCGTCTTATAAAAAAATGGTGTTAAGAAAAAACGGCCAATTTTTAACAAATAATGATATTTCAGTTAACAAACAAAAAAAGATTCATTCAAATTGTTAAACTTTCAAACCAAAATGTAAATTTTGCTGTAAAACAGATGAATTATCATCCTAAAAATATGAATTTTTAACAAAAAAGTTATTACTTAACAAAATAGATAATTTCCCATGAAAACGTTGCATCCTGAACGAAAAAGAGGACATTTTGATAAAAAAGAAACAAAGTTTCAACAAAATAGTTAAATTTTCAACAAAGGAGATGAACCTTTAATCAAAAAATAATTTTTCAACAAAGTAGTCACTTTTACCCAAGTAGTTTAATTTTCAAATAAAAAGGGTAAATTTTCAACGAAGAATGTAATAGTAGATATTTCAACGAAACATATATATATCATTAAGCCGTTTCCCTTTCGGGGTAGGCGTGCTTTAATATTAACTACAAAGTCATTGAATTCAATTGAAAGAGACGAATTTTCGAAAAAATAGTTGAAACCTCAACCAGTGAAGATTAATTTTTAACCAAGCAGTAGCTTTATGCCCAAAAAGATAACATTTCTAATAAAACAGATGCATTTTTTAACCAAAGAGATAAATTTTCCAAGCAATTGTAGAATTTTCAACCAAATAAGATTTCAGCTGAATTTTCAACACCAAAAAATGAACTTTCAACAGAAAGTTAATTTTTTACAAAAAAAGTTGAATTTCCAACAAAGTAGTTGAATTTTCAATCAAAAAGTATGCCTTTCCAACGGTTGAATGGTTGAAATATTTTGAAAGGTTGAAATTCAAAGTTTGAATTGTCAAAAAAATAATAACCATTCTTGCTAAAAATATTATTGTCAGGAGGAAGCAGCTGCAAAAAAATAGAAATGGAAATACAAAGCAATCGTTTTTCCCTGTTCAATTATTTATTTTTCCTGACTATTATGATTCAAATACCAGAATCTTAAGCTTGTAACATTTTTGACATAGAATCTTTTATAAATGGAATAAAACCATTCCAGGTTTTTCCTGATTCGTGTTCAATTTTTTTGACTTTTTCGGTAAATTATTGTCCAAAATCATGTTAAAATCATAAAATTAAAGACATATGAAGTGATATATATGTTTAGGTCGAGACTTGGAATTCTATCTGCATTATTCTGTGGAATTAATAGTTTTAGGAATTTATTATTATAAATACGTACCATATTTATGAAAGTAACTTCAAAATACTAGTTTGACATATAGCAAAATATAATAAAGTGAATTTTCAGTTACAAGTGCCTTAGAATCATTTTCAATTATCAATGCGTGTAATCTAAGTTACATTTATAATTTTATAGAGCTTCAATTTTCATGAATTTTCTAACTCTCTGTAGGAGGAGTACCCATATATGGATTAGTAGGAGAGAGAGAGAAATGTCAGATTAGGCTCAATTCGGGTGAAAAACAAAGGGTATTTTCCAATGGTCAGCTCAAACACTGACCAGCGGTTGGGGAAGCGCTCCGCGTACATATCCATTTTTCGATAGGTATGCCCCTTGATTTTGCAAGTTGTTTTTTCACCACAGAGTATGCATATGCGCCATAAAGCCGCGATGAACAGGGATAATGCTGGCATCGTAGCAGTATAGCAACTCATCATTGAGTTGATTGTTCCACTCAATGTGGGCGTTTAGCCGGTTCGTCGTCGGGTTTGCATCTAAATTATTTTCAGCACCCCGAACTCTAGGATGATCGGCATTTTTTGCCGACCCATCCTCGGGTGCTCTGCGCGTTCGATCTATCCTTGTATCTATCTTTGCTATCTATCCTTGAAAGGGTTCGCCTATCATTGTAGAGCCCCGCGTGCAAGGATAAGGCTGCATAATTTGAGAGGTCGCCCGGTATCCCAGAGTCACCGATTAAGACACCTCACCCAGGTGCCATTTAGCTTTCGGCACGGTTGCTACGCCTCCGCTTAGGGGTTATTCCTTCGGACCATCCCTGGACAATTGTCCACGATTTCTTATTAATTATTGTCACCATATTCAGCAGAAACCCTTGGTACAGGGACCCTAGATCTGCAACCCGATGACGTTTCCAAGCATATATAAGTTGTCAAAAAAGGTTAACATATGAATAAGTTCAAGGTGGCTGCTGGACCGGGAGACCGGAAAATGACAGTGAATTTATTTTTTGACTGGGAAATTTACAAATTTGTAGAAAAAAAATCTATCCAACTTCTTGGCACATCACAAATATTATAGCACATGATACGAGATTTAATGAAATAATTAATAATAGTAATAATAGTATATTAAATAATCGTATAATGAAATATTTAAAATAAGTTCAGGTTCAACTTTCTTCTAATGTTAAGTTAAGTTATTAACATTTTCTATTATTGAATGATTCAGTTTACAATGTGAAATTCAAAAATCTTTTGCTTCAAAAGTTGTCCATTTTAGTTCTTCATTTTGAAGCGTAAGTTTCAATGTGAAGAATTTTTATAAGCCGTTTTAAAAAACTGAACTTCTGGTCGTCCCGAAAAATTGGAAGAACTGGAAAAGGGGGAGGACTGGTCGTCTCGCGAATTCAGGACAACTAGCCAAGCTCTTGAAAAATATTTGACTACTCATCCTGAATTTCGAGCAGCCGAGGCACTTTGTAGTGCCTCGAGTAAGTGTTCAACTTTGATATAGAAATAGCAATTGAGCGATTATTAATTTGAAACAACTTAAAATTAGAATAATTCAACTTCTAATTCTAAAAGTGCTGAGTTAAAAAAAGGTTATTCGTTTAATTTTTAATGTTTAATGTGCCCAATTTCAACTTATGAAGTCTGGTTAATATTCCAGAAATAAGTTTATAAAATATACGAAAACGAAATGACCGCAGTTCCACTGAATATTTTGATTGGCGATAAAGAGGCATGCGCAAAATTCAGAATAGCGAAGATTAAAAAATTTGATAAATACTTCTAGTAATAAGAAATGTCTGGTGCACGCAAAGAAACGTTTGGTTTTGGCAACATGAAATCGGTTTCTTCCAACCGAACTGTCGGGTAGCCTATGGACTGACACAACTCATGGGTTGCTGTGACCGAACTGCTCGCTCAATATTAGTACCCAGAAGCGCACTGTACAGTTACAGTAACCTAATAGTTCGATTGCATTAATATGATAGTTCGTTTGTGGGCAATGCTCTAGCTGGTTTACAGGAGACTAACATCGACGGCGACGATTTTCCTGCGCGCGCATGTATCAAATTTCGAACATTTGTAGTATTTTTTTGTGCAATGCATTACAGATCAACGTCAAAATGAGTACTTTTTAAAAATTCTATTGATTTATTGACTTAAATTTATTTTGAAACTCAACAAAATTTCAAGGGATTTCGGGACTTTTCCAAGGAATTTTACAGGATTCAAAGGATTTTATTGAATAACCGAGGATTTTCAGGGATTTCACAGGATTTAAAGAACTTTTTAATAAGATTTAGAATATTTTGTAGGACCATCAATTATTTCAAGATTTCATGACATTTCCAAAAATTTCAATGATTCTGAACTGTTTGAGCAGATTACAAAAAGCCCGAGATTTTACGAATAATGCAAGTAGCTTCTGGAACTTTTGTGGGATTTTTAAGGCTTTTGAAATGAATTTCAAAGAATTTCTTAAAAATTTCAAAAGTGAATAAAAGAAAACGGGATTTCAGGGTATTTTGAGGTATTTCCAGGGAATTCGTAAGGATTCAAAGAATGTTATTGAATGTCAGGGAACTTTCAAGAATTTCAGGGGATCCAATTATTTCAAAGAATTCACGGCATTTCCAGTTATTTTAGGGGGTTTAAGCTATTTTTAAGATCCATTTGAAGGAATTTCTGAAAATCTTTAAAATAAAATAAAATAAAATAAAATCTCAAGGAATTCTACAGTGTAGGATTATGAAACGGATAAATTGAATTTAAAAATATGTGAATTATAAGTAACATTAAGAGAAATATTTGATTGATTTAATTTCACTTGAACTCTGACCCGTTTTGAAATTCTTTTTTCTGAAAGCTCCATTTTGATTTTTAACTAAAATGAAGGCGAATTTTTAGATGTGCGAAATATTTTTAAAAATGTGAGAGCATGCTCGTATGAAGTAGCTTGTCCAATTGGAATAAAAACCAAAAGGAAATCACTTGCTCTCTACCAAATCGGTCAGTTTCGAAAAGACTTACATCGACGGCGTTCGGTCTCAAATTCATTCTGACAGTTATTTTCCTGCAAGCACATATATCCAATTTTGAAAATTACCAGTATTTTTTGATTTAATGCATTATTGATTAACTTTGAGACGAGTACTTTTTTGCATTTTCATTAATTTATTTGATTTAAATTTGTTTTGAAATTCAACTTCCACTAAAATAAGAACAAAAAATAATAAAACTAGGAAAAATATTTGAATGCATTGAAATTTGATTCCATATTCATTTTCTCGATGGTCAAATTTTTTTTCAAAAAGAACAAGCAAAGCATTTGAATTTATTCACAAAATTTTAAGAAATTAACAAATAAGTTCTTGGTGGAAGTCTGAGAGGCGGGCCGATGATGGCTAGAGGAAACTTTGGAGAAATGTATACATTTTCTTTTTTAATGATAATATGCTGAATGCTGACGCCCTGCTCAGTAGACAACACAAGCCAACATTGACTCTTCCGGTTCTAGTTCTGTCCCTATACTTCCCCATTCATTGACCGAAGTCGGATGGGACTGACGTCATAACTAGGCTCTCCACCTTACGACGACTGGCTAATTATTTTGTACATGATTTTTACTCGCAAAATACATTTCTCGTAGCAAGTTGCTAGTTTGGGCGTATATTTTGAACAATGAATAATACAGCCTCTGAATGGATTGAAACTTTGGTTGACGAAAGGCATGCATCTGGTTAAGGTGAAGGTACAGTTTCAGACAATGAATGGAGACTGGGTGTTTGGAACTTGGCACTTGCGATCATGGGAAATAAATCATTCTACTAGGAGACCTGAATGGATTGTTTGGAGACCAACGCGTGGGTACGGAAAGGGTGGTAGGTAATTTTGGAGATCCAAAAACAAATAATAATGAAGACAAATTGGTTAGTTTATGCTTGTAGAAGGACTTGTTCATTGCAAATACTTAGTTCAAGTACAAAATGATCGACTTGTAAACCTGGTGTACAGACGATAGCCACAGTATGACTGACTTTGTTATTGCAAATGAGAGACTGAGAGAGCTAGTAAGAGATACGAGGGTAATAAGAGGTTCTGAATGCAAAACAGATCATTACCTCTTAGTTTCGAAAATAAACTCAGGCCAAGCCTGGAGAAGAAAGAGAACTGACAAGATGAAAAATACACGAATCAAGGTAGAGAATTTACAGAAACCGGTAGGGCGAACAGCATTTCAGAATAAGACATTATTTATTGGCTAGGGCCAAGGACAACAAGGAAGGAGATAGTAGTACAGAGTCAGTTAGCATGAGAAATAAGAAGGGTGAAATAATATATGATATAGATGAGATACTAGACGCTTGTAGATAATATTTCAAGGAATTATTAGGAGGTTAAGCTATAGGACTGCACAACTGCGACATAGAATATGATACGTCAGATAACTCGGCTAAAAAAATTAGTGTCGCTGAGACTGGGGTATAATTAAGAACTTAAAGAATGGTAAGACTGCTGGTGCAGACGCTGAAATAAATAAATACGGTGGGAAATATATACCTCATAGGCTGTGCTAGCTGATCAACTTATGTATTGAGATGAGCGAAGTTCCGGATGACTGCAAAAAGGCGATCATCATCCCAATACACAAGTGAAAGGGAGATAAAGGTAACTGCAATAATGACAGAGGTATCATCTTGCTGAGTATCGTAAGCAAAATATATTCGAAAAAACTTATCAATAGAATAATGGAAATGACAGAAGAAAAGATCTGAGAAGTCCAATGTGGATTCATTCCAGGAATATCATGTGCAGATCAGATATTTGGCTTGAGACTAATCATAGACAAAAGTTTTAAGGTAAAAAAAAAAATGTTTTCTGTGAATTTGTTGATCTGGAAAAAGCGTTTGATAAGGTAGAGAGAAGTAAGCTTTGGGAAGTCTTGAAAAAGTACAAAGTCCATGGTTGACTCCTAAAAGCAATAACAACAATATATGCAGGTATTAAAGCGAGTGTGACCGTAATGCTAGCGTGGAGTAGCGTTTGCAGATGATAAGGTTGTTTAGTTCAAATTAGTTTATGTGAGGGTAGGGGACCCCCATGCCTTCCCTGGTGCTCAAGGTACAAATATATAAATAAAGGTATATAAGGTATATAAAGGTATAAATTATTCGCTCTCAGTAGTTGACCCCAAACCTGTTGATGACGCCTGGTATGTCAATCATTGATCGCGTTATAATTTCCTCATGTTCCATAAAATGAACTCCAAAGGATTTTCGCTTTAGCCTAGCTAATGCCGGGCATTCGCATAAGACATCGTGGGATGTTTCATGAACCCTGATGCATTTCCTGCATTTAGGCGTGGGGTTATATCCCGTTCTTATGTGCATGTGATAGTTCAGGTGGTTGTGGCTGTAAGCATCTGAACTACTGTCCTTACTTCTTTCTTGAGAAAACCCAAGATTTTCCTGGTTCTGTCCATCCTGTACGTATCGCACAGGATGGATTTCGCCTGTCGGCAATCCTGATTTTGTTCTCAGTATCCTATCGCCGCTGTGGGCGTAGTTCTCATTGCTCTCGTAACAACCCTAAACGCTAGCGTTTGCAATTGCCGCAGCCTGTCCTGCATCTTTTTAAGTTCCACGCTTGGTCAACAGACCACGGCCGCATATAGGAGCCTTGGTTTAAGGATGCGTATTGGAGCCATGCAAGCGTTTTAGTCCCTAGACCCCAGGTCAAACCATAGCTGTTCTACACATCCAGAATGTCATGACATACTTTCTGCATTGAGTTTCGAAAGGCTTCGCCCAGTTCAGTTTGCTATCTAGGATTACCCCCAGATATTTAACCAAGTCTGAGGTCGTCAGCCTCTCAGCACAAAATGTCGGGTTGTCAACTTTTGACACATTGTATTTTCTCGTGAAAATGACCAGACTATTCTTTCCGGATTTCCAAGAGCCCTCAGATGTTACACCAGAGCTCTACGATGCGCAGCACCAACCGTTTAAGATCCATTAACGTTTCCAAACGAGCCCCCTTACTAGGATTACAAAGTCATCCGCCTATTCCTGGGTGTTATCCACTCCCTCATTTAGCCTACAAAGGAGACCACCCACTACAATGTACTACAGGAAGGGTGTCAGGACACCACCTGTGGGAATCCCCACGGCGCTATTCCCCTGACTAGGCCTTCGCCCCATTTGGCTTCGAGTCGCCTCCGGCGTAGCATGCTCCCTATACAGCTTACTAGTTAAACTGGCACACCACACTTTGAAGCCTCTCGACAGATAATTTCTGAAGAGATATTGCTAAAGGAACTCTCTATGTCCCAGAAAGTGCCCTCAGCATACCCTCCCTGTTCCAGCTCCTGCTCCATATTTGCCACGACAGCATGAAACGCAGTTTCTACCGAGCAGCCTGCCAGAAAGGCGTGCTGCCCTCTGTGCAGCAGAGAAGCTACGTGTGCAAGTCCTTTATCCCTGATATATCTCTCGTCAGTTCCCCAGAGCAGCTAAACCGCGCGATGCTGCCCTCCATGTTCATCTATTCCAGATCTATAGTCCGATGAGATCCTTAATCCCTCACACTAGCTACACGGTCCCACGATCCCTAGGGAGCGCGATAAGGTTGTCATGACAGGGTCAATTGAAGGCTCGCAGAGAATGTTGAGCATACTGAATACTAGCATGAAAAACATAAGTTTAAAAATTAACGCGAATAAAACAAACCTTATGGTGTTTAAAGGAAAGGGTGAGAAAACAGTATGCACCGTTGCCTTAGACGATAAGAGGATAAAACAAATTGATAAGTACACGCTATTCTTTGCAAAAATTGGCATTATAATATTTATTTTTACAAGAGTTCGATGGCAATCTAGAATATTTATCAACAAAATAGTACTGATTGCCACAGCGATATGAAGAAATACTTTCTTCGTATCAATTATAAATATACTACAAACTTAATAATTGTGCCGAAAACTCTGAAAAGGGGGTTCGTAAGCGAAGCGCCTAATCGACCGAGGCAGAACGAGCCGGCAAAACAGAAAGAGAGGCGACACTGTGACCAAACGCGGCCAGGCATCCAACGAAGGAGCGATGCTTCAGGACCCGGAGAAACATCAAGATCGAGGCTTTTTCCAAGCCCAAAGATCTGGTTGAAGTAGATGGCGAGCTTTCTGGAGATTTTTCCGAAGTGTCCGACCTCTGGACTGTCAACTGTAGTGTGTATAATGCAGCGAGAGCTTGAGTAGTTGCAAACCGTAAGACTAAAAAAACAGCTGATCATAAGACCAAAAGTGGAATGCATCAAATCAGCACAAAGATAGGCTGGGCAAGGCAGGACGCATCCCGCATTTATTGTGTGATTGACTTCATAACATCTGACAGCAATTTCACTGCCAAGGTTCGACAGTTCGCGCGCCGCTAGAAGAAGTCAAGAGCGGAGGAAGAGGTGGGTCAGAGAAAATGAACAGTTTTTCTCTGAATGATCTCGATTCCTCCCAAGATTCTTGAGTTACTGTCGAATAGCCGCCCAAATAAGAGGAGGTCAAAGCATTTTGGAGAGAAGTCTACGAAGTCCAGCATCTACTCAAAGAGGACTCAGAGAGCATAAATAGCTTCATGGAGCTGTGCAGCGCCCTCATAACATCTACGCAGGAATGCCCACCCATCACTACCGAGGAGGTAAAAAAAAGTATCATATATCTA
The DNA here is from genome assembly GCA_011634705.1 of Andricus grossulariae. NCBI lineage: Eukaryota > Metazoa > Arthropoda > Insecta > Hymenoptera > Cynipidae > Andricus > Andricus grossulariae. The sequence goes on along the minus strand of JAABKJ010007545.1, from coordinate 29,490,511 downwards.
TCATATCTAAAGTCGGAAGAACTTATTACGAAGTATTTGGTGAAAGGGCGCACAGTGCTCCTGCCGAAGATGGGCAACTCAGCTGAACCTAAGAATTGAAGGCCAATAACTTGTCTGAACACACTGCATATTATCTTCAGAGCTATCCTAAATGAACAAATTGTTCGGAAAATCAGTTCTGTATATATTGATTTATTGATATATTTATGTTAATATATAAAGGACATATATATGTATGTATATATAATTAAAAACTAAAGGTTAACAACCACCGCAGTGTCTCACTGGGAGCAACTGTCATCCAAAAATTGACATCGGCTCACAGTACGACCGGGGTAAATCCCATTCATGGCCACGTCTCACAACCGTGAGATGGTTGATCACAGGACACGACAAAATCACAACGCCGGGTCAGCGAAACTTTCGTGTATTTCGAGGACACGAAGTGACCCAAGAATGACAGCTTTCTGCATCCATCTCGCAAGTGCCGTGGCATATTTTTGGCACGCGGGAATGGCTTTAAGCCCATTATCCCCTCCAACTTTTGTCTGAAACATTTTTTCGTATCTGCACAAGCATCTGAGATATTATCCACTATAGAATAAAATGGCCCACCCTGTATATATATTCGACTAGAGTGTAGCGTAAAATATAACATTTTTATATTGAAAATGCATGTGCTTCTACTTTTTTCCTTTTCGCCTAAGAAAGAAAACTGTAGAGTCTCATTGTGATAAAAAAATTGGATACTCCGCAAAGCCAAAATAAGTCAAAAACTACAAAAAAATTGTTTTCCCGATTTACATAACAAATATCGTTAGTATTAAAAAATTATCGAGGACAAGTATGATTGGAGATGAAAAAATACATCTTCCATGTTGAAGGAATTTTTCGACACAACCAACCGTTTTTGAGAAAACGACAAAAAAAATGGACGAAAAAGGTGAATTTAAAAAATATATATATTCAATGGGCATGTATTTTGAATCTTGCTCATCAATAAAATCCTTCGAAAATATAAAAAACATTTCGACCTCTCAGAAGTCAGAATGACCAGTTGTTTTTCATTATTTAAAATTTTCTAAAGTTAATTCTTTTTTTTTAATAATATGTATATATAAATTTTCTTTAAATGCCCTATAAATACATAAGTAACCAGAACAGCACAAATAAATTTATTTGGTCGCAAACGCATGAAATCTTCTATAAAACTGCTGCTAACATAATACATTACTTGCGCGATTATGCAATTTGCATTAATCTCGAGTGTTCATGCAGCTCTTCGCTCGTTTTGCTTCTTAAACTAAACTATCCAGGACTCATCGTGAGGAGGTTACTGCATTTAGAATCCGGCCCTACACCCGTTCCATTCATCCAACCTCCGAAAAGCGTAATCTAGCCCTGACGTGAGTCTAATATATGTCGTCCTAATTTTAAGATAGAGTTTTAATTGCGACTTAGTCTTTAATGACGGTATTATCTTTCCGATGCCGGATTAGCTCAGAAGAACCCATCTCTGTGTTTTTCGGTGAGTATTGCGCTAGCTTCAGGGACAAGTTTGACAGCCCTTTGTACCGCTTTTGAATGTCATAGAAACTTGTGAAAATAATTGGTAGTTCACCTTGCTAATCAACCATAAGTTGCAGCTCGTCTAGTGTTAAATGTGCCAGAACTGTAGCCTCTGTGGCTTCTACTGCATCACGGATTATGAGCACCGCGTAATCTGTGGCCTGGAAGTTTAATTTTTGCAAGACAAAAAACCGCACATCTAGCTTTGGTTATTCCTTCTTCAATCTTCCTCGCTTCTGTGGTCCAGGATGCACGATTTCTGCGATTTCTTATGTGTCAGCAATTTTTTTTGCTTGTAGAATGAGATTTCAAGCATTTTTCCGAACCTCCAACATTTCGTCAGTAATCAGCGATAAGAGAATGCCTTGCTGATGTCCGAAAAAGGCATTCCGCGGTATTGGCTTATCTGGATACCTAGATGCAGTAGAAGTCATAGAGCCTCCAGTGTGTTCACGACCTCCTGTATATTGTTGTGGTATGATGCACATTTGGTGTCATTATTGGTCAGTGGATTCCAGGTGATTCGCTTCTTTCCTATACCACCTATACACATGAGAGACTTTCCTGTGTTATTTCCGGGCATCTCTTATGAGTCAGTTGTTTTTGGGTGCCTACTATGTTCATATTCGTAGTCACGCGAATTCAGTATAAAGTATATGTTCATCGTCATTGTCTCTTATAACTCTCTTACAATCCACTAAATTTATTTATTTTCAGATCTATTCGAAACAAGGTGCACTGCCAACTGATTTTCATAAGTTTCCATTTCGTTCAAAAGCGGTAGAAAGGACTGCCAAGCTTGTCACTAAAGCTAGCGTAACAATCACTGAAAACCAAAGAGATGGATTCCTCAGGGCTAAGATTGCATTGATAAAGATAATGTCATCATTCAAGTCGCAATTAACACTCTCTTAAAGTTTGGAGCATGTGCTAGACTCAAGTCGGGATTAGATTACACTTTTCCGGGGTTGGATGGAGAGAATGGAATTGGTGTAGGGTGGGACTCTGTATGTAGTAACCTCCTCACGGTGGGTTCTGGGTAGATAGTCTAAGAAACAAAACTAGCGAAGAGCTTCATGAACGTTCGAGATTAATGCACAATCGCGCAAATGATATATTATATTAGCAGCAATTTCATACCAGATTTTGTGACTTTGTGACCAAATAAATTCATTTTAGCTCTTCTGGTTATTTATGTGTTTATATGGCATATAAAGAAAATGTATGTGTACAGATTATTGAAAAAAAAGAATTAACTTTAGAAAATTTTAAATAATTACCAAAAACTGGTTATTCTGACTTTTGAGAGGTCGAAATGTTTCTTATATTTCGAAGAATTTTATTAATAAGCAAGATGAAAAATACATGACCACTGAAATTTTGTTATAATTCGCCATTTTCACACATTTTTTTTTTGTTACTTTCTCGAAAACGGTTGGTTGTATTAAAAAATTTCTTTAACATGAAAGTTGTATTTTGTCATCGCCGATCATTTATGTCCTCAATAATTTTTTGATATGACCGATATTTGTGGGGTATAATACCGACGTACATTGTCGGTACGGTCTGCTCAAGTACTATTAAAAATCACTGTTGAATTTGAAACGTGATTACTCGTTCAAAAAATGAATGAATTATCTTTGATTCAAACCGATAAAACTTTTAAAATCTTCACGGGTACAGCTGTCGGTCGTGAGCGCGGTGATCGCAGAAAATTTGTCAGATTTTTTACTCTAATTTCAACGCGTGCTGCGACTTAGGAAACTAATGGAAAAAGCTGAAACTGGCAGGACGCAATCTTTGAAATCTACAGTGCGCAATATTCGCTCTATATTTATGAAGTATTTATCATTAATATAATCATGCAAATATATAAATAAATATACTAACTTATATCTAAGTCACGGGACGTGACACCTCCCCCCTAAGTCGAACGCGGGGTGAAGCATTCAGGTGGGGCTGCAGACTCCCACATGGAACGAACGTCCGCGTTCGAACGTACGGTAGAAGGGTTGTCATAAATACTAGATTAAAGAAATAGACACAATTGTTCCTTATATGTAAGTTTATATTTATATAAAGAACATACATAAGCATATAGATTACAAATATATATATACGTAATATTTAATATGTTTTTGAAATCAAGAATTACATGTTATATCTACAGTTTCTACGTGGACGGAAACAACGTGGAGCCAAATGTCCTCTCTGATAACATTTTGCACATGCGTTCAACCATTTATAAAGTTTTATTTTATTTGTACTAACTTGTGCATCGGCAATTATGTGCACATTTACATTGTCATGAATTTCGATTCTTAATTCGGTATAATTTTCTTCGCAAAACATACATTTTTCTGCCAACGCTTTTAACATATAGCGCGCAAGAATTTTGTTTCGCAGCCTTTTTTGTAGATGCAGGCTCACCTCCATATAAATATTTTAGATCATTCTTGTGCATTATGCACTTAGCCTCAAATAACTTATTTCATTAAGGGTTTGTACTGCGGAGGATTTCGAGAAGTTTCTTTCCATTGTCATGTTATCTGTAAAAGAGAAAGATCAATATTTCGATTTGTAGATAACATACTATATGGTATTATAATACATGGTGTTTATTTGATCAGTGTTCAGAAAAAACTTTTTTGTATATGACGTAGTAGATTTTAAAGCAAGATTTAATTACATATGTAGCGTTGCCACAATGAAATTATGTTTTTATTCACAAGTGTATTTAAGAAATTTTACTTTCGATGATAGCCTTATTTTGGGCCGTAACTGACAAAACTTTGGTGCCAAATTCGAATTTTGCTAATTAAAAATATCAACAACAAAAATTAAAACGCGTACAAATATTTTCGCTACAAAAAATAAGAGATACATGCTAACATAACCTGTAAATTTACAAAAATATGAAAAATCATGCAACTGTACTGAAATATTCTTGAAAAAAGAGAAAAGAAAGTGAAAAGCCAATTTTAATGTAATTATAATCATGGTACTTACGCACTGAATTTCCGGGAAGTGTATTTATTGAATACAATTGCACTCTAAATGGTAACAGTAATGGTAACAATAATGGTAAAATATGAGAACATGTATTTATGTATGTATATGTGTGTGTGTGTTCATATTAAATAGTTTATTGAAATTCGATGAAAAATCTAACCATACCTGCCAATTTTACAAGATCACAGGTGAAGAAGGAGTAGAAATCATCAAAAAAACTACTACGGTTAGATCATTTAAATATGGAAGAATATAAGCTCGTTGAAAAATTAATTACTGAAAATGCAGATTGTTTCCACATTCCGGGAGAATACTTAGAACCTACAAACATACTCGAACATTCAATACCAACAACAGATGATTGCCCTATTTGTTTGCGACAATATCGATTTCTTCCAGTTCACAAGGAAGAATTCATTCGCCAAGTGGATGAATTATTAAAAAACAATGTAATAAAACTCTCCCATTCACCTCACAATGTACCAATTTGGATTGTTCCTAAAAAACAAGACTCACAAGGAAAAAAGAAATGACGAATGGTACTTTATTTTAGAAAATTGAATGAAAAGACAATTGGTGATTCATATCCTCTACCAAATATTCACGACATTTTAGACCAGTTAGGATTTGGTCGCTATTTCTCTATTTTTGATTTAGCAACGGGTTTCCATCACATAAAAATGGATCCCAAAGATGCACACAAAACCGCATTTTCAACCCCTTATGGACAGAATGCCTTTTGGTTTAAAAAATGCACCAGCAATCTTTCAACGACTAATGGATTTAGTTTTAACGGGACTCCAGGGAACGGAACTTTTTGTTTATCTAGATGGTATTGTGATTTAGGCTAATTTTTTAGAAGGACATGAATCAAAATTTAACGAACTGCAGATTACACAATGCAAATCTTCATTTACAACCCGGCAAGTGCGAATTTCTACGACACGAAGTAGGATATTTAGGACATATACTAGATAAAGATGGTGTTTGACCTGATCCGAAAAAAAATCATGGCAGTGAAAGATTTCCCAAATTCTAAAAACCAAAATCATATTAAACAATTCTTAGGTTTAGCAGGATATTACCGTAGATTCATGGAAAATTTGGCGAAGATAGCAGCCCCAATAAATTAGCTTTTCAAAAAAGACATATCATTTAATTGGACCGAAAAGCAGCAACAAGCATTTGGTATTTTAAAGGATAAATTATGAGAAGTACCACTTTTAACTCGACCTGATTTTTCAAAACCTTTTATGGTAACTGCAGATACATCAGGTTAAGCCATAGGCGGAATATTTTTGCAAGGTAAAATAGGTCAAGACCAACCAATTGCATATGTCTCAAGATAACTAACCGATACTGAACGTAAATACGACATTTATGGAAAAGAAGCTTTAGCTATAGTCTACTCCGTAATGTATTTTCGCCCTTATTTGTACGGTTGAAAATGTACACTCGTTACAGACCATAAGCCCCTTGTTTGGTTTAAAAATTCTAAAGATCCTTGTTCTCGAGTTTCAAGATGGCGATTGAAGCTCGCTGAATATGGCGTCGTCTATAATGCAGGAAAATCAAATGTTAATGCAGATGCACTTTCAAGAAACCCCGTTCTAAAAAACGATTAAACCGTAGGAATTAATATAATTTCGGTTAATAACTCAACACTTGAGGAAGAAAAACCTATCAATTCTATGGAATTCTTGAACTTCGGAATCATAAAAATTCAGATTCCGTAAAAAATATCAAATAAGGGCATGTGATACTTCATCGTGTAGTAAATCGGGTTCAGTTCCCCCGGGTTTTTGTTCACAAAAATTAAAAAATTTAAAAACTGTATTTGGAGATGTTATACAATAGAATAACAGATGTCCCCGAACACTTTTTTTGAGGGATAATAGAAAAAATTGTATTCTGCTGAATAAAAATTTCCTCTATGTGCACTATTTGGAGGGTAGGATTCGCTTTTGAGGTCTCTGCCATTACCATAATGTCGGTCTCTGTTGTACCTCAAAATACACACATGTTAATCATATTCAGCAAAATGAATTTTTTTACAATTAGTTCACAACAGAAGAGTTCGGGGACGTCCGTTAGTATGTTCGCTATCATTCTCCAAAATTTTAAGGCAAAATCTTTATTATTGTAGGAAAAAAGCCGGGGGAAACTAACACTGCTAAAATCGATGATTTTCTAAGTATCACATGCCCTTAAATAGCGAATTTTTGAAGAAATTAATTCCTGAAATTGTTCATAGTCTAATCAGTGAAGAATCACTCAATGAAATACAAAATGAAAATTTTGATAGTCCAGTACAGAAACTTCTCTACCTTTCGGTTTTATTCTTGATTCCCAAAATTGTAAAGAACAACGAACTTCCCTGTCAATCTTGAAACACTGTCGTTACAAGAGGACAGAAGCAAAAATACGAAGAGCAAGCACAAATTAATGAACAAATTGAAAACCAATGTAAGTCACATAAGGATAGTGAGAAAGAATACGTATGTCCCTCGACTGCTGCAAAAAAAGCACGAGGTAGGCCCAAGAAGGCTGTGCTCACAAAATCAAGCAACCCGCAAGCCTTGGAAAGAGAAGCAGTCCAAGAAAAGAGGCAGCCACTAATGAGTCTCTGAATTTAAAACAGAATACGCAAACAAACTTTGAACCCGAAGATGAATCTGATTCAGATACACAATATTTTGATAATTCAAGAAAGCAAATTATGAAAAGGAAGAAGAAAAATTACCAAAAATCCAAGGCAAAGCCTGCTGGACAACAAGAAGAAAAGGAAAATTAATATAATTTCTCAACTTCGGAAGATGAGATCCTAAAAGACGAAAATTTTCACAATTTTCCAGATAAAGAAAACGTTGTTAATGAAGAAAAGATACAAGAACTTTCGGAACCAGAAAAATTTATTAAAATTCCAAAAGGAAAAAACGCGAAAAATCCTCGAATTTTTCAGGAGAAAAAATTAAGATATTTTAGAAGAAAATAAACCCGCTCCAGAACCCCCTCCGTTTAATACACAATTACATGGACAAACATATACACAACAAAATGTCCTTGAGAGTCGTGATCAATTAACGATGCGTAAAGATAATTACGCTTATTTTGTTGCTTATTTTGTTGGACTTGCTAAAGAAATAAAGAAACGACAGCAGTATCATTTAGCCCTTCCCATTGAAGCTGATTCTAAAGAAAAATTGTCAGACACTTTAAGCAGTATTAAACTTGCAACACTTTCTTTGCATTCAATATCAGTGAGACTAAGTTGACGATCTATTAGTATAGAAAAAACTTCAAAAGCTAATCACATAGGTTGGAAAGGAATACGTAAAATTATAATTTCAACTTTTTCGGATTCTTCTACCAAAATTATAATATGTACGGGAATCGTTCAACATCCAACGAAAGAACAGCGAACTCAATTACTTGAAAAAGTACATTCTGCAGCTTTAGGAGGTATTAAAGGTGTTACAAAAACTCATAATCGAATTCGTCAGAATTATCATTGAGAGAATGTGAAAATTGAAATTCAGAAATATATTCAACAGTGTTTACAATGTTGAATTGAAAAATTAGTTCGTGTCAAAACTAAAAATCCCATGCTAATATCGGACACGCCTGAACCGCATTTGAGAAAATTTCAATGGACATAGTTGGTCCACTTCCACAAACAACATTAGGTAACGTAAATATCTCAACTATTCAAAGTAATTTTACAAAATATGCTTTAGCTCTAGTAATTTCGGACGCGAAAGGTTCAACAGTAGGTGTCATTTTTGTTGACAAATTGATATGCATTTACGGTTCCCCAAAAGCAGTTCTGATTGACCAAGGTTTAAATTTTTTAAATAATTTGATGAGAAGAATGGCTAAACGTTTTAGAATTAGATGATTCAAAACAACAGCATTCCGTCCATAATCAAATGGGTCTCTTGAACGATCACATCACGTGTTAGCGGAATACCTTGAACCATTTTTTTTAGAAACTTCCGAATGGGACGATTGGCTTGAATTAGCCATGTTTTCTTACAGTACAAGTGACCACGAAGGTACAAAGTATACGCCCTATGAATTAGTTTTCGGTAAATTAGCTCGTCAACTATCAAATGAACCTCTATCAAAGCAAGAGAAATTGCGAACTTGCAAATTTTTGCAAATTGCAAATTTTATAACAAAATTATATCAAATGAGACCTCAAGCGAGACAAAGTTTAATTGCGGCTAAAGAAAAGTCAAAAATATATGATGATCGAAAAGTTAATCCATTAGAAATCAAAACTGGAGATAACACCTTTTCATTAGTTGGAAAAGAACCTAAGAAAAAATTTGATGATCAATATAAAGAGCCTTACAAAGTCCTAGAAATATTAGGAAAAGGAAACTTGAAAATTGGCATAAAAGGCCAACCTGCAGTAGTACACGTCAATAGACTTAAAAGTTCACACATAAAATGTCAAACCGTTAATAATTAAACGACAATCCTTTATCATTTTAATTTTAGATGAACTCCATCACTGTCAGCGTATAGAATCTCTTATCGTCGCTTTTATGCATCAAATTGATCTACTCATGTTATGGCCATATTTATTTCACACGAAAATTTTCGAAAGAAATGACAGTGATATTCCTAAATGGACACAAAACCTTAAAGGCATATAAACAACTAGGGATATAATCCTCAAAATTAAAACCACCTTCTACACTAACTTCTGTTTTCTTCTTACAAGCTTTCTAGAAGCACAATGAATTAAAGCTCCAAATTTCACCTGTTATCTTCTTGATATTATTACCTAGTAACCCCATCTGATGCGACAAACTCGTACATCGATTCTCTTTTCTCGCACTCATTTGACGTCTATCTCGAGCCTATTATTAATATTCAAAACCTTTCCGGAGAATATCATTTTTTGCCTTACTTAGACATGTTCGAATTATATAATTTCAAACATCAGATAATTGAGAAATATATCAAATTCATTATAGTATGTACGGGAGATCTGACCTTTACAATGCGAGTAGTCACAAAATTCATATCAATACAATAACTTATTTTCTTCAATAAATTTGGTCAATTTCCTAATAAACATATACTATTGATCGTTCTTCCTAAGCAAAGAATCCATTCTTAGACAAATTTGAAAAATTAGAGTAAAATTAAGAAACTTCTCTTTGCTTACCCGAAGATAATTTATTTTTATCCTTAATTTAATTTGTCCAAAAGTGCAAAATCTTTCTAAAGTCATCTCAAGGGTCGAAGACTTCAAGGAATGCGTCGATTTCAACAAATTTACGGCACCCTATGCTCTTTTCCGACTTTTTCCCTAATTTTAAACTAAACATCTCTACTCCCTTTTTCTTTAAAATTCTTCCGTTTTCAAACATTTAACATTTTACGGTGCGAAGCTATTTCATTTTTATGTTAACGTACCTGGTCTAGGCACCTAGACTCAGTTTTATAACCCTCCCTGCAGAAAATCCATCCTGGAGCGCACCACCTATTCCTGTGACAAATATGCCGACGACTTTAAGCTTTACCTTTCCGGGCCTATTGCCACACTTAAGAGTTTATTTCAAAAGGTACAGGAGGATATTGATTTAGTGGTGCAGTGGGCCTTCACAAAAGGTCTCACTCTTAACCCTGCTAAAAGTAAGGCTGAAATAATAGGACCTTCTTCCTCTCCTTCAATTACAACAATTGCAATCTTGCCTCCTCTGTTGATTGATGGGCAATCGCCTTTATGGATTCTGTGAAAGATTTAGGCTATATTCTTAATCGCTCTCTTACGTGGAATTAACAAGTTGCGGATATCTCGAGGACAACCTTCAGAGTTCTCCAAAAGCTTAACAGGAATGAAGAATCACTTCTTACTTCAACGAGTATCCTCCTAATTAAAAGCCTCATCCTTCCTTTCCTTAACTATGGCTGAGTTGTATATGACGATATCACTGAAGACAATCTTTTATGGGTAACCTGCTTTATAGCCTATTCAGTAATGAAGCTCCGCGCTATCTTCTTAATCTCTTCCATTTTATTGACAAAGATCAACCAACACATTCTAAACTCCGTGAAAAAAAAACAGTACTAAAAAGTCAGCCACACAGCACGTGTAAAATCCAAAGATCTTTCGTTATTCGGGGTGCCTACCCACCCTCACGGAGCGTTGGAAAAGGGGTAAGGGTGTGAGCTTTCATTATTTCTGTGAGTAGTCACAGGGGTGCCTTCCCGCCCCCACAGGGCGTCAGAAAATGGTTAGGGGTGTGAACTTTCATTATTTCTGTGACAGTCAGAAGGGTGCCTTCGCACTCCCACGGGGCGTTGGGAAAGGGGTAGGAGTGTGACCTATCATTATTTCTGTGACCAGTCACAGGGGTGCCTTGCCTCCCCCTTGAAGCATTGGAAAAGGGGTAAGGGTGAGACCTTTCATTATTTTTGTGAGCAGTCACAGGGGTGCCTTGCCGCCCCCTTGAAGCGTCGGAAAAGAAGTAAGGGTGTGACCTTTCATTATTTCTGTGGCCAGTAACAGGGTTGTCTTTCCGCCCCCACGAAGCGTTGAAAAAGTGGTAAGGGTGTGAAATCTCATTATTTCTGTAACCAGTCATAGGGGTGCCTTCCCGCCCCCACAAGGCTTGGAAAAGGGGTAAGGGTGTGACATTTCATTATTTCTGTAACTAGTCACAGGGGTGCCTTCCTGCCCCCTTGAGGCGTTGTAGAAGGGGTAAAGGTGTAACCATTCATTATATCTGTGACCAGTCACAGGGGTGCCTTCCCGCCCCCTCGAAGCGTTGGAAAAGGGGTAAGGGTGTGACCTTTCATTATTTCCGTGACCAGTTACAAGGTTGCCTTGCCGTCCCCTTGAAGCATTGGAAAAGGGGTAAGGGAGTGACATTTCATTATTTCTGTGACTGGTCACAGGGGTGCCTTCCTGCCCCCTTGAGGCGTTGTAAAAGGGGAAGGGGCGTAACCATTCATTATTTCTGTGAGTAGTCACAGAAGTGCCTTCCCGCCAACACGAAGCGATGGAAAACGGGTAGGGGTGTGACCTTTTATTACTTCTGTGACGATGCACGGGGGTGCCTTATCACACCCTCGAAGCGTTGGAAAAGGGGTAATGGTGTGTCCTTTCATTATTTCTGTGAGCAGTCACAGGGCAGCCTTCCCGCCCCCACGAGGCGTTGGAAACGGGGTAGGAGTGTGACCTTCCATTATTACTGTGACCCGTAACAAGGGTGCTTTGCCGTCCAGCAGAAGCGTTGAAAAGAGGTAAGGGTGTGACATTACATTATTTCTGTGACTAGTCACAGGGGAGCCTTCCTGCCCCTCGAGGCGTTAAAAAAGTGGTAGGGGTGTGACCTTAATTTATTATTTCTGTTACTAGTCACAGAAGTGCCTTCCCGCCAACACAAAGCATTGGAAAACGGATAGGGGTGTGACCTTTCATTACTTCTGTGACCATTCACAGGAATTCCTTATCGCACCCTCGAAACGTTGGAAAAGGGGTAAGGGTGTGAGCTTTCATAATTTCTGTGACTTGTCACAGGGGTGCATTCCCGCCCCCACTTAGCATTGGAAAAGGGGTAGGAGTGTGGCCTTTCATTATTTCTGTGACCAGTCACATGGGTGCCTTGCCGCCCCCACGAAGCGTTCGCAATAGGGTAAGGGTGTGACTTTTCATTATTTCTGTGACCAGTAACAGGGGTGCCTTTCCGCACCCACGAGGCGTTGGAAAAGTGGTAAGGGTGTGACATTTCATTATTTCTGTAATCAGTGACAGGTGTGCCTTCCCGTCCCCACGAGGCTCGGAAAAGGGGTGGGGGTTTGACCTTTCATTATTACTGTGACTAATCACAGGGGTGCCTTTTGGCTCCCTCGAAGCGTTGGAAAAGGGGTAAGGGTGTGATCTTTTATTATTTCTGTGCCCAGTCACAAGGGTGCCTTGCCGTCCCCTTGAAGCGATGGAAAAGGGGTAAGGGTGTGGCCTTTTATTACTTCTGTAACCAGTCACAGGGGTGCCTTTGCGCCCCCACGACGTGTTGGAAAAGTGGTAAGGGTGTGACATTTAATTATTTCTGTAACCAGTCACAGGGCTGCCTTCCTGCCCCCTCGAGACGTTGTAGAAGGAGCAGAGGTATGAACTTTTATAATTTTTGTGACCAGTCACGGGGTTGCCTTCCCGCCCACTCGAAGCGTTGGAAAAGGGTCAAGGGGGTGACCTTTTATTATTTCTGTGACCAGTTACAAGGGTGCCTAGCCGTCCCCTTGAAGCTTTGGAAAAGGGGTAAGGGTGTGACATTTCATTATTCCTGTGACTGGTCACATGGGTTCTTTCCGCCACCACGAGACGTTGAAAAAGTGGTAAGAGTGTGACATTTTATTACCTCTGTGACTTGTCACAGGGGTGCGTACTCGCCGCCTCGAAGCGTTGGAAAAGAGGTTAGGGCGTGACCTTTTATTATTTCTGTAAACAGTCACAAGGGTGCCTTGCCGTCCCCTTGGAGCGTTGAAAAGGGGTTAAGGTGTGACCTTTCATTATTACTGTGAATATTCACAGGGGTGCCTCTCCGCCCCCTCGAAGCGTTGGAAAAGAGCTAAGCGTGTTACGTTTCATTATTTCTGTGACCAGTCACAGGGGTGCCTTGCCACCCCCTTGAATCTTCGGAAAAGGGGTAAGGGTGTGACCTTTCATTATTTTTTGTGACTAGTCACAGGGGTGCCTTCCAGCCCCCACGAACCGTTGGAAAAGGGGTAAGGGTGAGACCATTTATTATTTGTGTGACCAGTCACAAGGGCGCCTTGCCGTCCCCTTGGAGCGTTGGAAAAGTGGTAAGGGTGTGACATTTTATTATTTCTGTAACAAGTCACAGGGGTGCCTTCCCGCCACCTCGAATCGTTTAAAAAAGGCTAAGGGTGGGACTCCTTATTATTTTTGTGAACAGTCACACGGGTGCCTTGCCGCCCCTTGAGACGCTGGAAAAGTTGTAAGGGTGTGATCTTTCTATATTTCTGTGAACAGTAACAGGTGTGCCCTTCCGCCCCCACGACGCGTTGGAAAAGTGGTATGGTGTGATATCTCATTATTTCTGTAACCAGTCACAAGGGTGCCTTGCCATCCCCTTGGAGCGTTGAAAAGGGGTAGGGGTGTGACCTTCCATTACTTCCGTGAGCATTCACAGGGGTGCCTTATCGCCCCGACGAGGCGTTGGAAATGTGGTGAGGGTGTGACATTTCATTATTTCTGTAACCAGTCACAAGGGTGCCTTCCCGCCCCCACTAGGCTTGGAAAAGGGGTAGAGGTGTGACCATTCATTATTACTGTGACTATTCACAGGGGTGCCTCTCCGCCCCCTCGAAGCGTTGGAAAAGAGGTAAGCGTGTTACGTTTCATTATTTCTGTGACCAGTCACAGGGGAGCCTTTCATTATTTTTTGTGACTAGTCACAGGGGTGCCTTTCAGCCCCCTCGAACCGTTGGAAAAGGGGTAAGGGTGTGACCATTTATTATTTGTGTGACCAGTCACAAGGGCGCCTTGCCGTCCCCTTGGAGCGTTGGAAAAGGGGTAAGGGTGTGACCTTTCATTACTTCTTTGAGCATTCACAGAGGTGCCTCATCGCCTCCACGAGGCGTTGGAAATGTGGTAAGGGTGTGACATTTTATTATTTCTGTAACCAGTCACAGGGGTGCCTTCCCGCCCCCTCGAAGCGTTTAAAAAAGGCTAAGGGTGGGACCCCTTATTATTTTTGTGACTAGTCACAGGGGTGCCTTCCCGCATCCACGAGGCTGGGAAAAGGGTTAAGGGTGTGATATTTAATTATTTCTGTAACCAGTCACAGGGCAGCCTTCCTGCCCTCTCAAGGCGTTGTAGGAGGAGTAGAGGTGTGAACTTTTATTATTCTTGTGACCAGTCACGGGGATGCCTTCCCGCCCCCACGAAGCGTTTAAAAAAGGCTAAGGGTGGGACCCCTTATTATTTTTGTGAACAGTCACAGGGGTGCCTTGCCGCCCCCTTGAGACGTTGGAAAAGGTTTAGGGTGTGACCTTTCTATATTTCTGTGAACAGTAACAGGGGTGCCTTTCCGCCCCCACGACGCGTTGGAAAAGTGGTAATGGTGTGATATCTCGTTATTTCTGTAATCAGTCACAGGGGTGCGTTCCCGCACCCACGAGGCTGGGAAAAGGGGTAAGGCTGTGACACTTAATTATTTCTGTAACTAGTCACAGGGGTGCCTTCCCGCCCCCACAAGGATTGAAAAAGGGGTAGATGTGTGACCTTTCATTGTTACTGTGACTATTCACAGTTGTGCCTCTCCGCCCTCTCGAAGCGTTGGAAAAGAGGTAAGCGTGTTACGTTTCATTATTTCTGTGACCAGTCACAGGGGTGCCTTGCCGCCCCCTTGAATCTTTGGAAAAGGGGGAAGGGTGTGACTTTTCATTATTTTTTGTGACTAGTCACAGGGGTGCCTTCCAGCCCCCTCGAACCGTTGGAAAAGGGGTGAGGTTGTGACCTTTTATTATTTCTGTGACCAGTCACAAGCGTGCCTTGCCATCCCCTTGAAGCGTTGGAAAAGTGGTAAGGGTGTGATCTTTTATTACTTCTGTGAGCATTCACAGGGGTGCCTTATCGCACCCTCGAACCGTTGGAAAAGTGATAAGGGTGTGATATCTCATTATTTCTGCAACCAGTCACAGGTGTGCCTTCCCGCATCCATGAGGCTGGGAAAAGGGGTAAGGGTGTGATATTTAATTATTTCTGTAACCAGTCACAGGGCTGCCTTCCTGCCCCCTCAAGGCGTTGTAGAAGGAGTAGAGGTGTGAACTTTCATTATTCTTGTGACCAGTCACGGGGATGCCTTCCCGCCCCCACGAGGCATTGGAAAAGTGGTAAGTGTGTGACATTTCATTATTTCTGTAACCAGTCACAGGGGTGCCTTCCCGCCCCCACGAGGCGTTGTAAAAGAAGTAGGGGTGTGACATTTCATTATTCCTATGGCCAGTCACATGGGTGCCTTTCCACCCCCACGAAGCATTGGAAAAGTGGTAAGGGTGTGACATTTCCTTATTTCTGTAACCAGTCACAGGGGTACCTTTCCGCCACCACGATGCTTGTAAAAGAGGTAGGGGTGTCAACTTTTATTACTTCTTTGACCAGTCACAGGGGTGCCTTCACGCCCCCTCCAAGCGTTGGAAAAGGTGTAAGGGTGTGACCTTTTATTATTTCTGTGATCAGTCAAAAGGGTGCCTTGCCCTCCCCTTGAAGCGTTGGAAAAGGCGTTAGGGTGTGACCTTTCATTACTACTGTGAGCGTTCACAGGGGTGCCGTATCGCACCCTCGAAGTGTTGGAAAAGGGGTGAGGGTATGACCTCACATTATTTCTGTAACCAGTCGCGGGTGTGCCTTCCCGCCCCCACGAGTCTTGGACAAGGGGTAGAGGTGTGAACGTCCATCACTTCTCTGACCTGTCACAGGGGTGCCTGCCCGCCCTCTTGAAGCGTTGGAAAAGGGGTAAGGGTGTAACGTTTTATTATTTCTGTGAATAGTCACCGGGGTGCGTTCCCGCTGCCACAGGGCGTTGGAAATGGTGTAGGGGTGTGAACTATCATTATTTCTGTGACCAGTCAGAGGGGTACCTTCCCGCCCCCACGAGGCTTTGGGAAATGGGTAAAGGTGCGACCTTATATTATTTTTGGTAATAGTCACAGGGGTGCCTTCCCGCCTCCACGAAGCGTTGGAAAAAGGGAAGAGGTTTGAGCTTTCATTATTTATGTGACCAGTCAAGGGGGTGCCCTCCTGCCCCCTCGAGGCGATGGAAAATGGGTAGGGGTGTGACCTTTTATTATTTCTGTGACTAGTCACGAGGGTGCCTTCCCGCCCCCACAATGCGCTGGAAAACGGGTAGGGGTGCGAACTTTTATTATCTCTGTGACCAGTCACAGGGGTGCCTTATCGAACCCTCGAAGCGTTGGAAAAAGGGTGAGGGTGTCAAATTGCAATACTTCTTTGACCGGGGTGCCTTCTGGTCCCTTTGAAGGGTTGGAAAAGGGGCAGGTGTGTGACCTTGAATTATTTTTGTGTCTAGTCACACGGGTGCCTTCCCGCCCTCAAAAATATTTGGAAAAGAGGTGAGGGTGTGACTTTTCATTATTTCTGTGACTAGTCACAAGGGTGCCTTCCTGCCCCCTCGAGGCGTTGGAAAATGGGTAGAAGTGTGACCTTTCATTATTTCTGTGACAAATCAAAGGAATGCCTTCCCGCAGCCACGAAGCGTTTGAATAGGGGTAAGGGCGTTACACTTTATTATTTCTGTGACCAGTCCTAGGGGAGCCTTCCCGTTCCTACGAGGCGTTGGCAAAGGGACAGGGGTGTGACATTGAATTATTTCTGTGACTAGTCACAGGGGTGCCTCGCCGCTCCCACGAGGAGATGAAGAAGGGGTAGGGTTGTGAGCTTTCATTATTTCTGTGACCAGTCGCAGAAGTGCCTTATTGCACCCCCGAAGCCTTGGAAAAGGGGAAAGGGCGTGACCCTTCATTATTTCTGTGATCAGCCCAAGGGTTCCTTCCCGCCCCCACTAGGCGTTGGCCAAGCGGCAGGGGTGTGATCTTTCATTATTTTTGTGGCTAGTCTAAGGAATGCCTTCTAGCCCCCACGAGGCGTTGGAAAAGGGACAGGGGTGTGACTTGGATTTATTTCCTTGATCAGGCACAGGGCTGTCTTCCCTTCCCCACGAGGCGTAAGAAAAGAGGTAGGGGAGTAACCTTACATCCTTCTTGTAACCAGTCACGGGAATGTCTTTCCGCCCCCACCAGGCGTTGAAAAAGGAGTAGGGGTGTGACTTTGGATTATTTTTGTGACCAGTCACAAGGGTGCCTTGCCGTTTCCTTGAAGCGTGGGAAAAGGGGTAAGGGTGTGACCTTTCATTATTTCTGTGACCAGTGATAAGGGTGCCTTGCCGTTCCCTTGAAGCGTTGGAAAAGGGGTAAGGGTGTGACGATTTATTATTTCTGTAAGCGATCATAGGGGTGCCTTATCGCACCCTCGAAGCGTTGGAAAAGGGATGAGGGTGTGACCTATCATTATTTCTGTGACAAGTCACGAAGGTGCCTTCCTGCCCCATCGAGGCGTTGGAAAAGAAGTAGGGGTGTGGCTATTCATTATTTCTGTGACTAGTCACAATAGTGCCTTCCCGCCCCCTCGAAGCGTTTAAAGAGGCTTAGTGTGTGACCTTTTATTATTTCTGTGACCAGTCACAGGGGTGCCTTACCGCCCACTTGAAGCGTCGGAAAATAGGTATCATTATTACTGTGACCAGCAACAGGGTTGCCTTTCCGCCCCACGACGCGTTGGAAAAGTGGTAAGGGTGTGATCTCATTATTTCTGTGACCAGTCACAGGGGTGCCATTCCGCCCCCCACATGGCGTTGGAACAGTGGTAAGGGTGTGACATTTTATTATTTATGTAACCAGTCACAGGGGTGCCTTCCCGCCCCACGAGGCTTGGTAAAGGGGTAAGGGTGTGACATTTCATTATTTCTGTAACCAGTCACAGGGGTTCCTTCCTGCCCCCTCGAGGCGTTGAAGGAGATGTAGATGTGTGACCTTCCATAATTTCTGTGACCAGTCACGGGGGTGCCTTCCCGCCCCCTCGAAGCGTTGGAAAATGGGTAGAAGTGTGACCTTTCATTATTTCTGTGACAAATCACAGGAATGCCTTACCGCAGCCACGAAGCGTTTGAAGAGGGGTAAGGGCGATACACTTTATTATATCTCTGACCAGTCCTGGGGGTTTCTTGCCGCCCTGACGAGGCGTTACCAAAGGGGCAGGAGTGTGACTTTGAATTATTTTTGTGACTAGTCACAGGAGTGCCTTCCCGCCCCCACGAGGCGTTGGAAAAGGGGTAGAGGTGTGACCTTTCATTGTTACTGTGACCAGTCAGAGGAGCGCCTTTCCATCTCCACGAGGCGTTGCAAAATGGGTAGAGGTGTGAAATTCTATTGTGACTGTGACCAGTCACAGGAGAAAAATGGTAAGGGTGTGACCTTCCATTATTTCTGTGACCAGTCACAGGGCTGCCTACCTGCCGCCTCGAGGCGTTGGAAAGTGGGTAGGGGTGTGACCTTTCATTATTTCTGTAACCACTCACAGGGGAACCTTCCCGTTCCTGCGAGGCGTTGGCAAAGGGACAGGGGTGTGACATTGAATTATTTCTGTGACTAGTCACAGGGGTGCCTTCCCGCTCCCACGAGGAGATGAAGAAGGGTTAGGGGTGTGAGCTTTCATTATTACTGTGACCAGTCTAGAGGGTGCCTTCCTTCCCCCGCAAGGCACTGAAAAAGGGGCAGGGGTGTGACCTATCATTATTTCTGTGACCAGTCACAGAAGTGCCTTATCACACCCTCGAAGCCTTGGAAAAGGGGAAAGGGCGTGACCCTTCATTATTTCTGTGACCAGCCCAAGGGTTCCTTCCCGCCCCGACTAGGCGTTGGCCAAGCGGCAGAAGTGTGATCTTTCATTATTTTTGTGACATGTCACAAGGGTGCATTCCCGCCCCCACAGGGCGTTGGAGAAGGTGTAGGGGTGTGAACTATAATTATTTCTGTGACCACTCAGAGGGGTGCCTCAGCGCACCCTCGAAGCGTTGGAAAAGGGATGAGGGAGTGACCTTTCATTATTTCTGTGACCAGTCAAGAGGGTGCCTTCCTGCCTCCTCGAGGCGTTGCAAATGGGTAGGGGTGTGAACTCCTATTATTTCTGTGACCAGTCACAGGGGTGCCTTCCCGCCGCCACGAGGCGTTGAATAAGGGATAAGGGTCTGTGCTTTCACTATTTCTATGACCAGTCACAGAAGTGCCTTCTCGCCCCCACCAGGCGTTGGAAAAGGGGTAGGGGTGTGACCTTTTATTATTTCTATGAATAGTCACAGGGATGCCTTCTCGGGTGCCTTTCCGCTCCCTTGAAGCGTCGGAAAAGGGGTGTGGTGAGACCTGTCATTGTTTCAGTGACCAGTCACAGAGGTGCATTTCCGCCCACACGAGGCGTTGGAAAAGTGGTAGGGTTCTGGCCTTTCCTCATTTCTGTTACCAATCACAGGGGTGCCTTCCAGCTCGCACGGGAGTTGGAAAAGGGGTAAGGGTGTGTGCTGTCATTAATTTTGTGACAAGTCACAGGGGAGTCTTCCCAGCCCACGACGCGTTGAAAAGGGGGTAGGGTTGTGACCTTCTATTATTTCTATGACTATTCACAGGGATGCTTTTCCGCCTCCACGAAGCGTTGGAGGGATAAGGGTGTGCCCTTTTCATTATTTCTGTGGCCAGTCACAGGGGTGCATCCCTGCCCCCACGAAACGTTGAAAAGGGGTAGGGGTGTGACTTTAAATTATTTTTGTGACCAGTCACAGTAGTATCTTGCCGCCCCAGGAAGCGTTGGTAAAAAAGAAGGGGTGTGACCTTTCATTGTTTCTCTGACCAGTCACAGAGTTACCTTCCCGCCGCCACGAGGCGTTGAATAAGGGATAAGGGTCTGTGCTTTCACTATTTCTATGACCAGTCACAGAAGTCAATGGCCCTAAAATTACTAAATGCCTACAATAAAATCAGACAAGTTGTTTAGTAGTTTAATTTTAGGTGAAAACGGCGATTTTTGCAGAAAAAAGGGGATTAAACGGGGATTTCATTTATCATAAAAAACGTTTTATATCATATCTTATATCTTATAGGAGCGCCTTTTCTATAGAAAGTTTTGCCGTCATTTGTGTGTCAAAAAATTTGGTTTAGTTGGTTTTGAAAAATCTATTAAACATTTCAGTACTTTCTACTGATAAAAATACACCATAAAAACATTCAACAAGACCAAAGTTTTAAAAATAAATAGACAACAGAATTGTAAAATGCTCATGTTTGAATTTCTTAAATGTATTTTTATCGGTAGACAGATTTTGATTCCTTATTCTCATACATTTTTTTAGTGCAAAGAATATTTTAATTTTCAATTTTAAATAATTTAATTTATTGAATTAATTAATTTATTAATTAATTAAATTAATTAAATTTCATGTTTATTTTTTATTTGAATTTTTTTAGTACAGAATACTGACTTTTTCACAGCATTTTTCTGAGTGAGCTAAAAATAAACAATTTGAAAAACACAAAAATGAATTGAAAAGCCTTGAAAGTTTAAATCTGTTTCGAATGTATTTTTATCAGTTAAAAAACCTCCCAGAATATACGCTACTTTTTTAAATGTTATTTTCGATCTTCAAACTATTTTTTCCACATAAACAACTAACATACTTTTCTCTGATACGCTATTTTACGTATTTTATTATATTTTTTAAAAGTATGAAAAATGAATCAACATTCCTATTCATTCCCCACTTTAATACGAACTAAATTATGATTAAGAGAAACCAGTAAAAAAGTTTAGTGTTTGGTCGGAAATTAAATTTTTTTCATGAAAATTCAACAATTTTGTTAAAAGTTTATCCTTTTTGGTGTAAAATTTAACCATTTTTGTAGAAAATTCAACTATTTAGTTGAAAATTAAGTTTTTAGTTGAAAATTAACTTTTTAGTTCTTCTTTGGTTTCAAAGCTCATCTCTTTTGGTAGAAATTTGAAATTTTTTGGTTAAAAATTGTTTTACTTGGTGAAAAATTATATATTTTTTTAATTTAACAATTTTGTTAAAAAGTCTTCCTTCTTGGTTGAAAAGTTAACTGTTTTGTAGGAAATTCGTCTTTCTGGGTTGAAAATTCATTAAATTGGTCGACATTTTTTTCTTCCTTGACTCAAAAATCCTTTTTTGGTTTGAAAATTCATCTGTTTTGCTAGAAATTTAATCTTTTTTGGTTAAAAATGAAACTGTTTACTTAAAAATTCATCCCTTGTTGGTAAAAATGTTATTATTTTGTTGAAAATTCAACAATTCTGTTAAAAAGTCATCCTTTTTGTTTATAAATTCAACTGTTTTATTGGACATAGATCATTTCTGGTTAAAAATGTATATTTTTTGGTCGGAAAATAAACAATTTTGTTAAAAATTATCTTTTTGGTCAAAAATTCATATTTTTGGTATGAAACTTCAACTGTTTTGGAAAAAATTGTATTTTTCGCTTAAAAATTCAACTTTTTTGTTAAAAATTTGTCTTTTTGGGTTAAAAATTGTATTCTTTTAGTACAAAAGTCAACTTTTTGATTAAAATTAACTTTTTGGTTGAAAATTCAACGGTTTTCTATAGAATTTAACTTTTTGCAACTGTTTGATTAAAAGTTAATCAGTTTTTGGTTAAATTCGACTGTTTGTGATTAAAAATAAAAATCTTTTTTTTTTTGTTGAAACATCAAACACTATATTTTTTGTTAAGAATTAATCTTCAACTGATTTGTAGAAAGTTCGTCTTTTTGGCTTGAAAATTCAATAGCTTGTTTAATAAATCAACTATTATGTCGAAAAGTCATATTTTTGGGATGCATTGCACTATTTTTTATTTTTTATTAAAATACGGTTGCATTTAAATATCAACTTTTTAAATTATAGCCGAGAATTCATCCTTTTTGGTTGAAAATTCAACTATTTATTTAAAAGTTGACCTACTTTGTTCAAAATTAATTTTTTGGGTTTAAGATTCATAATTGTGTTTGAAAAATGTCTTTAGTTGAAAATTCAACTATTTAGTTAAAAATTAATTTTTTGGGTTGAAGATTCAGAATTTTAGCTAAAAATTCATTTCTTCAGTTCATAATTTAACTATTTCTTTGGAAATTCGTTTCTTTACGGTTATAAATTCAAATATTTAGTTAAAAGTTGATCTATTTTGTTGAAAATACAATATTTTGACTTGAAACATTAGGAATTTGAATTTAATATTACTACGCACATTAATTTCATTCAAAATAATTTATTCGCCTATTTTCCTGAAAAATCTCTTTCAAAACTCTCTTGTTTTCTAACGTCTTGAATTCCTATTTATGATTCTTAAAAAATGAAGCGAAGCCTTTTAAGCAAGGGGAAACGGGAAAAATGGGTCAAAATTTTCGATTTAATGTTTTTCAGGGGATTTTTCAATTTCAAGGGTGAAAAAAGGGAAAATTGGGGAAAAGGGGGATGGTCTGTGAACCCTATACTCTGCGAAAATGATTTGAACCAATTGACAATTGCTTCGAAGGTAAATTTTTTCTTGAATATTTAAGTTACAACATTCAAGTTTCGATTTTCTGCATATCTATGCATCTTTAATACCATAAAATTCCACCTGAATTCTTTCGAGTCGTAAGTAAGTGTTAAATTACAGTCCATCATGCTATTTAGCGTTCGACGGAGAAATGGCTAATAAGCAATGAGGAAAGAGAAAGAGAAAGAGGAAATGCGCACCTTGCATAACTATCATAAACTGAACTCTTCCACAATTAATTATAGCCCGAGAAATTCTTTTCCGAGCGAGTAAAAATTTTCAGAAAATGATGTGTGTAAACGCCACGCAAGTCATGGGAGCCGGTCCCATGTGTTTTTTACTCTTTTTACGCTCAGTTGTGCATAATAAGAATGAAAATTTGTCGAGCTCGTTGAATTAAGTCAATTAAGGAAGCGAGAAATCGCATTTATTATTTGTGGGCTAATTTTGTCTGAAACTACTTATATGTGTGTGATTATTAATTTTTTGATAAAAAAAAGTAGAGAAAAGACTAGAATTTAGTATTCCACTTTGAGAAAATGATATGGCAACACTTTCAAAAACTTCTAAGGAAATAGATTGTAATCCGAATTCGTTTGAGTAGATAAAAAGTAGAATACTTTTCGAATTGGAATTGGTAAATTCTCAAAATTCAAATTTTAATGTTTTTTTTATTTCGACAAATGCTATCTCGAAAATTATGAAATTAAATAAACTCAAATTAGAAATTTTAGACTTCCAACTCTTCGAAAGTTCTAAAATTGATATTACATTTGTTTCGAGTTAGATAAGTGAGATTTTGGATTTTCAATTAATAAAAATTAAAACAAAAGTTTTTTGTCAAATTGAATTTCTTGCAAGATAATTTTTAGAAACTGCAAAACTAACTATTTCTGACTCGAAATTATTTTTGACTTGAGTTGAAATTATTAAAAAAATAAAGCTGATCGAAGAAAGAAATGTAAAATAATATCCTCTTTTTATTGATAATTTCAATTTGTCAAAACTGAAAGCTTTTACAGATAAAAGATTCAGAATCTGAATGTGTTTTTCTTTATTCCTTATCACAATTCTGTTATCAGTCTCTTTAATTATATAACCCGGAGAATATTTAAAAATTGGGTGTGATGTATTTTTTTTGTAAGAACACTTTTATATTGTAAATTTCATTATTAAATTCCTACGACTGCATAGATGAAAATGCAGTCGCTTTCAATTTTGGTAAGTTTTGTTTTGAAATAAATACAATTGAATGAAGTCGAATTCAAATATTTTTTATTTTTAATGAAAAATATTTTTTATTTCAATTAACAACTATTATGTTTTTCATTGAGAATTTTTGTTGTTAAAAATTCAATTACTTGGTTAAAAGTGTTGACGATTCATCATTTTAGATGAAAAGTGGTCTTTTTGGTTGAAAATTCAACTTTTTTTACAGTCATTTTTTTTGTCGCAAATTTAAATATTTTGTAGAAAATTCGTCTTTTTTGGAAAATATAAATCTATATTTTTTATTGTTAAAAATACAACTAGTTGAAAATTAATCTTTTTTTGGTTGAGGACTCAACCATTTTGTTAGAAATTCGTCTTTTTGGATATATATTTTTTTTTTTTAGTTTAATTATCAACTATTATGTTTTTCGCTTAGAATTTATTTTTTTTATTGAAAATTTAATTACTTGGTTCAAAGTGTTGAAGATTCATAATTTCAGTTCAAAGTTCATCTCTTTTCACCTCATTCTAGTTCACCTCATTTTAGTTAAAAATTTGTATTTGCTGGTATAAATTTAATCTTCTTAATACAAAATTCATTTATTTGGTTGAAAATTTAATTGTTGGGCTGAAAATTGACTTTTTTGTGGAAAAATCAGATTTTCGTGTTAAAAAATTTAATTTTTTGGTAGAAAATTCATGTCTTTTAGAAAAATTTTCACGTTTTTTGGTTAAAAATACAACTGTTTGAAAAGTAATCTTTTTTGGTTGAGGATTTCACTATTTTGTTTTAAAATTTGCCTTTCTTTGATGAATTCAACTGTTTTTTTTTTGTTTGAAATAAAAATATTTTTTATTGAAATATGAACTATTATATTTTCCGTTAATAATTCATCTTTTTTAGTTGAAAATTCATGTATTTAGTTGAAGATTAACTTTTTTGTTGAACTTTTGATTTGACGTATCTGAAATTTTCAAAAATCTTTTTGAATTTTCTCAAGATGTTCAGCAAAATTATATTTGTTTAATTTGAAGAGCAGATAAATAAATAAATCTAAAAAAAAAACATATAGTTATTTGACATTTTTATTTTGCACTTAACAATTATTTCCCCCCTCAAATCGAGAAAATACACGTGGGCATAGCGCGCAATTGATTATGCTAGTTGTTAAAAAAAAGTTTCAACCACATTCCTGGGGCGCAAACCGTCCCAAAATTATTAATAAAATATTAATTAATGTTTATTGTCTGTAAAATAATAGGTGCTTGGCAGGAAATACAATTTATGGTACCAGGCGCAGAGGAAAAAAACTGGCACAATAAAACCCAAAATACTTGCCCTAATGGAGACAAAACTACCTTTTATATGGGTTAAATTTTGAAATATATTTTCCGTTTTCCACTTTCTTAATTCATGACAAGATATCATAATACTGAAATATCCAAATAATTGTGTGTATAGTTTTCAAAACGTACAATTTGCAATTTCAACTTCTATAAAGGGTAGTTTTTTACGCTTAGGGGTAGTATTTTTGTTCTAATTGAGTCAAATTTTTTTATCGGCATCTGGTACCATCAGTTCTATTAACTTTAAAGCACTTATTATTTTAAAAGTTAACGTTAATTAATATTTATAATCATTTTGGAGATGTTTAAGGTTCCAGGACCTCATTACAATTTTTTTTTTTAAATAAAACAAAAATACGCTTTCATTTTTTTCACCGAATGGAACAATTTTAGCGGGTACATGATCCAAAAAAAACCATTTGGATTTTTTAGGACAACCTAAAGTACATGTTCAGCGAATAGTAAATTGCTTTGCAAAAATGGTTCCATAAACTTGTGGTAAACGTTTTGCGCCGTTTTTCGTTCGGGGCTCCGCTAATTTTATACCAAACAGGTTTTAGGTCGTTTATGCAACTCATCTTCAGTCTCAAAAACTTGGGGTCCTTCAAGGATTCTCTCGTGAAATCAAGTTGTCTACCAGTAAATATTTACAATTTATCAATTTTTAAAGTATTTCAGTTTTTATTTATATTATCCAATTTTAACATTTTTTGTAAAATTCAAAATTTTGCCAATTTCAAATGATTAAAATAGGATCCAATTCAGAATTAGGGTGGCCGTTTTATTCGAAGAAAAAAATCGCGAACATATCCTGGTTGGCAAACATTTTTCAGTAATTGAACTTAAAAAATTCGAACTATGAAAAGTGACATTTTTTTAATTTGATGAAATCAAAACTGAACTGCAAATTAGTGTACTTGAAGTCAAACTCTTTTGTATTTTACACTTTAATAATCGAAGCTTAAAAAACGTTTCTCTCAGAATTTTTTTATTCAAACGCTCAATAATTTACACATATAAAATTGATGGGTTTGACACTTTCTAATAGTATAATTTCAAATTATAATTTATATACAATTTTCAGTGCTCTAAATTAAAATTAATCCTCCCTTCCCAAACACATCAATAAAAATGTTTAAAATAAAGCATGTCCTTCTTCCAATGCAGTACAAAATTAAAAAAAAAAGTTCCCCCCTTTCATCTGAATGTTAAAAATATCATATTTTCAACCTCGTCCACTCAATAAAAATTTTCATAACAAAATAAGTTCCTCTTCCAGTTAAGAAAAATTTAACAATCAAAATTTCCTCCCTCTCAACTCGATAAAAATCTTTTTAAAAAATGTCCCTCTTCAAATTCAGAAAAAAATGAAAATCGGAATTTCCACTCTTCCAATTCAATTAAAATGTTCATAATAAAAAAAATTATCCTCTTCCAATTCAGAAAAAAAGATTGGAAAAAGTTTTCCCCCTTTAACTTTATAAAAATACTAAAAAGAAAAAATGGCCTCTTGCAATACAGAAAAAAATCAAAATTTCATTCCTTCCAACTAAATAAAAATGATGAAAACAAAAAAGAGCCTTTTCCCAATAAAAAAAAATCAAACCAGCATTTCCTCCATTTCAACTCAATGAAAATGTTCAAAATACAAAATTATTTTTCTTCCAATGCATAAAATATTAAAAACCAGAATTTCTTCCTTTCCGGCTCGATAAAAATCTGAAAAATTTTCTTCGATCTTTTTTAATTGAAAATTCAGCTACTCGGTTAAAAATTAAACGACTTTGTTAAAAATTTATTTTCCTGGTAAAGAATTCTTGATTTTAGTTGAAAATGGTTTGGTTGGAAATTTAACTATTTTGTTGAAAATTTATCTTTTTGGTTGAAAGCTGAACTATTTCATCAAAAATTAAATTGTTTGGTTAACATTTGTAAATGGTTTCAAATGATTAATTGTTTAATTGTTATTTACAAATACAAATTCAACACTTTCAAATATTGCTAAAGACCGTGGCTACATGTACCAAAATTTCGGTACAAATAGTACGATTTTTTCGGTACACGTAGACACTACCATCGCTAAATACTAAAAAATTGTTCTCTTTTTTAATTACAAAATTTCAAATTGATTATATTAAGAATTAAATATTTTAGACTCAAACAATATTTCATTAATTAATCTGAATTAATTTGAAATTACTTACAAATTGAAAATAGTTCATGAAGTTCAAATTTGTTTAAATACAGAAGGCTTTCGAATCAAATATAAATATCATAATTTAAAAAGTTAACAATTGAACTTAACGTTAAAAAAAAGTTGAAATCGAACTTATTTTAAGTTGCATTCTGAGACGAAATTTGTGATATTTCAAGTGATTCGATAGATTTTTCTTCTAAAAATTTGTAAAATTCCCGGTCAACAAATAGATTCACTGTCATTTCCAGGTTTACTCGGTCTCAAGATATTCCCGGTTATTTTCTGATTTTCTGGTCCAGTGGCCACCCTGAAAATTTGTTATCTATATTTTAGAAGGTTTTTAAAAGCTTAATTTAGGGTTCGTTTTATTTTTGATTAATACAATTCCAAAGGTGCAGAATTTGGATTTATCAAAAATAATTTCAAATTCCTTCAACTCATATCGATTAGAATTTGATCATGGATTCAAATGGTAAAGTAATTAATTATACTTCAATTTGTAAAAAAAATTCTTGAGTTACTTAAAAACAATTAACTCGATAAGAAACAAAATCGATAAATTATTTTTGAAAGCTGTAAAATGTACTGAATCATTCAGAATCATCTTTGCTAACATGTTAGAATAAAAAGGTCGTCAGGTGACCTTCACCTTCTGGAAAATCACCATTAGAAAGCTCCTTGAAGTACATGAATTGTCCAAGTTTACTTCTCGTTCGACCGGATCTGATCTTATGTCGTTAGTAGCAGGTACATTCGATCGAAACTTTCGCGATAAAGTGGTAAACATGTTTAATTTTTTTTTTCACGGAGAAAAGTACAGCATAAGCCAGTAGCTACATCCCGACATAAATCTGGATTTACGTTTGATGCTCAAAATTAGATGATGATTTATGGATGAACCACCTCCCGAATAACTTAACCATAACTTTCAAGAATCTCGTATTCTCGCCTCGATGAAGGATGAACCTCAATTTTTTTAGCACAGAAATCTTATCGCGATTTTTTTATTTTAATATTTACTGGGCGACATCTTCATCCATCTTGATTTATTGAAAATAGTATTCCAATCTTCCAAGTAGCAAATTTTCAAACTAAAGGTAGTTTTCGTGTCAAAAATCAGATGTCTAAAAAAAAACATTCTCTATGGTTTTAAGAAATCAAATAAAATTATTGAGGATGTAATTTCGAGATTAAAAAAAAAACATTTTTTTTAATGAAAAAATTTAAAAAATTACAGAAAAAAGTTATTTTAGTCATGTTTTTTGCAATTGAATTTCTTCTTAGGGGATGTGCATAAATTATGGAAAGTGATTGCTCGAAATTTTGAACCGCGTATCCCTCTTTTCTAGGGTCGTCAGTTTTCACCCCCCCCCCCCTCCCACAACTTATGTAACTTTTGACGACTAAATTTTTTTCGTGAATTTGTTTAGGGGTCATCAAAAAATAACGTAATAGGAATTAGATGTAGGGAAGGTTTTTGATAACACCTTCCTATTAAACCAAAAAAGACTAATCTTTAACAAAATAGTTGAATCCTCAAAAAGTTTGCATTTTTAACAACAAAAATATTCAATTTCTACCAAAAGAGATGAATTTTCAAATCAAAATGACAAATTTTCAACAAGATTTCCAACGACCTTTCTGCAAAACAGTTGAATTTTCAAACAAGAAGATTAATTTTCTACCAAAAAAGATAGATTTTCCACAAATTACATAAATTTTCAACCAAATAGTTGAATTTTTAAACCTAATAATATCACCTTCCACCAAAATAGGAATAGTTAAATTTTCAGTTTAAAAAATAATATATATATGAATTTTTAGCAAAAAAGTTAATTTTCAAGCAAACAGTTTAATTTAACCCATAAAGACGACTTTTCAACAAAAGACTTGAATTCTCAACTAGAACATATTGATTTTCAACCATACAGTTGCAATGTTAACCAAAGAAATTAATTTCCTACCAAAAAAGACCAATTTTTAGAAAAATACATAAATTTTCAATAAGATTTTCAACCCAAATAATTAACTTTCCACCAAGAAAGAAGAATTTTTTTAAATACATGAATTTTCTGCTAAAAATGATAAATTTTCGACCAAAAATGAAATAGTTAAATTTCCATCTTGAAAAATCTATTTTTAACAAAGTAGTTGAAATTACGACCAAATAGTTGAATTTCCTACCAGATTGCTGGATTTTCGAGACAGAAATACGAATTTCCTACAAAACAGTTGAATTTTCAACAACAAAATTTATTTTCACCGAAACAGATTAATTTTTTATCAGACAGTTACATTTTGAACAAAAAAAGATGAAATTTTTACAAAAAGAAGTCAATTTTGAAATTAAAAGGACAAATTTTTAACAAAATACTTAAAATTTTAATCAAGCAAAATTTTTTAATCAATAAATGAAAGAAATTATAATAAAATTGTCGAGTTTTCAAATCAAGAAGACAATTTTTCAACAAAACAGTTGAATTTCAACCAAAAAGGATGACTTTCTGACAAAACTAATTAAATGTTTCAATTCCTGGAAAGCCTTTGAAATTCCTTAAAATGTTTATAAATCACTTGGTATCCTGAGAAACCCATCGAAATCTTTGGAAATAACTTGAAATCTTGTGATATACCTTGAAATATTTTGAAATACTTCAAAAATCCTTAACATTTTTTTTAATACCTAGGGGTCTCTAGAAGTCTCTAAAAATCCCTTCAAATCTTTTGAAATCACCTCAACCCTTAAGATTTTTGTAATATCCTGTGAAATATTTTGAAACCCAATGAAAACTTTTAAAAAATCTTTAATATTCCTCTGAATCCCTTGAAGTCTTCTAAAATATTAGTTGAAATCCACAAAAATCCTATAAAATCCCTCAAAATCCTTTCGAAAGCCCAGAAATTTTAAAAGATTCTTGGAAATATTTCAAATATTCTTGAATCACTTACAATCCTTAGAAAATCTGTGAAATTCCTTGAAATGTCTTAATTTCACTTGCAATCCTCTGGAGGTGCTGTAAAATCTCTTGAAATATTTAAAAATATTTTCAAGTCCTTTAAAATTCCTTAAAATCTTCTTAATATTATTATTATTATTATATATTATTATTCTTAATATTCTGTGAAAGTCTTTAAATTATTTAAAGTCTCTAGAAATTACTTCAAATCCCTTGAAATCTTTTTAAATCCCAAAACATTAATTTTAATCTCTTAAATTGGTCTAAGATCCCTTTAAATCCTTTGAAATTTCTCGAAATCACTTAAAATAATTAAAAATCCCTTAAAATATTTTGAAATAGTTTGGAAACATTGAAATTTTTTCATACTTTTAAAAACTCAAAGATATTATCTGCAATCTTTTGAAAGTTTGAAAAATCTTTGAAATATCAATATCTGGTGTACACACAAAATTTGAATGATCAACTCCTCGGTTTTGAAGAATTAATGGCAATAAATTGTTTGTTTTTTTTACCTGGTGAAAACGGGTTTTATTTTCTCAATAAAGTAGATAATTCAAGATCTGTTTTTGCAAGAACAGTTAAATACTTTGCCACCATAATGATCACTAATTAAATTAACAGTTGTAAACCAATTAAAAGTTAGCTGCGGATTTCATTTTTAAATTTCAAATGTAATAAATCGAGCAATTTCGAGTCATTCAAAAGCCAATTCGGATTTCAACAACAATGAGTGCGAAACTGTCGAGACATTTCGTTAAACCACGTTTTTTAGATAGAACATTTTTTAAACAAATAATTATATTGGAAAATTATTTATTTATTTTGAAAATGAGAAACCGTAAACTTATAGAGAAGTGAGAGTAAGAAAAAATTTAATTGCAAAAAATATTGTTAAAATAATTATTTTTTGTGAAATCTAAACTTTTTTCATAAAAGATAATGCTTTTACTTTTATCAGACATATCTGATATCATTATAATTGTTAAAATCACAGAAAGCTTTTTTCCAGAAAGCTGACTTTTGGCACAACAAAACTGCCTAAAGTGAATTTAATATCATTTAAACTTTCTATCTTTTAATTAACATTTCGTTCTAATGTTTACATGATTATTGTTCCAAAACATATTCTGTTGATTCTATTGAGGGAATTCATTTTAAATCGCGCAGATAATCTATGCTGAAGTTGCCAGCAAACGCTGGCAAACTTTTAGGATAAGAGTTTTGTCTGTAAACAGATAAAAATCGCGAAATTAAACAAAAAATTAATTTTGTAATTAGTAATTTGAGAACAAGATATTCGGAATTTGCCATTTTTCAATTTCTAACTTATGTAATTTGTTTGAAAAAGTTTCAAATTTGATAAAATTAAGGAACATAATTGAGGCGCTGCTAACGAAAACCCACTGTTGTCGAAAATAATATATTTTTTTTTGCAGTTTCAAGTACTTTAGGTTTTGGCTTACCGATAAATGTTGGAAATGTTTAATGAAACAAATTTCGTTTCGCCAAAAAGCGTGTTTAAAGCTAAGGTGATTGTTGAGAAATGATTATGACAAATGGGTAAAGTCCATTTTGTTTGTTCTCTCTCTTACTATGAAAAATTATGCAGAAGGGATTTACGGGATGTAAAGTTAATACAATTTAGGGATTTGCTCTTGAAAGTCAATTTTTTTTAGACTTATGTTTTATGTTTCGTGTGATGTTTTTTATACTAAAAGATCATTTTCAAAAATTTTAAAGTATTTCCAAGATTCAAAACATAAAAAAATGCGCTTTCAAATAACTGAGAATGATAACTATGTAAAGCTCATTTCGTTTTTCCTCCAGTCTAATCTAAAAATTAAATTAAATATATTTTCAAATCTTGAAAGTATATCTCATAAGAACCACTTGCTTCTATAGTTTTCTCAGGATTTTCGATTTTGACTCCTATCTTACTTTCAAACGGCACATTGCAATTTTTTTAAATTTCATAATTTCGGTTGGTTGATGAACAGTCATCAACAGTCATTTGATATCATACACCTGCTGGGAAGGTTCAGTTTGTGTTGGATATATGTATACTCAAAATTTTGTGAATATCAGTTACTTCGTATGAATATTAATGAATTCGCAATAATTACCATTAATTTACAGGGAATTTTCAATAATTTGTATCATTTTTCTCATAAAATTACAGACATTTTCAGTAAATTTCAACATATGTTTTGTAAGTTTGAGGTAATTTAAGAAAATGTAATTTCTAAAGTTAGAAAACAAGTCTCTTGCTTATTCTTTAAGATTCCAGCGTAAGGCAAAGCTTCTCTGAAAGTACGGCCAGGCCACTTTTTTTTGGTACTACACCAGTGCTTTTATGTGCGCGGAGGGTTAGATGTAGAGCCAGCGGACCCAGAGAAGATATTTTTTTACAACATAAAAACATAAGATCAATAAATAAGAATATTTTTTCAAGACCAAGCAGAGAAAAACAACCATCATAAATTATAATATTACGTAACAAGTAGAGTTTAATATAAAAACTTCTTCGACCTGCTAACACTGTTTTCAGAAAAATGTTAATATGTAGAGTTTATAATGTAGAAACTTGTGTATAGAATTGAACTTATTTACATTTTTTTTCAAATATTGGTGAGTCCCGTCCTTTCCCGCCAGGACGATTCCAGTTAATTTCCATAATTCCTGCACGAACTGAATGATCGTCACGAATGACCTTCACCTTCACTTCGAAGATAAAGTTTTTAGTCTGCATTCTCTACTTACGAACGAGTTATTTCCATATGTTTTGATCGAGGCGGGTTAACGGTCTCCAGAATAAAAAATTTAGAAATTGGTCAAGAAAAGACAAATAAAGGCAAATCTTTCCTTAACGTTCTGATCGAACTTCAGCTAATCTTGGATTTACTGAATTTCACCGAGTTGACAACCTAGAGAAAAAAAAGTCTGAACATGAAAGAGAAATTACACGTGAATTATCAGTAGCAATGTCACGTCTCCCATAATCGGCAAGTTGGCACTCGTTGGAAGAAAGTATGGCTACAAGTTCCTGCTCTGACGATCTCGGATATATTCTCCCTTGATTTTTCTTATTTTAGCTTTCATGGTCATTTAACGCTCGTTTAACTAAGTTCTCGTGAAGTTCTAATCAGATCATTTTAAGATATGAGCAAAAGCTAGGAGATAGCAAGTTTTTAGAAGAAAATTGGAGAGGTGATTTATCTTTTATTTGGTTGAATGGAAAATATTAAGAGTTTAATGATTGAATGTGAAAGGAAGGCTTTTCAATTTTAATTAATCAAGTTTTGATGTCAATAAACCTAGACAAGAAATAATCGAATTTAAGGATTTGAGATTGGAAGCATTTTTTTGTTAAAAGCAATCTAATTTTAAGATACAAAAATGAGTCAAAGATACCTAATTCTCCAAGCAAACTATCGTTTCTAAGCCCTCCCCTACCTTATCCCTACTTCTCATCACCCCCTTCTCTTACTTACCCACCCCCTCATTCCTAATTCCGCTCCCCCACCCAACTGTAACTTCCTATAATTCTCCTTTTCTCATCATCTCCCCATCCCCTCCTCTTAGTTACCCTTCATTCTCATCCCAACTTCTCCTCCTCATCCACATTTACACTCCCATTACTTCTTCACCCCTTCCGTACTACCCCTACTATCACTTACGGCACTTCACCTGACGTCCCCTACCCTACATCCCTTAATTCCCATTCTCTCCCTCTCCTCACCTCTCTTCGTACTTACCCACCCTCCCCACCATATTTTCCCTCTATTCCTATATTTGCACTCCCGTTACTTGTTCTGCTCCCGTCCCCTACTATCACTTCCCCTCACGTTCCCTACCTTACTTCCCTTAATTCCCCTCATTACCTCTCCTATCACTTTTCATCCATTCATCTACTTTCCCTCCCCTCACTTACCATGCTTTCCCTCTTCTAATAACCTCCTCTTACTTATTCACCCTCCCAACCCTATTTCCCCACCCCTCCCATATTTACACTCCCATTACTTTTTCTAATCCCCCTACTATCACTTCCCCTCACGTTCCGTACCCTACTCCCCTAATTCCCCTTGCTCTCCTTCCATTCCTCTAATTGCCCATCCGGGAAAAAATTAGGGCGGACGAACACCTGGCCGAAACTATCAGGGTTTCTGTCCGTGGCTATGAAACCCTAAAAATTGAAGAGATACAAAACTACATTTGTTTTTATTTCAAATTTGACTAGTTTGGAAAAATTGGAAAAAAAGCTTGGAAATAAATTTGATAAATCAAACAAAATTTATAATCCATATATTGATTAGTCCTAGTTTGCAAGCTCTCAAAATAAGGAAGAGGAATTCCCAAGAACTACCATTTTCTAAAATTGATGAAATATGGAATGAAATCGATTTTTTTTTCTTTTTAGACAAGACTGCAACGAGTACTACAAATATGGCTCACACGGCACTCAAGGAGCTCGTCGAACGTGCCGTGGAGGAAGCCAGAAAATTACCAGGATTAAGAAGTTCGGAAACCGGAAAAGAAAAGGAATTGAGTATGTCAGATCGAAGTTACGAAGACCTTCTCGCAACTGCCATACTTAATAAGGTAAAATTAAACAGAATATTTAGAACATCAATTTACAAAGTTCAGAAACCAAAAATATCAGATCAGATTAAAAAATTCAGAAATATTTAAAAATTCTTTTTTATTTAATTCCTGAATATGATGATGATTCATATTGTAGAGTTTTAAAAAATCTTCTGCAAAGTTCACTTGAAGATTTTCAATTTCAGGGATCACAGCGGCTCAGTAGTTCAATTTTAGGTACAAATGAAGATTTTTTATGAAAAAAGGAAACTTAATTTCTTATTAAAAAATTTTTACATTATATTTACATCTCGTGACATAATTGAAAAATATTAATTTTCGAATTTTTTATCAGTAGATAGATTTTGATTTACTATTCTCATCAATTTTTTTCTACTGTACTCTTCAGTACAGAAACAAAAGACTTTTTTTTGGTTGAAAAATCAACTACGTATTTTGGTGAATAGTTGTCTTTTTATATGAATGCAACTGTTTTTTATTAAACAAAAATATTTTGTAATATCAACTACATATTATATTTTTCGTTGAGATTACATCTTTTTTGGTTGAAAATTCAACTACTTAGTTAAAACATTATATTTCATGTTAATTCTTTTTTGTCTACTGGTCTTATATCAATATGTGAATATTAAGATAAAAGCAGTAGATAAAAATAACTCACATCAAATATAATTACTGATTGTATAAACCTGGTCAACACTATAACATCAAATATGAATTACACTTGGTTAAAAGTTGAACTACCTTATTCAAAATTCATTTTTTGTTGTTGTTAAAAATTCAAATATTTTGTATAGAATTCGTCTTTTTGGCTTGGAAATTTAAGAATTTGATTAGAAAGTTTTTCCTTTCTTTACTGAAAAATCTTGTTTGGTTAAAAATTCATCTTTTTTGGTTGAAAATTCAACTAATTGGTTAAAGAATTAGACTTGATGTTAAACCTTTTTTGACTACTGGTATTAAATCAATATTTAAATATTGATATAAGAACAGTAGACAAATAGAACTAACATCAAATATAATATTATACTCAATTACTCATATAAATCTGGTCAACACTATAACATGAAATATAAATTAAATTTTATTTAAAAATTGAAATAGTTTGATAGACATTTTTTTTTAATTCATCATTTCAGATGAAAATTGATCTCTTTCGTTGAAATTTAACCTATTTTGTTCAAAAATCGTCTTTCTGTGATAAAGATTCAAAGATTTTGTTGAAAATTAACTTTTGTGTTGAAAATTCATCTTTTTGGGTTGAACGTTCAACTGTTTTGTAAAAAAATCGTTTTTTGGCTTGAAAATTAAACAATTTAGTTTCGATTTTTTTTACTAACAAATTAACCATCAGTTAAAATGTTGTTAAAAATGCGTCTTTTTTGGATGAATTCAACTGTTTTTGATTAAAAATTAAAATCTTTTTTGCTTGGGATATCAAATATTGCATTTTGCGTTAGGAATACAACCTTGTTGATTTTTATTTTTTCGTGGAAAATTAATTTTCTTGGTTGAAAATTCACTTTTTTGGTTAATAATTTATTTTAATGAAAATTCAATATTATTACTTGAAATGATAACAATTTGAACTATATGAAACGTTTTGATTTAAATTTAATATTGGTACCTACATTAATTTTATGCAAAAGACTTCATTCCCCTATTTTTATAGCATTTCGGCCTTTGAAGCTTGTTAACTCTATAAAGATGTTTTTTCTCTGCAACTGCAAAATTGATTTCTACAAAATGAGCAAGTAGATCGTTCAGGAAATATTTGAAATTGGTACCATCGAAAAGAATCTCTTTCAAAGCGCCTTGTATTCTAATGTCTTGAATTTGAGTTTATGATTCTTTAGAAATTAATCAAAATCTTGGAAAAACAGGAGGAAAGGGGGAAATTGGGTTAAAATTCTCGATTTTAGATGTTTTAGCGGATTTTTGACATTTGAGGAAAAAATGGGAATTAGGTAAAAAAGGGGACGGACTGTGATCCCTGTAATTTTTAATATTAAAAAAAGTCTAAAATAAACATTTATAATTCCTAAATTTGTCTAGGTGATAGAAAAGTTTCAGAATGAATACGTAGACGGAAACAGCAACGTCCTTCGCGGAAAGTCCTCAACCAGGCATACCAATAGTAAGTCTTTAAATACGAATGTAAATAATATGTACCTAATAGCTATATATAGACATAAAGTTCCTAGTTGAATTTATCAATGCTAATCGAATTTCCATAAACATGAACAAGTCGATGCTGATAGTGCAAACACAATAGGTGAATTAAATGACTTTCTTTCCTCGATTGAAGGCGAAATCGAAGCTGGCCTCAAGAAAGGACAAGAAGATGGTAGCAGTTTGGAACCACTTTCTCAGGACGAATACAGTAGTGACTGCAGTGCCACTCAAGCCAAACATCTCAATAATTCCCAACCACTCTCTCTAACGGTAATTATAAAAAATAATTAATTTGTTATCAAATATAAATTACAGGCCTAGGACTCACTTAAAGAATAAAAAATACTTTAAATAGTGTCAAACAATTTTGCAAGTTTGAAACTACAAAAATGAAGAAGCTCATTTTTCTCTCAGGCTTAAGATGGTCACAACCAAAAATTTTATTATCATTGTCTTGTTAGGCTGGTCCATTTACGTCCCATAGCGCTGCGTTTAAAAACCTCCTGTCCTATGCCATTTACAGTCGAACCTGGATTTAGCGCCGTTTTTTGGGCTGACCTTGACTTTAAATCCAGAGACTTGGAACTATTTTGTCTCTCTCCTGTTTTATCTTTCTCCTGTTTCTCTCTGTTTTGTCACGCCTGAGTGCATCCCCCCCCCGCTAACGCCTCTCACTTATCCCCACGGCGCGGCGTCAATTCTCAGAAGGGCAAAATCCAGGCGAGCTAAATCCAGATTTCACTCTATTTTAAAACCCGGGTGAAACAGAGG
The DNA here is from genome assembly GCA_011634705.1 of Andricus grossulariae. Taxonomy (NCBI): domain Eukaryota; kingdom Metazoa; phylum Arthropoda; class Insecta; order Hymenoptera; family Cynipidae; genus Andricus; species Andricus grossulariae. Next base: position 29,452,501 of record JAABKJ010007545.1, on the reverse strand, counting down.
TCTATACACGGATCACCATCGCTGCTAAAGTATCATTTAAATTTTAAGTCCTTTAGCATGAGTACATATACGGCCAGACAACTCCACTTCACTAAATATGAGCCTGTGTAAATTTTCTTTTACTAAGGTGGGCTTAGAATCACTGTATGAATTTAATCATAACCAATGTTAACCCGCGGCTGCACCCGACTTTATTAGAAGTACTCGCATTTGCCTGGAAGTTTGACCAGGGCAGAGGGAATTTGCAGAAAACATGACTGAAGGCAGACATGAAATTTTATTCATTAGTATATAAATTATCAAAATTCCTTCTTAATGCGAACTGAATTAATAGAACCCAATAAGAAAATCTATCGATTTTTGGTTGAAAGTTCATTATTTTTGATTGAAAAGCCCACCATTAAATTTTTGGTTAAGAATTCTATTTTGTTGTTGTTAAGAATTCATCTTTTATGGTTAAAAATTCTTTTATTCGGTTTAAAGTTTAATTATTTTGTTGAAAATTCAACTCTAGTTAAAAATTCGTCTTTTTGGCTTGAATATTACACAATTTGATTAATTTTTTTTCTTTCTAGACTAACAAATATTTTTTGGTTTAAAATTCAACTATTATATTAAACATGGATCTTTTTGGTTTGAAATTCATCTTTTTTGGTTGAAAATGCAACTTTTAAAAATGAATCTGTTTTAGTTGAAAATGAACTTTTTTGTTGAAAATTCAACTTTTTTATCGAAATCTTGTATTTTCGGCTGGAAAATTCAACAGTTTAGTAGAAAATTCAAATACATATTTGGTTGAAAATTGATGTATTTTGTTGCAAATTTGTTCATTTTTTTGGTAGAAACCAATTTTTTTATGGCAAAATGCAACTGTTTCGTTGAAAATTCATCGTTTGATGATATAGATTCAACTCCTTAGTTGAAAGTTGAACTAGTTTCTCAAAAATTAATTTCTTTGGTTGAAGATTCATAATTTTGGTTGACATTTTTTTGTTTTTTTTTTGTTAAAAATTAATTTTTTAACTTAAAATTTAATTGTTTTGTTGAAAATTCAACTAATTGATTAAAAATTAACTTTTTTGTTATAAATCCATATTCTCGAATGGAATTTTCGACTATTCGGTTAAATGTATGTTTTTTATTAAAAATTCATCTTTTCTGGTATTTTCAACCAAATAGTTGAATTTTGAACTGAAAATATCAATTTATAGTCAAACTGATGAACTGTCAACTTAAATGATGAATATTTAACTGTAATAGTTGAATATTAAATCAAAACGATAAATTTTCAACGAAAATGATGAACCTTTAACAGGATAGTTGCATCTTTAACCGAAAAGATGAATTTTCAAACAAAAAGATTAATAATAGATTTAATACTTTCACGATTATTCATTATGCAGTTCACTTCTTCAGGGCTGATCTGAAACTGAAGCTTCAGGTTACGTTGTTCTTGTATAGATTCTCTACGATACCTATGATTGGCCAGAGCGCTCCATGGTGGGAATTGCTCGAACTTGATTGGCCAATCAAGTATACAGAGCTGTCTCCATAACAGATAAAGATAACTTACAAAAGGAATTACAAAATGTTAAACAAATCCTAAAACAAAACGATTACACAAACAAACAAATTGAGAAAGCAATAAGAAAATACACTGAAAAAAACAAGTCAACACAACTCACTAAAGAAAGAGAGAGAAAAACGACCACCATCCTACCCTACATTAAAGGTATCTACTTTATTTTTGGAAACTGATGCAATTAAAACGCTGTTGAATTTTTTGCTATCTACTGTAGGGTGGTTTCCCCTACCTATATTTTTATGTCTTATTGCATCAAGATTATTCCCTGGAGATCCTAGGAATATACCATCAATGCATACTTTCGTATAGATGAAGTACCTAAAGAATTTTAAAAGTGTCTACCAATAACTCGAGTCTTTGAAATTGATGATGAGGAAATTGTACAAGGAATTCATTATTAATCGTATATATATTTTTTTTCAGAACTGGCAAGGAAATCCGTACATCTCATGTCGGGCTGAATGTACATATGATTCAGATTGTCCCCGAGGCAAACCAGTTTGCTATTACTCAAAATGTGTAAACCCTTGTGAAGGTTCTTGTGGTGTAAACGCTAATTGTGAATTGCGTGGTACCACTCCAGTTTGTAGTTGCCCAAGAGACATGACTGGAGATCCATTTGTATCCTGCAGACCTTTCGAACCAAGTATGTTTTTTAATATCAATATTTGAACATTATTATTATAAACGTTTTTGAGAAACGTTTTCGAAAAACGTTTGATAAATTCGATACATTTCAGCGTTTGATGCACATAGAGATGCATGCATCAACTATTGCTCTCAAATTCTGTGTTCCCTCAAATTTGCTCGGGTTCTCCCAGAAATTTACTTGAATTCCCTCAAATTCACTTGAACGTCTTGCTAGAATATGCTCATCTTCCTCTGAATTCGCTTGAATTCCACTAAATGCTATTGAATTCATAGTAAATCCCACAGGTATTTTTTAGACAAAAAAGTTTCAGAACCTCTCCGAGACGGAATATGTTGTTTTCTAGAGGAAATTAGGCGAAACCTATTTTTCCGATTTGTGACCAAAAAGATACGAAGTTATGCGCATTTAATGTTATGCCTTGTTTTTCAAAAAACCATAATTTTTTCTTTAAACCTCTTTAACTTTTCACCTAACCGAGCTATTTTAGATTTTTTTCCAGATTCTGATAGCGTATATCGTCTTACTTCGAAATCCAATTAAAACTTTAGACTGATTCAAGATTAACAAAATGATAGTGAATTACTGATAATATTCAAAATCTTGTGAATTTAATGCTGGCTAAATACTCGTAACTTTTGAGCACAGCAGAATTTTTTTTAAATCAAATAAAATTTTCTCATTTTCACGCGAACAATGACAGATAAGAACAAATGTTAACATGAAAGTTTGCACATCTAAAAAAGTTCTACTTCTAATAGCCAGACAATATTTTTTTCTTCGTATTTTGAAAACACGAACAAAAATTTTCTGGAAAACCCACCTTTTTTATTCTTGCTAATATTTTTAAAAGTTTCTGCTAGTATAAAAGAGGCATCCTACCAGTTTTATTTAGGTCCAACTAAAAGTATCTAAAAGTAAAGTTCCAAGTTACTGAAAAAATCGTAACTAAGTTACGTTATAAGTTACTTTTTAAAATAGTAACGAATTTACCGTAAAAGTTACAAATAACGCAATTTGGCAGTAACTTAGTTACTTGTAACAAGTAACTACCCAATTCTGGACTACCCTGCTGGAATTAAAAAGATAATGATCTTATCTTTATGAAAAATTTGGAATCTTTATGATAGAAAGAGATAGAGAACATGTATCCCATTCTATCTCTTTGTCAATTTAAATTCACGTCTATCCTTTTCAATACAGTCTTTTCTGTTTCATCCTATTCTCTATCTATCCACGTCAATCTTTTTCAATCTCCTCTTCTCAATCTCATGGTCTACTAAATTTATCAGCGTCTATCTTTTTCTATCTCTTATCCAATCTAATTTCACATTTATCTTCTTCAATACCCTCTCCTCTATCTCATCTTATCCTTTACCTATTTATGTCAATCGTTTTCTATCTCTGTTAATCTAAATTCTCGTCTATCTATTTCACTCTTCTCTTCTCTATCTCATCATATACTACATCTATCAACAAATATTTTTTCTATCTCTTTGCCAATCTTAACTTACGTCCATCTTTTTCAATCTTCTCTTCTCTATTTCATCGTATGATACGTCTATCAACGTCTATCATTTTCAATACCTTCTTCTCTATATTCTCCTATCCTTTATCTATCCACGTCAGTATTTTTATATCCCTCTGGCAATGTAAATCCCCATATATCTTTTTTAATCTCCTCTTCTCCATCTCATCCTATTCTAAACCCACTTGAAAAAATGGACGAACAAAAGGATGTAAAAAAGTACGTATAAAAGGACGTTCAAAAGTACTTATAAAAGGACGTACTAAAGGACGTACAAAAGGGCGTACCAAAGGACGTCCCGAATTGGGATACAAAATAACGTAAATTGGTACGTCCTTTTGTATGTCCTTCATTACGTCCTTTTGTACGTCGTTGGTACATCCTTTAGTACGTTCTTTGGTACCTCGTTTCTAACGTCATTTCCTATTTGAAGAAAAGAGCTGTTTTTAAACATAAAATTGTTTTTTTCTTAGTGTAGCGTTTAATAGATTTTCGCCTGTACCGTTGACTCATACAGCGCGCTTCTCAAAACCATTAAACACTAAGCGCCCAAGATTCGAACTTGACCGCGCCACATAGGTTAGCCTGGGGCGCAGGATCGCTGTGTAGATCCACATAATTGTCTTCGGCTTTAGGCCCCAGCTTTCGCCTATGGCTCTTCTACTGAGCCACTAGCTTTTTGCACTTTTTTCCGGTAATCGTTTCATGACAGCTTCTTATCTAGGATGACTCCTAAATATTTAGCTGGTTCTTTGATTCCCAGTTGTTCTACCAATTTCAGTATACTCGTAGTTCCCCACTTATACCATCTGGTGAATATAACCGCATCTGCCTTACTCGAATTGACCGATAATCCAGTCTTCTTGCAACATGAATCCACTATCCCCATTGCTTGCTGCATTACTCCGAAGAGCGCATCCAGATGCTGGCTGCGCACGATAATCAGTATATCGTCCGCGTAGCCTATAACGTGGTAGCCCTGACTCGTGAGCAGATCAAGCATTTCATTCAATACCAAGCACCACCGCTGGTGCAATAAAATGCCTCCCTATGAACATCCCGAGTCAACGGTTCCACATAAAGTGATATCACCCTTCGTTGTTGTTAGGTACCTGTTGGCCAACATGTGGCAGGTCCATTCCACGACTGCAATCGACACACCATGTGCAATCATGGTCGCCCTGATCACCTCTTCGAGGTGTAGATGAAGGATCTTTCCTTTTGAAGCCCGGAAAATGTCCCTTGATCAGGTGAGCCAAGATCTCCTCGGTTAACGCTAAGTATCTCCCGTCGGGCAATTTTAGGATGCCAAGAATAGAATCCGGGTTTCGAGAGAGAAGCTTGTCCAATCTAGATGCCTCTGCTCCTTTCTCGATCTGTGTGCAAAAGTTGGTCCAGCTCTCTTGCTTCGCCTTACGTATTGCAACCCTGTATTTATCCCTCATCGCCGCAACTAAGGTCCATACTTTATCCGTTTTGTCAGTACTGACACGTCCAAACCTCTCTCTGGTTTCCCTGCGAAGCTCTTCAAGTTTTCCGTTCCACCAGTGTGTATCCCCAGCCTTTCGGAATCTTGTGAGTTCACAATTAATTCCATAAGTAGATTTAATGGCCTCCGTGGAAATCTTGGCTGTCATCTTCAGGATATCCACGTCTCCAATTGACCTGGGTACCTCCGAGAGTGCACTCCTTAATTCCTTGAAAAACTGATCCCAGCCCGTTCTTCTTAGATTTCTGGTCCATTTAGGGCCCATTGGTGCAAAAGATTCCAACTCGAACACTATATGTGCGTGATCTGAAAGAGTGGGTTCGTCTGAGACTTACCACTTCTTGAAATTGTCTCTAAAACAAGCCGTACAGAGAGTGATGTCGCCAACTTCCTCCCTAACCGAGTTACGAAATGTCGGGGTACACCCCGTATTAGGAATATCTAAATCAATAGTGATAAGGTATTCCAATAGATCATTAACTCTTGAGTTGATGTCTGTGCTGCCCCACAAAGTATGGTGGGAATCAGCATTGTACCCCAGCAGAAGAGGAAGATTCCTTACCTTGCAGTAATCCACTAGTGTACGTACCTCCACTGGTGGGTTGGCATCGCTGTCATATGGAAAGTAGGCCGATCGCATGACAGGGAAGTCCATTCCGGTATTTTCTGTTTGTAACCCTGAACGATAGGCAACTCACTTACACGACCAATCCCCATGGTCGACATATGCCTTAACTCATTGCCGCCTAGCGAAGCCATGTGGCATCACTTTGACGTTGTTTGAAATTTGCTCTTGAATTGTCGCCTGTGTGTCGCAACCGCACGACCTAACCTAAAGCTTGTCAAGCAATCTCAGGGGGATTTCCCACGACCGTTTTCGACACTGCGTGACGTTTTCTCTACTGGCACTGCAGAAATGCAATTCTGATACCCTAAGCTAATTCAGGTGCTAACGGGTTAAACTACTAAATGTCAAGTGGGGGACCGATCCCGGCCCATAGAAGTCACCGAAACGGACGATTTGTTTATTTTTTGAGATCTATCCTTTTTAGGTTGGAAACCCGATATACCGCTTCTCTCCTGGGTCTGCTACCTTTTTTCCACTTCTGAAAAGTAAGCTGGGGGTATATACTACAAATGTGCCAAGTCTGAACGCTCTAGAATAAAATGCAAGGTTGGTCGCAATATCGTCCATTAACCGCCTTACTACTTTCAAACAAGGGCCTTTTCATTATTTTTTACTCGTTCTTGGCTGTCCAGATTCCATATTCCCTCCTTGGCATTACTCCGTAATAACAATCACGTTCTTATATTATACTTTATAATTTTTTGCGTTTTCTATTTCTATAACCTTCTTTAATTAATATATACAGCCTTAAATAAATTAATATATTTTGACTAACCCATTATCGCGCTAGTAAATATTTCAAGCATTCAAACCCAGCAAAAAAGAAAGAATTGATACGAATTTAATTGAAAGGCCTAAGACACCCTGCAAATCCCGCTTTGCGACAATGACGCATTGGACCTAAGTGTCAATGCGTGTAAATCCGTGAAGATTTTATTTCATTATACTTCAATGTGTTAGCACGCAAACGCTTTAACATTGATCAACGTGTCTGAATTCGTGAGAGTAAATTACATACAGAAGAACAACAGAAGAACCAACGTGCGCATATAGAATTCATTGTAAATGTTTATTAACTTGTCTCGTAGCTAAGTGTCGGATCCTCTGGACTGATACACGAGGGATCGTTGTTTCAAGTTTTGACGCATGCACTTTTTATTAAATTTTTTTTTTCTAATTGACCTTTACCGCACATTCATATGAATTCATACGCATTCAATACGCGCTATCTCAATTCATCTACATGCGTCTCAGTGCATGTGAACGAATCAGAAAATGGGATTCACGCGCTTCAGAAAAATGTTAATTCGCCCCAATACGTATCAATTCTTTCTTTTTGCTGGGAATTAGTAATATTCTACTAATCGTTAGTGACCGACTTTTCTTTAGTTGAATTAGTGTGCTAGTAAACATATTTATATAACATGATTATCGTTTCCTCGCTTTCTGGGTGTGGTTTGGAGCAGCAAAGTAGGTCGTTATTGGTGACGGGGAATTTACCAGCCTAGGTCGATAAAGTGCACACTAACGTCCGCGGAAAACGCGCGCGCTTGCGCGTTCGTAACTTCGACCCGCGCGCACTTTTCTGTGCGGCACTTGTCCCTTTAAACTAACCTCAAGCCTGAGACGTAAATTCATGAGAGAACTCGAAAACCACACTCATAGTACATAAAATATTGTATGTACCGAGGCAGCGAAGTGTTTTTACGGTCTCGTGTATTCGCACAAAACGGTCACAATATACTATTTCTGAATGCTTTGGCAATAATGTTAAATATATTTCAATGCTAACTTTTTACAACAAAAAGATTTTTTTACATACTGAAAACCGTTACAACAATTTTCATTTCTTTAAACAATTAATTATATCATAGGCGAAATAATGGTATTTTCCATACAACACGCTTATCTAAAACGTAATCTTTTAAATAAACAAGAACAACTAAAAGCAATAAAAAAATTCAGAAACATGTGTTCACACTTATTATGTAGGCCATAGGGTTAAGACAATAAACTACTTAACAATATTATGAGATAATGAATTTTCTAAATAAATTTAATAAATCAAGTAGATATGAAAGATTCTGATATATGAGAACAAAAATCTTCACCCTTCTACGCTGTTTTAAAAATATTTATGAAGTTCTGCACTCAGGTAGTGAACGTTCCCTTTTATACTTAGTTGCAAATATTTAACTTTTTTTTATAAACCGCTGGTTAAAATCGTCAAAAATCAGTTTACAGTTCTCTATCGTTGTCTCCATCTCGAAAAAAAATGAAGATCCTCATTCTACTCTTTCCTGGCATAACTTATCTTGATTTTACAAGTAAGCTTAACGTAATACAATTATAATATGTTTATAAATATAAGAAAAATCTTCGGAGATAAATTGATTTGAAAACTAAAAGTTTTTTTATCAAAGGAAAACCACGAGTTTATTTATTATAAAGTCGCACAAAAACACGACAGCTATTGTAAAACAGTTGAAAACTGTTTCTATTGGCCGGCTAATAAAAATATTTTCAACTATTTCACATAGTTGTCAAATTTATCTGGCGGTGGATAAATTTGAGCTTGGATTGGACAGTAATAAGCCGGCTTTTACTAAAAAATTAAGGAAAAATTTGTCAACTTGAGCAACATGCTCCTAAAAAAATGGTTTTTAGTCTACATAATATAGAATTTGAAATCCTTTCCTCCCCACCCATCCCGTCCCAGCCTGTCGCGTCCCACCACGCCCCGTCCAGGCCCATCCCATCCTATCCTAGCAATAAAAAGTTTCCTCAAATATGTCTATGTCTCAGTTTTATGCTAATTTTGTGGAATGTTTCCCCCACATAGCACACTCCCCGAAAAAACCTGGTCTTTTCTTGGAACTTGGTCCACGCGGCCGGAAGAAAAAGCCGGGTCTGTCCTAGATTTAGCCCTATGCTTAGAACTAGATTAAAACATAGGTTCATGTCCGCCTAAATTTTTTTATAAAAAAAAAGTTGAATCCATTTTTAAGTAAACTTGACATAGAATGTAATATTGTGAACAAAAATAGTATTAATTAAAGAATCCATGCAAAATTGATAATTTCATAAAATTTTATAAAAAAGTCATTTTATCATGCTAAAAAGTGACAAATGATATTCTTTTGTTTTTCAAAATTTTTTCTCATAATTGCTGAGAATCTATAAATAATTAAATTATTTATTATTCTTTGACAGCACAGCTATCAAGATTTTCAAAAACATCTGAAATATTTAAAAATATTATTTCAGGCTTCAAAAACAGAGAGCCGATGCAATAGCAAGCTCAATTCATGGTCGCAAGTTACCTCTGACTTATTTTCTGTGCGATCCATTTCTCTTGCGAGGAGTCGCACCTAATGTTCTGCCTAGCGAATCCGTTCGCAACTAATGTTCTGACTTCCGCGGATTATAGTTCCGAACGAAGTCGCTGGGCAGCGCATTAGATGCGACTCCTTCTCGCAAGAGAAATGAATTGCGAAGCCATTAGCTTAAATTTCAATCGAAGAAAACATACTGGAGCTGTTTTCCTCGATGTAAAAAAAGTCTTTGATAGTGTCTGGCATGTAGGAATACTCAGAATCCCATCCCATCCAATCCCATCCCATCCAATCCCATCCCATCCAATCCCATCCCATCCAATCCCATTCCATCCTGCCCTGTTTTATCCTATCCTATCCTTCCCAACTTCACACAAATTTAGCAGAATGTTTCCCTGATCAACGTTTCCGTGTACGTATACTTTCGAAAACGCCGCTGTTGATCTACCCATTATCAGCTATTTTGACAGTTTTTAGGCAAAATGTATGCATTTTTATTTTCTTACGAAATTAGGTGCAATGATGAGAGTACCACGTCCACCAAGTCCAAGTTTAGCACGAGCAAATACATCAGTCCCACTGCATGGTGTTGCTGCATGAAGTCGTGTTTATGTACATTTGATAGATGATCGCGTTTATTATGGAGCTTTGCGTGGTGATATTATTCCTACCTGCGTTAAATATTCAAGTCAATTAAATGAATTATATAATTCAGAATATCGTGTTTATATATAAATGCCTAAAAGCAAAGGTTTCGTTTCAAAAATCGAAGCTTTCGAACATCGCATCAATATTAATGATGATATTCTGGGGGCAGAACCCATTGTCTTATATCATTAACTTGTAGACCCCTATTTGGCAACAGATCTTGACCCTTATAACGGTCAGGATCTACCACCAACTAATTTCATGCGTTGTTTTGTACGAATGCGAAATAATAACACTGTTTATATGGGAGAACTAGATCATGACTACAGTCAGCGACCTAGCTCTTTGGTCTAAAAAAACTAGATTTTCATAGATTAAAAATTAGAACTTTTTTCTCTGATAGACGGTAATAGGTAATACTAGAGATTTGCGCCGAAAGACTTTTGACCAGCCGCCGCGCTGCCGTCTTCGCTTCTGGGCGGCGGCTCGACCACACTCTTTTTATTCTAAATATGTTATACTTTTCTTTATAAATATCCTGTATATAAACGTACTGTCCGATTTAATTATATTCTATTAATCTCATTTCGGTTCTTTAAGTAAAAAAAATTCAAATAGAAAATGTATTCGGCTCAATTTGGACATCATTCAACTGTAATCTATTCGGATTTCTGACTTTTTTAAACTAGTACCAGTTCGCATTTACCCAAATTAAAAATTTAAAAATCGCAAACGATATTCTTACATTAATTCGGCTTGATCTGGACATTATCAGTTTGGTTTAATACTATGAAAATTATCAACTGACTATCCCAGAGCACGTCGGTGCGCCGAATTTGAAACAGGCAGCGGCGGAGGCTGCGCAAACGTCTAGGTAATACTTAAACTTGTCAGTTCTTAGTCAAAAGAAAATCCTTATACCTATTTCAGGAAAAGTTTAATCATGAAAATGTTGTGATATTCCCAAATAAAAACATTATTTTATCAGAAATAAGCTTACCTAATTTTATTTTAATCTATCCTAGAATCAATATTTTATGCTATTCAGATTCATGTAGCATTTGGTCCCGATGCTTCGCTTATGAGTATTCCCAACGATACAATTTTTTTATTGTATGTTTTGCCCATTCTTTGTTTTAAAGAAGAAAGTAAAACATAAATTTAATTTTTTTCGAATTTGTACCACTTTCTTTCGTTTCTTTTTAGGCTTACACTTAAAAACTCTATTGTCGGACCAAAGAAAGAATAATTTGAACGTTACAAGAAAACTTATTGCATGATATTACGTGCAAGAAATGTACAAAAGCCAAACTTTGGTGAATGTAAATATAAAATCGATAATTATCAATTCACAAAGAACGTCCTACGAAATTTCGATTATCAAAAGCAATACAAAAAAGAATGTATACTTCGATTGTCAAAAGTTTAAAAAGCAATGATAAGTGAGGTTATGCGGATCAAAAATTGTTCTTTCAGTACACGTACCTTCCAAAGTTTGCGCGTCACAATCTGGGATTCCTAATTTTTTGAAAAAATCCATTTTCTACATCATTTCGCACGTTTTTTCACTCACTGCTTCAATTAGCAAATAAATCGTGCAGTGAAGAAATGTACTCCCATCGGAGAGAGAAAAGCAATGTCCCATGCACAGTGGCGTCCAGGGGCGGGCATCTCGAGCACGCTTCATGCGCAACTGGTGACACCCGTGCCCCGACACCACTGCTCATGCGCTAATGTACGCGGATGGAAAATTTAAAATGTTTGAAAAAAAGAAAACATGAGGTGCTAAACGATATTCACTCATGCGCAGGCGCACTTTCTCCGCTAGACAACAAATGAAATCCTTTAGAAGACTTTTTCTTAGAGTGTAAAAGAAAGCTCAGCTTTCTTAATTTATGAACCTTAAGATTAAAGAGTGGGCCGTTTTCTTGAGGATATCACCTGCTTCGATGATTTAAAACTCTTTTGGTGTTTGTGAAAAAATGGGTCCTATGTAGTTTCTATAGGATTTTTAACGTCCTTTTTACTGAATACATGAATTTTTTCATAATATATATATATATATATTTGTCCTTCAAAAATGAAGGTCGAGAATAAATTTAACTTTTTTCAAATTTTGAAAATTGTTTTGGTTTTATTTTAGGCATAAAAATAAGCTGAGCTTTTTCTCTAAAAATCTTTCTCAGGAAAGAGTGGGCCGATAATTATATTTTATGATAATAAACGTTAAGTACTCTCGTGGACGAGCGCCGACCTCATGGAACGCGTCAGAGAAAGAAACGCTTATTTTCAAAAAAAATTATTGTCCGCTCAATTTTTCATTGAAAGGTTGCTTAAAGGAAAAAACGTCAGCTTTCTTCTACCAAGCGGAATACCAGGTAGTGTATTTTTCTTTGGATTCATAATTTTTCTAAATAAAGGTCATGATCCGAAAGTGAATTCATGAAATTCTTAACAGCCAATATTTGGCCAGCTTCGAGGAAAGCGACTTTAAAGTTTTCTCCGGCACTCTTATGGACCAGAAAAATATATCTTCGAACTGGGAAAGTAGCTCACGTAATATTGCGGTTCATTGACGCTTTTGAGAAGTTAAAAAAAATCATTAATTGGTAATTTAAGAATACCCAGTCATTTTTAAACTAATATTCAATTGTTTAAACAATTTCAATTTGTTTAAATAGTTGTTTTGCGAAGTGAACGTATTTTCTAGACTTTATGGGTTATTTAATCAATGATAACAATAAAATAATTTGTTTTAATAATTTTAAAATTATTTAAGTAATACGTATTTGTTCAAGTATATATTTTACCTAAAAAAAGCAGGAGAAACATTAAATTTTCCAAAATTTTAATACTTTCACTTACTAATTTGCTTATTATGAATACTTGTAGACGTCTCAACAAATTTAAATTGTTCAAACATTTTTTTTTGCATATTTTATTTTTTCTATTTTACGAAAGAATGAAATATTTTTATGTTCTACTTTGCTTTTTAAGAATACTCTTAATTGTTTAAATAAATTAAAATTGTTTGAAAATTTGTAAATTGCTCGAACATCTACGAGTATTCATAATAAACAAATTAGTGTTTCAAAATATTAAAATTTGTTGAAAATTTAGTGAGATAAAATGTTTTTCCTGGTTTCTTCAGGTAAAATATATACTTGAAAAAATATGTATTATTAAATAATTCTGAAATTATTTAAATAAATAATTTTTTATTATCATTGATTAAATAACTCATAAAACCTAGAAAATATGTTCAGTTCGCGAGTTAACTGAAAAAAAATATATAAAAATTAATTATTATTTTCTAAACAACTGAATATTAGTTAAAAAATCACTGGGTGTTCTTAAATTACCGGTTGATGATTATTTATTTTTTTAAACTTTCAAAAAGCGTCAATAAATCACAATATTACGTAAAATTCAAATTTGTCACTAATGGGGTTTTCTTTAGGGACCCATAAGAGTGGCGTAAAATTATTCAACCTCAAAATTTATGATTGATTCTTACTCTCTGATGAATTATGAACAATATAGTAAAAAACCGGGAATTATTTGTGACATATTATCGTGTTTAAATATTAGATTTACAAAAAGCTGACTTTTCCCTATGTTAAATCAATGGGAAACTTCATGGTCTTTGCGCAGGAAAAGTATAAGTGGTTTGGCATGTGACGAACATTATTTCTATGGACCGAGTTACACTGGCGAGCCTACAGTAGGCCGGCTTACTATAAGCTAGCTCAAATGAGAGCCCAGATGCGCTTAGGCGCAGAAGCCGCAGGGACTCCACGTGTGCGACAGAGAGCCACTGCCGAAAACGCTTTTTTGTCCGACCCCCCTTGAATACGCACCATTGCATGCACGTGAAGCAGGCGTAATGTGGCCGCTTCCAGCCCAGTGGCGTTCGCACATGCGCACTCTGCCGCCGGGCCAACATGAAACTTTACGCCCGCTACATTTAACTTTACGCCCGCTACATTTAACTTTACGCCCGCTACACATACACTGCACCCCACAAGTGAGAATATGGAGGAATTGATCTTTATCTTTGAAAAAATTGTATTGCTAGACCCGACAATCTCTCTTCTGCAAAGTACGCTATTTCTTCCTTTCACCTATAACCTAAAATTGTTAGGTACACCAAACATCCTCTATCTACTTTACATGCTTGTTTTTAGGGAGGGGGACAAAAAGTATGGTGTGTATCAAGGGCGTAAAGCTATTTTGCCTCGTGTGACTGCGGCCCTCACTTCGCTCGGGAAGCAAATTCACACTCGTCAAAATAGCCTTCTTTACGCCCTCGATACACAATATACTATTGCGCCGACGTGAAACTAAGCCACACTCGTATTTAAGCTATCTTACGCCCTCTGGTGTAACCGGGTCCATATTGCAGTTTTAGAATACCGCATATAGTAGCCGTATTGTAATATTTGTAATTTTACAATATAAGTATTGCAATTTCACTTACAATACCATGTTTGCAATTTTACATTACGCTTGTATTGTAGAAGTATTGTAGAATACCTACCATCTTTAACAGTGTATATGCTCAATTATTGCATTCAAAGCAAGGTATAAGGGGGGAAAAGAAGAAAAATCCCCTTTTTGAAAAATAGGTCTAGTGTTTTTTTTCTTTCTGGTCCTAAAATAGTCGTTATGCAACCAGAAATGTAAAAAAAAATCTGGAGTGCTAGCAACTTCAGTTTGAGTTCAATCGAGACTAAAAGAAACTACCCTATAAGAAGAGTGTGCATATCGAAAAATACAAAAAACGACTTCCGGCCTCGTCTTACGACATTAAACAGGATTAACTTACCGGCAGTTTCTAACATCTTCAACTGTAATTAAATGTGTTCATTCATTGACAGATATCATCATAATGAAGTGGAATTTGAAATGTGAGCCAAGTTGGTAACGCAGTAATATGAGTCAGTAAAAAATAAAAAACATTCTTCAGTAGGGGTTTCCCGGGGCCTCAGTTGGTACAAATTTTACAATTTTTGCTTGCCTTTTTAGATAAAAATAGCAATGAATTTTATTGTCAAATAGAATTGACATCAATCTGAATCAAACTCAGAAAATCATCAACTCACCGAGAAAGATCTGCTCGAATTTGAGCAAGATAAGTAAGGTCAGTTGATCAATTTGATCCCACAATTGGATAAAATATATATATATATGCAAACGCTTTTATACAGATTGTATAGTAATTATAGATTAGATAGATTGTATAATAATGTATTTACCTCGCGCTGCGCTCAGTCCTTGTATTTCCCCCACATTTGTGCGCATACCTTTCAAAATTAAAGGCCTGGGATTACTTATTCAGATATTGTTAATATTAATATTGTTAATAAAGCCTTTAACGTATTGGGCTGGAACCGTCTTAAGTCTGAGAGAGAAAAACATAATATGTGACCGTCCGCGAAGAGAGTGACATAATGCGTAAAAAATAAATGTTTAGTTTTTTACACCTATCGATAGTTTTTTATCTGCTTGTTCATAATGAGAAATATTATCCATATAAATAAAAAATTCAAAGTGAGAGCCCTCTTACGGAGTTCCTGTGTTGGACCGCCTCTTCAATCGCTCCTCCTGTAAACTAAAGCTACTGCGCATTAGGTCCCGTTCTTCGCGGACGGTCACATATGATATCTTCCGAGCACCTAATTTCCAAAATATTTGATCAAAAATGGGAAAGGATCAAATTAAACTTTTCAATTATTTTAACATATTTTCAGCGTGTCTGCCCGATCGGGAAATAGGAAAACGACCAGGAATTTTGTACATAAAAAAAACCCCGGGGATTTGATACAGAGACCGGGATTTTTCTCTGGAATGTACTAATATGCAAATTTAAAGATATATTTTATTACTATAATTCTTAGTTGGAACAAGAAATTTGTGGAAAGTCATCATTCTTCCTTGCAATAGACAATTTTCCAAAAGAATTACAATTCTGACTTGGAGGATTGAATTTGATAAAAGATTTATAATTCTGAGTTAGGACGGGAAATAAATAAAATAAATGTAAAAAAAATCACACACAATATTTTAATCATCCTGATTTATAACAGGAAATTTTGTAAAAGAATTTTTATTTTGACTTTGGGGCAGAGAATTTTTGACATGATACAGAAAACTATAATATAATTAATATGATAAATAATTTTACTTTTGAACAGGATATTTCCATAAAGAATTATATTTTTCATCTTCAAAGTGGGAATTTCCGTAAAAAATTGTAATTTGATGTGATTGCAAGTCAGCATTCGTCATAGTTTGAAACGTTCTTGTTAGAAATTTTGGAAAAGGAAGTTACTATAGTTCTGAATTATAATAAAAAATGTTGTAAATAAATATAATTTTGACTTGGAACAGAGACTATTTTACATGCAAAGGGAATAAAAAAAAATAATTTTAAGTCTAATTTAGAAAAATGGAATTTTACAAAAAACTCTGTTGATATTGAGAATAAAATTATAATTTTTTCCAAACTTTCCTGTTCAAAATCAGAAATCATTGAAAACTTTTTAAATGTTTCGCAATCTTTTAAAGTCGATTGAAATCATTAAAAACTTTTGAACTCTTCTACTATCACCGGGAAAAATTGACAATTACATATATATTTTTTTTTTCCGTCGCTAGTGAATAGGCTACCCAGATATAAGTATTTGTCGACTTCCTCTAATCTCGTAATTTAAAAAAATGTCTCAAATTTATTTCAAATCGGGTAGGTGTGCCCCATGCTTATTTTCAATCAACTAGTTTAACAAATTTTGTTTTGAAAGTCTGAATTGTCGAGGATAATAGTTTTAATAGCAGTTTACACTTTTAAATCCTAATTCAAACTTATTAAATTATTCTTTCACAAAAATATTTTGCCAATCGTCCTTAGCTCTTTATATTTGCCAAGCATGAATGAGAGCATACAACATATTTATTTTTGGAAAAATAGAATTTTAATTGGGTTTTATTGTTTTAGGAAAAATTTCGAAAATAATATGAGATTGAAAAAATGATCAGAAACTCTTTTTTTATCATTTTTTTGGGGGGATACTTTTTATTTTTAATTGTATGCTTAACTTGTGTATTTTTTATAAAAACATGATTTTTCATGTTTTAGACAAAAGCCAAAATTCGTCAGCAGCCCATTTTGCGACATTAGGATGGATCATTAGTCCGATTTGAAACAGAATTATTCTATGAAACACTTTCCCACACTAATGGTTTTTTTAGTTTTTCATACAGGAAAGAGAAGGAAGATGAACAGAGAGACCGTTACAAAGAAAGAGTAAATCACCAAATAATATAGGCGAAGAGACTGTGGTATGTATAGATATTTTAGATTGATCTAGAATTCTCTTGTTATTTATTTAAATGACACCTTCGTTCCTCAACACTGCTCCGACCCAGGCAGCTGATCAATCTCTCTAGCGATCACCCCACGTGGAGAGCCTCACAAAATTGTTATGTGTGGCTCTCCACTTGGGCCCATTAGTATCCAAGGTCTTTGTTTCAGGCGTCATTCACTCTACTCACATTCTTTTTATAAACTATTTGTCGCCACACTTTTCTGTCCTGGCATACTATTCTAGCTTCCTTCACGTCCATGCATTTTTTCATGCAAGCTCTCGTATTTCTAAATTGATCAAGAGAAACCAGGGAAATGACCAGGAATTTAAAATAATTCATCGGGTAGGCAATATTTGAATTTTCCGTTTGAACGTTGGATTGCGCTTAAACGTAAATGATTATGGAAATTGTTATATAATTTTTAACAAATTTAGTAACTAATTTTTTTCCTCGAAACTCACTCTAATGAAATGTAAATATCTAAGCAGGACAAGGTTGACGCCGATAATCTCTGAGATAACGAATATAAGATGTACTGTATAATCTGATGAAAAATTGGAATATTCATTAGTTACATTGTTAATTCGAATCTTTATTAATACATTAATCAGCTTTTCGTATAATTAGAAAAGATGAGGATTGTTTCCACTCTCGTATTGTCTTTGGCGGTTATCCTTCATTCTATTGGTGAATATAATAATATAATATATCTATAATTTTATATATATTTCTTAAACTACGCAAATGAGAATTTGTGCGATTTAATCCTCATTCCATTTTAATTGTTATTTTCTTTCAAACTTTATTTGAGTTTATCCAAAATAAGTACGAATTTAATCTAAATTTATTTCGAGGAAATCCAGAAAATGCGTATTAGAAAATAATGAAGTCTGAAAAGTATCCTTATTGATACGAAATGCATACCATATGTAGTCGGGCATATATATGGTACACTCCTAGGGGGTCATCCGCAAATTACGTAAGACGATTTGGGGGTCGAGGAATTTAATAAAATCTTACTGTTTTTAATGAGGATGGGACTGAAAAATCTTACTTAAGAAAAAGTCTTACTAAAAAAATAACAAGATCGAAATATATTACAACTTAGGGGAAAGTTCAGCAGAAATTTGATTTTCTAGCCCAAAAGCGAATTTTCTCTTGAATAAAATCCGCCATTGTTTGCGTTAGAAGTTTTATAATAATAATAACACAAATTAGGTTGCTGTTATGAAAGAGTTTCAAACTTCATACTTGATCTATTCTTACTTGTTTATAAACAGTTCTATGTGTCCTCCAAAAATGAAGTTAGTCAATTTTCAGTCAACAAAATTAAGTTTAAACCGAAAAAGACAAATTTTCAAACTTCATAGACGAATTACAAAGAAAAAAGATGCATTTTCAACCAATAAAGATTTTTAAAAGGATAACAAAAAATTTCAACCAAAGCAGAAAATTTTTAAGCCAAAATGATTATTTCTCAACAAAAAAGACAATAGTAGACTTTTAAACCAAAAAAATTCAGTTTCAACCAAAATAGTTAGAGTTTTTTATTTCTTTCTATTAAGTCAGTTCGCTTTTAAGCTAAAAACGAGTAAATGTGTGAAATCTGTGGAATAGAATACAGAAGGAAAACTTTGTCTACCTTGTTTTTCCGTTGTTGTAGAACTGTTTTTGAGTTTATGTTTTTTTAAAACTGGTTTTCGGAAAAATACTTCTCTTGTTTTAAAGCTTGTTGTACAATTGTCTTGCACAATTCTACAATCGTGGTTTATTATATCCCCTACAATTGTACGATTGACTGCCTTGAGATTATGTTTTCAAAGCTTTTTTTACCAAATTAAATCTTCTGTTTCTTGTTGCAGAGTTAAGTTCAAATTTCGAGTGTTTACCTAATGGTGACCCTATTCCTGGTGTTCCTCGTGGCCGGCCTTCTGAAAATCCTGAAAGGTCTTCTCCTGCCAGACCTCATCCTCCGGGTTCTCCGGTCATGTCTTCTCCTGCCGAATCTTCTCTTCATGCCAGGTCCAGGTCTCTTCCTGCCATTTGTTCTTCTTTCCGCCTAGATGAACTTACAAATGAACAGCTTAGATCTGTTTGGCTTATTCCGCACACGAATCAGGACCGCCGATTCAAAATTCGAAGATACACTTTTCCTCGCGATGCACCAATTCAAGTAAGAGGAAGAAATAATGTCCTTGGGCCCATGCCAACCAGACGACAAACTGTATTATCAACGTCCAATAGTGAAGTTTTTGCAATAGTGGAGGGAAATCATACAATTCTTCGTGGAATATATACTGCCAAGCAAAAACGAGCAAAAATGAACATGAACAGTGGCGTGGTTGAAGAGATGACCAGAGAAGAAATCAAGGAATCTCCCTTAGGCAGTTCTCGTCCAATCTTAAGGAATTTTCAAATTTTTTAATCTTGTATCGTTTTTAACATTGATTCTTTTATAATCAGAATAAAACTATTCTAGGTTCAAATTTATATATTTGTTTCAACCAAAAAAGATGATTTTTTTACGACATCGTTGTTCGCTTGTAATTGGCTGAGAAAGGAATGATGAATTTTGTTCCCCTCCATAGCTTAGTTGATAAGATAAGACCGGCAATCTGTAGACCTGGGTGCGAATACTAGCGGAAGCTAAGAATAACCATTTTGGTTATAGACTAGTAGATTAAAATCCGTCATTCCTTTAACAAAAAACTAAATTAACACGCTAGTCAAAAAACATAACATCAAAACCTCCAAAGAGATTACTTTTAAACTAAAATGATGAATCTTCAATCGATAAAAATAAATTTTTAATAAAATAGTTCAACTTTCAACCCAGAAGTCGAGCTTTCCAACAACAACAACAAAAATTTTGAACTAAAAAAGATCAATTTTCAACCAAAAATTGAAAAGTTACATTTTAAGTTTAAAAAATTCATTTTTAACCAAAAAAAACGAATTATCAACAAATATAGTTGAATTTAACCTTCAGGAGGAAACAAAGAAAAAAAGGAAATAGAAATATAAGGCAAATAAATCAGCTCGATCAGCAATATTTTTTAATACGAAGCTGTGTAAATTTGTGTGTTTTCAAGACTTGTTAAATACTGCGTTATTTTATTTCATTTTATACGTATTTCCAGTTTTTCATAAATTATTTTGAATTTTACATTTTTAATACGCAATTCGGAATCAGTATCTTCAGAAACATATAATATCTACCTTTTCGTTAAATTTTAATTAGTTTTAATCTTTTGGCCGCATTTTGAGGATTCTATTCCACTGTGTAACCCTTTAAAACGATTGAGCTCCCTGGAAATCCCTTAAAACTCATTGAAATCTATGAATTTCGTCAAAATCGATTATAATCCTCAAAATCCTATAAGAATTCTTTTTAATCCTTTAAAATCTGTGGAAATCTCTTTAAATCTTTAAAATCCCTTTAAAATGCACTGAAATCTTTAAAATCCATGCGAGCCATTCCGAATCTCTTGAAATTCTTCAAACTATATTAAAATGCATTACAATCTTTTAAAAGCCATTCAAATTACTTGAAATCCGTTGAAATCATGCAAACCCCTTTATATCTGTGTAAATCCGTTAAATTCCCTTAAAATGTTTTGAAATCTTTTTAAAAATATTGAAATCCACTCAAATCTTTTTAAATCTCTTTAAATCCCTTCAAGATCTCCGATATCTCATTGAAATCCCCTGATATACTTCAAAATTCGTGAAAATACTGCAGTATCACATAAAATCCTTTTAAATCTTTTGGAATCTAGTGACTCTGCTTGAAATCTTTAAAAATCCCCTAACACATTTGAAAATCTGTGGAAATCGTCGAAATTGCATTAAATCTTCAAAATTCCATAAAAATTCCTTATAGTCCTTTAAAATCCGTGAAAGTTCCTCAACATTTTTGAAATCCCTTTAAAATTCACTGAAATCTTTAAAATATGTGTGAATCTTTCCGAATCTCTTGAAATCCCTAGTTTTTTTATATCATTAAGCCGTTTCCCTTTCGGGGTAGGCGTGAATTGCTCGGTTGTTTCAGGCGTCATTCACTCTACTCACATTCTTTTTATAAACTATTTGTCGCCAAACTTTTCTGTCCTGGCATACTTCTTTACATTCTTTGAATCATTTCGAATTCCCTAGAATTTCCTTGAAATTCTTTGAATTTGCCATGAATTCCCTACAATTTTTTGAATTCCTTGATTTTTTAAAAAGTATTTAAAGGTTTGACTTCCTTTGAATATTTTTCAAATTTTGTGAATTTTTCAAGTTCTTTGAATTCTTCACACTCTTTAATTTTTTTTTTAATAACTTGAATTCATTTGAATTTCCCTGAAGTTTTTTAAATTCGCCATCAAGTCCTTAGAATTCTTTGAATTATTTGAGCTTTTTTAAAGTGTTTAAAGTTCTCGACTTCTTTTGAACTATTTACATACTTTTGATTTCTTCACATTCTTTGGATTCTTAAAAATTTTTCGAATTCTCTAGTTTTTTGGTTTAAAAATTTGTTTTTACTTCTTTTGAATATTATTCAAATTCTTTGAATTCTTTATATTTCTTTAAATTCATTGAGTTCTTTAAAAGTGTTGAAAGTTTCTCAAATTATTTAAATTCCTTGATCTCTTTACATTATTTTGAATTTAAATTTTTTATAGATTTCTTCACATTCTTTGAATAATTGAAAGTTTTTTGAATCCTTTAATTTCTTGACATTCCTTGATTTTTTAAATCTCGTAAATTCATTACATTCTTTGAATCATTTCGAATTCCCTACAATTTCCTTGAAATTGTTTGAATTTGCTATGAATTCCATACAAATTTTTTGTATTCCTTGATTTTTTAAAAAGTTTTTAAAGGTTTTGACTTCCTTTGAATATTTTTCAAATTTTATGAATTTTTCAAGTTCATTGAATTCTTCACACTCTTTAATTTTTTTTTTAATAACTTGAATTCATTTGAATTTCCATGAAGTTTTTTAAATTCGCCATTAAGTCCTTTAAATTCTTTGAATTATTTGAGCTTTCTTAAAGTGTTTAAATTTCTTGACTTCTTTTGAACTATTTACATTCTTTTGATTTCTTCACATTCTTTGAATTCTTACAATTTTTTTGAATTCTCTATTTTCTTGGTTTAAACATTTTTTTTACTTCTTTTGAATATTTTTCAAATTCTTTACATTTTTGTCAAGTGTTGAAAGTTTTTGGAATTCTTTAATTGCTTCGCATTCTTTTGAATTCTTTAAATTCTTTAACTTTTTTTTTAAATCACATAAATTCTCTTTACATTCGTTAAATTTTTTGAGTTTCCTGGAAGTTTTTTGAATTTACCTTTAGTTATTTTGTATTTCCTTGAAATTTGTCTAATTCGTCATGAATTCCCTAAAATTCTTTGAACTAGTTAAATTTTTTGAAGTATTTAAATTTTTTTACTTCTTTTGAACTATTTAAATTCTTTTGAGTTTCTTTTGAATTTTTAAAAGTTTTTCAAATTATTTAATTTCTTAATTTTCTTAATTTTTTAATCTTGTAAATTCTTTGAACTCTTTACATTCTTTACATTTTTTTAATTTACTTTTAATTCTTTTGCATTTCCTTGAAATTTTTTTATTTTGCTATGAATTCCCTACAATTCATTGAGTTCTTTTGAAATGTTGACAGTTTTTTAAATTCTTGCATTGCTTTGCATTCTTTTGAGTTCTTCAAATTCTTTTTTTTTAATCTCATAAATTCTCTTTACATTTCAATTTTTTTTGTTTTAATTCCCTGAAAGATTTTGAATTTACCTTAAATTATTTTGAATTTCCTCGAAGTTTTTCTAATTCGTCATGAATTCCCCAAAATTCTTTGAATTACTTCGGGTTTTTTAGTCTTTAAAGTTTTTTACTTTTTTGAATATTTTTAAAATTCTTTGAATTCTTTACATTCTTTCAATTTTTTTTTTATTTCTTCACATTCTTTGTATTTTTTACATTCTTTCGATTTGGTAAAAGATTTTCGATCCTTTAAATTCTTAGATTTCTTCACATTCTTTTGAATTTTTAAAATTTTCTGACATCTGTATATTTTTCATTCGCCATAAATTTCCTAGAATTCTTTGAATTTCTTGATTGTTTAAGAGTTTTTGACTTCCTTTGGATATTCTTCAAATTCTTTGAATTATTAATTTTTTGTGCAATCTCATAAATTCTTTTTATATTAACAATTTTTTTAAATTCCTCGTAAGTTTTTTGAATTTACCTTTAATTCTTTGAATTCGTTTGAATTTTTGTATTAAATTTGTGGAATTAAAAAAAAATGATTTCTTTACATTCCTTAAATTATTTTGAACTCCGTGGAATTCTTTTGAATTTTCATGAGGTTGGTTGAATTTTCCATAAATTTCCTACAATGTTTTGATTATCCTTTTTTTTTAAGTTTTTAAAGTTTTTGAGTTCTTTCGAATATTTTCAAAATTGTTCGAATTCTTTAAATCTTTTGATTTCTTTACATTATTTTGAATTCAATTTTGTTTAGTTCTCTACATTCTTTACATTCTTTTGAAATCTTAAAAGTTTTTCGAATTCTTTAAATCCTTTTAACTCTATATATTATTGAAATTATTTGGAATTCCCTGGAAATTTTTTTAAATTTACCTTCAGTTCTTATAATTTCTTTCATTATTTTTAATTCCTTGGAAGTATTTTCAATTTACCTTTAATTATTTTGATTTCCGTTGACATTTTTTTATTTCGCAATGAATTTAAGCTTGAGTTCTCTTGAAGTCTTTAAAGTTTTTAAATTATTTTAAATTATGAAAATTCTTCGAGTTATTTTTAACTCTTCATATTATTTAAATACTTAAAATTCTCTTCATTTTCAATATTTTCCTATTTCCTTTCTAATATTTAATTAGAAAATAAATATGAAGCATCAGAAATATAGTTTGTAATATAAATTTTGAGTTATATTAATAAATTATTTGATTATTTCAGATATTGGCCTATTAACACTGAATCAGTACATTCTCTTGGATCCAATCCTTTTATGTTTTATGATGTGTGCAACATGGGGAATGGCACGTGTAAATTCCTTACAAAATCGTCCATTTACCGTTTCTTGGTGGGTTTGGCTCACATTTACTGGAATTTCTCTTGCTTGCACCATAAGTGTAAAATTCGTGGGACTCTTTGTCGTTCTTCTCGTAGGACTTTACACCATCTACGAACTTTGGCGAGAACTAGGCAATTTAAATGAACCCATAGTACGTATATTATTATATATTTTCAATATTTATTTATTAAATAAAGATATTTTCGGTACAATGCTGTTCCTACACAAATCTATCAAAATATATCCAAACCAGAATTCAATATTTTTGTATTTTTCCTCCACAAAATATTTTCTATGCATCATTTAGTTTGTTAAAAAGTCAACTTTTTTGTCAAAAATTCAACTATTGGTTAAAACTTAAACTACTTTCATAAAAATTCATTTGATCAATCGATATTTTTAGTTAAAAATTCAAATATTACATTTTTCGTTGAGAATTTTTATATAACTGGAAACTTTCTCTCTGCCTGCAAAATCTGGAAATGTCAGGGAATTTTTTCGAGAGCGTACTTAATTTTTTGTTTGAATTGCAATATAAAATTGAATAAAAATTATTCTTTATTTGTGAAAAGTAGCTTTATTAACTAAAAATTGAACTATTCTATTTTTGGTTGAAAATTGATCGTTTTTAGTTGAAAATTCAAGTATCTTGTTGAAAATTCATATATTCTGTTGAAAATTCGTTCTTTTTGGAAAAAATTAATCTTCTTGGTTGAAAATTCAATTCCTGTTGAAAATTCGTTTTATGTTTGGTTTAATTAAACTATTTTTGATTAAAAATTAAAAATTTGTTTGTGTTAAATATTAACAACTGTATTTTTTGTTTAGAATTCTTCTTTTTTGGAATAAAAATTGAATTACTTGGTTGAAAGTTAGACTCTTACGTTAAAAAATATTATTTTTTGGTTGAAGATTCATCACTTTAATGAGAAATTTATCTTGTTGGTTGGAAAATGTGCTATTTTGTTAAAAATTTGTTTTTTCTTTGGCTGTACATTAATTTTGTTAACTACAAATTTAAATACTCCAGTTGGAACTTTAACCATGTTGTTGAATTTTTTAATTATTTTTTATTGACAATTATTTGTTTCAACTCAAAATGTAACTATTTCAGTTGAATCTTCCATAATTTTAGTTAAAATTTCATCTCTTTGATTGAACATTAATTTTTTTTAACTAAAAAATTAAATATTTAATTTTTGTTTGAAAAAATATATTTTTTAGTTGAAAAGTCGTCCTTCTTGTCATAAATTAATCTTCTTGGTTGAAAAGTAATCTTTTTGTTTGAAAATTCAATTATTCTAGTTAAAGGTTCATAATTTTAGTTGAAAATTCATCTGTTTGGTTTAAAATTCAACTATTCCATTTGAAGATTCAACATTTTAGTTGAAAACTCAACAGTTTGGTTGAAAATTAATTTTTGTAACTGAAAATTGAACTATTCTATTTTTCATTGAAAATTGATCTTTTTTAGTTCAAAATTCAACTATTTGGTTGAGAATTTGTCTTTATTAGTTCAAAATTCAACTATTGGGTTAAAAAAATTTCTTTTTTAATTAAATATTCAACAATTTCATTGAAAATTCATGTATTTTGTTGAAAAATCATCTTTCTGGTAGAAAATTAATGTTCTTGTTTGAAAATTCATATTTTTGTTTAATAATTCAAGTATTCCAGTTCAATGTTCATCATTTTAGTTAAAAATTTCTCTTGTTGGTTGAAAATGTAACGAAAAATCATCTTCTTTTGTTGAAATATAATAGTTTTTAGTTAAAAATTTGATTTATTTAGTTAAATATTAACTTTTTTGTATAAAGTTTATCTTTGTTGGTTGAATTCAATTATTTTTTATTCAAAATCTCAATCTTTTTTGTTTGAAATATCAACTATAACATGTATCGTTGATCATTCATTTTTTTGTTTGAAAATTCAACTACTTGATTGAAATTTGAACCCTTTTTTTTAATTTATCTGTGGTTGAAAATTTAACTATTTGGTTGAAAATTAACTTTTTTGTTGAAAATTATTATTTGTGATGGGAAAATTCAACTGTTTTGTAGAAAAATCGCCTTATTGGCTTAAAAATTCAACTTTTTTATAGAGAATTCGCCCTTTGGCTTGAAAATGTAACTGTTTTGATGAAATATCAAATATTACTTTTTTTGTTTAAAATTCATCTTTTTTGATTGACATTTATCGTTGATAATTCACTTTTTTTTCTAAATTCAACTACTTGATTAAAAGTTATACTCTTTTGTTCAAAATTTATTTTTTTTTGTTGAAAATTCAACAATTTAGTTAAAAATTCACGTCGTTTTTTGAAAACTCAACTGTTTTGTTGAAAATTCCTTTTTTTTGTTGAAAATTAATTTTTTTTAACTGAAAGTTTTTCTATTCCATTTTCGGTTGAAGATTTATATTTTTTATTTGAAAATTCAACTATTTGGTTCAAAATACGAGTACATCTCTGAGGGTAAAAATAAAAAATTCCACTATTTTGTTAAAAAGTCATCTTTTTGGTCGAATATTTGACTGTTTTTTGTTTAAATTCGTCTTTTTTGAAAAACATTCGTCCTTTTTGCTTGAAAATTAAACTGTCTCCTTAAAAAATCGTATTTTTAACTTAAAGATTCAACTATTTGTTTGAATATTTAACTATTTTTTTGAAAATTCTTCTGTTTTTCTTGAATTCAACTGTTATTGATTGAAAATTAAACTTTTCTTGTTGTCGATTTAAAATTAATCTCTTATTTGCCTGAAGTATCAACTATTAAATTTTATTGTAGAAATGCATCATTTTTGTTTGAATTGAATTATTTTTGATTCAAAATTAAAATGGTTGTTTGTTTGAAATATCCAACTATAACATTTATCGTCATAATTCATTTTTTTTTTAAATTCATCTACTTGATAGAAAGTTGAAAGTCTTTAGTTTAAAATTATTTTTAATTTGAAAATGCAACTATTTGGTTCAAAATTTATCTTTCTTATTTGAAAATTCAAGTATTTGGTTGAAAAAAAAATCCTTGCGGGTAAAAATTAAACTATTCTGTTAAAAATTGAATTATTTTGTTGAAAATTCAACTATTTTGTTTAAAAGTCATCTTTTTTTGTTCGAAAATTTAACTGTATTTTTAAATATTTGACTGTTGTTTTTTTAAATTCGTCTTTTTTGAAAAACATTCGTCCTTTTTGCTTGAAAATTAAACTGTCTCTTTAAAAAATCGTATTTTTAACTTCAAGATTCAACTATTTGTTTGAATATTTAACTATTTTTTTGAAAATTCTTCTGTTTTTCTTGAATTCAACTGTTTTTGATTGAAAATTAAACTTTTTCTGTTGTCGATTTAAAATTAAATTTTTATTTGCTTGAAATATCAACTATTCAATTTTATTGTACAAATTCATCATTCTTGTTTGAATTGAATTATTTTTGAATCAAAATTAAAATGGTTGTTTGTTTGAAATATCCAACTATAACATTTATCGTTCATAATTCATCTTTTTTTTACAGGGTAGAACGTTGAAAGTAATTTCTTTAAAATTATTTTTTATTTGAAAATGCAACTATTTTGTTCAAAATTTATCTTTTTTATTTGAAAATTCAACTATTTGGTTGAAAAGTCATCTTTTTTGTTCGAAAATTTAACTGTATTTTTGAAAAATCATCTTTTGTAAATCATTCGCACTTTTCGATTGAAAATGTAACTGTCTTTTTAAAAAATCTTTTTGGCTTAAAGATTCAACCATATATTTGGTTAAAGATGCAGCCGTTTTGGTTGAAGTTTAATCTTTTTTGTTTGAAAATTTAACCTTTTGGTTGAAAATTCATCCTTTTAAGTTAAAAATTCAACTATCTTCTTCATTTTTCTTATTTGAAAATTCACCTGTTTTGTTGAAAATTTGTCTTTTTTGATTAAAAAATCATCATTCTTGATTGAAAATTAACTTTTTTATTGAAAATTCATCTTTCGAGTTTAAAAGTCAATATTTTTGGAAAACGTATCTCTTTTGATATATTATTTACGGTATTTAATATTGTGTTTAGAATGTATTTTATGTAGGAAAAATACAGAACATAATATTTTTGTGTACTATGTTTTAAGAATATTTTCAGAATAAAATAATTAATTCCCGAATAAAAAAATTTCCGTATAATAAAATTACAGAAATATAAAAATCCCGAATTGGAAAATTTCCAAATAATTGGCAAAATATAAAAATTCCGAATTCGAAAAATTCCCGTATTATAAGATATCTGAATGTTAACAATTAAATAAATTGTTCTTTAATAAATATAATTTATTCATTAAACATAAAATAATCAAATATTTTTATCACAGAACATTTTTTCAATGTTTAAAGTTTCTAAAAATAATTGTTAGAATTTAAATTAACAATAATTGAAAATAATATATTTCTTGATGCAAATTTTTGTTTGAAAATGTGCATAGTATTTTTCAAAAATTACAAAAAATGTCCGCAAAAATCGAATTTTTAATTTAAAACAAAAATTAAAGAGAAGTTTCGAAATAAAGCAGTGCTGAATTGAATTCTGCAAAGTTTGTTTGGAAAATTTTATTACGGAGAAAATTTAAAGAGAATTTTTTTTTTCGTTTGAGGCGCACGTGTTTTTAAATTTATTTTTTATACAATTTTTATAGTATTATTGTTAATTTTAGTTCAAACAATAATTTTTAAAAACTTAAAACATACAAAAAATTGTTTTTGATAAAAATATTTTATGATTGTATTTTTAATAAGTAAATAATATTTATTTTAAAAAACAGCATTTTTTTAATTACTTAAATTCGGGAATTTTCTAGTACGGATATTTTATCATTCGGCAATTTTATAATTTCGGGAATTTTATTATTCGGAAATTTTCAAATTCGGCAATATTATAAACGTTTCGGGAATTCGGAATTATGAAATTGCCGAAATATAAAAATCCCGAATTTTGAAATTCCCGAATAATAAAATTCCCAACAGAAAATTGCCTGACTGTAAAATATCTGAACTAGAAAATTTCATAATTATAAAATTTTTGAATTTAAACAATTTCAAAAGTGTTTTTAAATAAATATTATTTATTTATTGAAAATGCAGTAATCAAATACTTTTATCGAAGAACAATTTTTTTAATGTTTAAAGTTTTTAAAAATTATTGTTCGAATTTAAAATAATAATTATATAACAATTGTATTAAAAAATAAATTTAAAAACTAATTTTTTTAAATACTTATTATTGTTATTTTAAATTCAAAAAATAATTTAAAAAAAATGTTCTCTGATAAAAATATTTGATTATTTTATTTTTATTAAATAAATAATATGGATTGAGAAACAATTTTTTAATTGTTTAAGATTCGGGAATTTTGCAGTATCGGGAATACTATTTTTCGGGATTTTTCAGTCGTCGCGATTTATTCTGTGTAGAAAATATGATGCGTAGCCAAATGCTACTCGATATTATCTAGTCTATTATTTTTTCAGACGAATGTTGGAAAACATTTATTGGCGAGATGTATTTGCTTAATTATATTCCCAATTTTACTCTACATGGCCTTTTTCTACGTCCATTTAAATATTCTCAACAAGAGGTACAGTAAAAATTTGGATTTAATATTGGTTTAGCTCTATTTATAATTAATTAAAATTTAAAAATTCAGTGGAAGCGGAGACGGATTTTATAGTTCGGAATTTCAATCACTTCTGAGAGGAAATTCTCTGCATAATGCGACAATGCCTCGACAATTGGCTTATGGGGCTGCAATTACTTTAAAAAATCACAGAACTGGAGGTGGATATTTGCACTCGCATTGGCATATTTATCCAGAAGGAATTGGTGCTCGACAGCAACAGGTTTTTATAAATTTCAAATAACTATTTATTTGTTAAAAGTTTTTGAACACTTAAATTCGAGCTGAAATTAAATTCTGAGAATTGAGAACAAGAAAATAAGTATTGTCAGTTTGTTTTTAAATTTATATAAATATAATTTTTATAAAATTCTTTGGAAAATCAAAAAAGATTTAAATTATTATTAGGAAAAAATTTGAGTCTTGTTAAAAGATGTTTAGGACTTTTAAATGTTTGGAAGAAATCAAGAAATATTTGATAAATTTTCGGAAATGTTTCCAAGTTTTTTTATTTAAAACTACTTAAATTCCTTCAAAATATATTCAACTGATTCGAATTTTTCTTAAATTTTGGAAAAATCTTTCAAAATGTAACAAAATTGCAATCTTCTAAATTTTCCCAGGAATTTTCAGAAAATTTGTTTATTTTCTTGAAACCTTTCGAAATTCTTTTAAAGCTTCTAAAGTTTTTTTTGATCTTTAAAAATCTTCATTTTGAATCTCTTTAATTCTTGTAAATATTTGTAGAATTTACTCGATTTTTTAATCATTTCAGTCATTCTAAACTTTCTAATCTTAAAAAATTATTCAAATTTTCCCTAAATTTTTTTTAATTTCTACAAAATTAACCAAATTTCCCTAAAATCTTTCAGATTCTTCTTTAAAAATTTTAGAAATTTTTAGAAATTTTTTGAAATCTTTCTAAATAATCTCTTAAAATTAATTTTTCGAAATAAAAAATCATATCATTTTTCCCTAGAAACCTTAACATTTTTTTTTTCATTTTCGTGAAACTTTACAACATTCTTAAAAAATCTTTACAAGTTTCAATTATATTTAAATCGTTTCAAAACTTCTGAAAATCACTTAAACTTACTGACATTTTTTCTAAAATTATGCACACACTTTTTAAAAAATTTAGAAAATAATAATTTTTTGTAATCTTTTTGAATTTTCTCTTAGAATTCATTGCAAAACAATCATTTAAAATTTTCCCATGAATCTTAAGACAATTTTTTTTATTCTCTTGACAGCCTTCCAAATTCAGTTAACGTACATTTTTTTTAAATCCTGAAATATTAAAAGAATGATCTCAAAGTCTTCTATATTCTTTTTCCAAGCATTTTGAAATGTTCAAAACTTACAATTATACTTTTAAAATAAAACCTAAACCATTACAAATTTTTTATTTAAATTTAATTTAATTGTCCTATTTTATTTAAATTTAAATTTAATCTCCTCAAATCTAGATCAGTTTAAAAGTATTTAGAAATAAATTTTACGGTAAAGTAAAATTATTTATTTAGAAATGATGATATACAAAGTTGATGGTGCAGAAAATTCATAAATTAAAAATGTTACGTAATCGGATAAAAATGCCCCCCCCCCTCCACCCAATTTAAAAATGTCCCATTTTCGAGTTATTTTAAAGTTTACATTTTAATTTAAAGAATTTTAAAATGCAGTTCTAAAGACTTAAACAATTAAAAATTAGAAGTGTTTGAAATAGAATATTTTTGATAACAAATATTTTTAGTTGATCAACTGTGAATATAAATTAATTAATCAATTTTGAAATTGAACTGTACTTCAAGGATTAAAAGGTTTACAAGATGATTCGGAATTAGTTCAAAATTTTAGAATTTCCATATTTTAACGTTAAAAATTAAACTGTTTTAATTGGAAAGTCTTATTAGTTAAAGAAATGTAAACGTCCGATTGAAAGTTTGTAAACTATTTTCAATTTTAAAATAACTTCAAAATAATATATTCATAATTAAAGGCTTTTATTGAATTTCAAATACATATTGTTTCAGTCTAAAATATTCCATTGTTGAACCATTCAATTTAAAATGTTTAAATTAAGAAACAGAACAATTGCTTAATATCTACAAAATATCTGACTGTTTATTTAAAATGAGTAATTATAAATTAAATATTCAAAACTAAACAAAAAAACTAAAATTTTAATCGTTCTATTTAAAAAAATTGTAATTTGAAAGTCAAATTGACCAATTTTGATTTATAAATAATAATTGAACGCCTATCATTCTTAGAAAAAAATTCGAGTAAGTTGAAGAGATATTTAGAAGTTTAGAAAAAAATTAAATTGCATTGTGAAAGGCTTCAGAAGAATAAAAACCATTTCCTGAAGATTCCTATGAAAATTGAAAATGATTTTTTATTTTGAAAAATTAATTTTTAAGAGAATATTTGAAAAGATTTAGATACATTTACAAAATTAACAAAAATTTATGTGGAAGATTTTAAGGACATTTTTTTAATTTTGCAGAATTTAAAAAAAAAATAGGAAAAATGCGAATCATTTTAAAAGATGTTTAGAAGTCCTGAAAAATTTTCAAAAAGAATTTAAAGTTTGAAAAAATGTAAAACAACATGTAGACTTTTCAAGATTTTGAGATAAAATTTTGCAGCATTTTAAGAATTTTTAAACTATTTAAAATAAAAATGATTTAACTTTTAATTTAATTAAGAAGTGTTTAGTTTATAAAAAAATTTAATACACAATTTTGGAATTAAAAAATTTTTAGACGTCAATTTCAAAAGTTTTAAATTCAAAAGTTCCACTTTGAGTGCTTTAATTTGCAGCTCAGTTTTTTTTCTCTAAATAGAAAAATTTTTAGCTAGCTCCTGTCCCCTTTTTAATTTTACATAATATGTGAACCCTCCCTTATAATCTTAGATTTGAATGGTCAAAATTTTAAGAAATTTGATGGTTTTTTAAATTTTATAGATTACGACATACTCGCACAAAGATGACAATAATTTATGGCTAGTGAAGAAATACGATACAGAAGAAATACCAGAGAAACCAGTTTTAGTTAAACATGGCGATTTAATTCGCTTGGAACATGTTGTCACTCGAAGGAATTTACATTCTCATAAGGAAATTGCTCCGGTTTCTAAAAAACATTATCAAGTCACTGGTTATGGAGAGGTAATGATTTTAAAAAATTTATTATTTTTTAAAAATTACAATATAAAGTTGAATAACAATAATTCTTGATTTGTAAAAGTAGCTTTATATTACTGTATTTAACTATTTGGTTGAAAATTTCTTTTTTCATGGTTTAAAATTAATGTTTTCAACTAAAAATTTAACTATTATATCTGTGGTTGAAAATTCATTTATTTTGTTGATTTTTTTTTTTATATAGAAAATTAATCGTCTTGGTTGAAAATTCATCTTTTTTTCTTGAAAATTCAACAGTTTGTATGCAATTTTTGTCTTTCTCTTGCATGAAAAATCTTTTTTAGTTGAAAATTGAATTCGTGTTGAAAAGTCGTATTTTTTGGTTGAATTAAACTATTTTTGATTCAAAATTGAAATCTTTTTTGGTTGAAATATCAATAACTACATTTCTCGTTCAGAATTCAACTTTTTTGGAATAAAAATTGAATTACTGGGTTAAAAATTAAACTCTTCTGTTAAAAATTAATTTTTTCATTGAAGATTCATCATTTTAATTGAAAATTTATCTGTTTGGTTGAAATATGAGCTATTTTGTTGAAAATTCGTTTATTATTTGGCTGATAATAAATTTTGTATTCAGTGAAAATTGAACTATTCCAGTTTTAACTATTCTGTGGAATTTTTATTTGAATTAATTTTTTTAACTAAAAATTTAACTATTTAATTTTTGGTTGAAAAATTCTCTTTTTTAGTTAAAAATTCGTCCTTTTTGGTAGAAATTAATCTTCTTGGTTGGAAAATTACCTTTTTGATTGACAATTCATTCATTCTAGTAACAAATTCATCATTTTAGTTGAAAATTCATCTCTTCGGTTAAAAATTAATTTGTTTAACAGAACATTTAATCATCATTTTAGTTCAAAATTCATCTTTTTGGTTGCAAATTTCACTATTTTCTTTGAATATTAATTTATTTTTCGGTTGAAAAACTAATTTTTATAACTAAAAATGTAAATTTTCCATATTTGGTTGAAAATTTATATTTTTTAGTTGAAAATTAGTCCTTTGACTTGAAAGTTCAACTATTTAGATGAACTTTCTTTTCTATCTTGACTGAAAAATCTTTATTTGTTGAAAATTCGTCTTTTTGGTTGACAAAATCATCATTTAAGATGAGAATTTATCTCTTTGGTTGAAGTTTCAACTATTTTGTTGAAAATTAATTTTTATTTTATTGGAAATTAATTTTTTCACTCTAAATCTAACTTATCCATTTTGGTTGAACATTTATCTTTTTAATTGAAAATTCAACTATTTATTGGAAAATTGATGTATTTTGTTGAAAATTCGTCTTCTTTGGTTTTAAATTTCATATCTTTTGGTAGAAATTGCACCTTTTTTGTTTGAAGTATCAACTATTTGGTTAAAAATTCAACTTTTTGGTTGAAAATGTAACTATTTTCTTGAAAATTCGTTTTTTATGTTTTCTTTAAATATCATTGATTACGTTTTTTGTTGAGAATTTATCTTTTTGTTGGAAATTCAACTATCTTTTAAAAAATTCGTATTTTTGACTTGCTTTTTGCTTGGCTAAAAATGATTTTTTATTGCTGAAATCTTTCTTGATTGAAAAAAAAGCTATTTTGTTGTAAGTTTAACTTTTCGGTTTCAAAAGTCAACTGTTTCCTAAAACATTCAACTTTTTAGCTTGAAAATGCAACCCTTTGGTTTAAAATTTAATTATTATTTTAAAAAGTTGCTTTTTGTTGTTTAAATATGAACTATTACTTTTGTTGATAATTCAACTATCTTCTAAAAAATTCGTCTTTTTGTTTTGAAAATTCATCTCTGTATGTAAAAACTTAATGTATATTAATGTATATTAATCTAAAATGGTTTTATTCCGTTTATAAAAGATTGTATTTATAAATGTTACAAGATTAAAATGCTCTTTTTAAATATTAATCGTCAGGGAAAATGAAAAATGTGTCTGGGAATTTTTAAAATGAAGTTTTCTTTTTAGAATGATTAAATTTTTACGGGAATTCAATATTTGATCATGATCTGTTTTGTAGGTTTTCAATTTTAAATTACACTATGTAAAAACAAGCTTTTGGTAGGTTTTATGCGGATATTATCGTCTTCAACGATTTGTGACTGTTTTAATATCCTTAAAAAAAAATGTTGCCCTTTTAATGAATACAAAATTAAAACCCTTTATATCTTGGAAATCCTATTGAAATTTCTGAAATCCAATCAATTTTGTGGGAAACCCCATGAAATGCCATGAAATCTGATATTTCCTAAAATCCTGGAAAATTTATTGAAATACCTTGAGAGATTCCAAAATCCCTTAATATCATTATCCTGTGGAATCTTTTAAAATATCCTAAAACCTTGAAGGTCCTATTAAATTACTTCATATCTTCCGAAATTCTTTAAAACCACATGCATTTTTTTTTAATTCCTTAAAATCATTAAAATCCGTGGAAATTCGTTCAAAATTTATAAATTTGTTCAAATTTCCTTCCAATTCTTGGAAATACCCTTAAATATTTCAAATCCTTTGAATTCTTTCGAAATAACTTAAAGTGTTTTAAGCTCTTGAAAATTCCTTGGAATCTTTTAAAATACCTTTCAATCTTAAAAATCCTTTGAAATTCTTTGAAATCCCTTGGAATTCTTGAAATCTATTGAAAATTCCTTGGAATTATTTTAAATATACTAAAATCTGTCAAATTCTTTAAAATCTTTGGAAATACTTTGAAATATTTGAATATCTCTTCAAATCTTTGAAACCCAAAGGAATCTTTTCAAATTTTTCAAATCTATTGAAAATTTCTTGGAATATTTTAAAGTATCATTAAATCTTTAAAATCCTTTGAAATCCCTTCAAATTCTGGAAATCTATTGAAAATTCCTAGATATTTTTTAAAATATACCAAAATGTATCAAATTCTTTAAAATCTTTGGAAATACCTTGAAATATTTGAAAATCCCTTCAAATATTTGAAATCCAAAGAAATCTTTTCCATTTTTTCAAATCTATTGAAAATTTCTTGGAATATTTCAAAATACCTTTAAATCTTTAAAATCCTTTGAAATTCCTTCAAATTCTTGAATTTTTTTGAAATTGATCAAGTTCTCTAAAATCTTTGGAAATACCTTGAAATATTTCATAATCTCTTCAAATTTTTGAAATCCTTTGAAATCCCTCCAAATTCTATAAATCTATTGAAAATTCCTTGAAATTTTTTAAAATATACCAAAATGTATCAAATTCTTTAAAATCTTTGGAAATACCTTGAAATATTTGAAAATCTCTTCAAATATTTGCAACCTTTTGAAGTCCCTCCATTCTTGTGA
Source organism: Andricus grossulariae (assembly GCA_011634705.1). Classification (NCBI taxonomy): domain Eukaryota; kingdom Metazoa; phylum Arthropoda; class Insecta; order Hymenoptera; family Cynipidae; genus Andricus; species Andricus grossulariae. The sequence continues at coordinate 29,416,009 of JAABKJ010007545.1, read as the reverse complement.
ATAAATTCTTTGAAATTTCATTAAAATGTTATAAAATTCCTTGAAATTTGGTAAAGTTAAATAAAATCTAATATTCCTTGAGATTCCTTCAAAAATTTTGAATCTCCTGAAAATTCTTCGGAATATTTTCAAATATCCTACAATCTCAAAAATCCTTTTTAATCACCTCAAATTCCTGATTAACATTAATTAACATTATTTTATTATATTATATTAAAATTATTGAAATATTAAAAAATCTGTTGGAAGCCCGTAAAATTTAAAAAAATCTGACGATATTCTTCGAAATCCCTCGAAATATTTGAAGTTTTATGAAATGCTTTAAAATCCTGAAAAATTGATTAAAATACATTTATGAGAGCATTTATAATACTTGAAAATTACTGAAATCCTCGGAAATCTGATAAAATCCCGTGAAATCCATTGAAATTTCTTTAAAATCCTTTGAAATATTTGAAAATTTTGGAAATCTTCTGAAATTCCTTTGAATATTTGCAAATATCGTAAAGTCTCTAAAAATCCTTCATAATTTTTTTAAATCTTTGGGTTTCTTTTTTTAATCTTGAAATATTTGAAAAATATGAATACTCTGAAATCTTTCAAATTATTTTTAATCCCTTAAAATTATGTAAATCAATTGAAAATTTCTTATAATATTTAAAAACGCTCTAAAATCTTTTTAATTCTTGAACATCTTGGAATCTTAAACACCTTGAAATATTTAAATATCTTTTAAATCCTTTACAATTTTTTAAAATCCTTTAAAATCCCTTAAAATCACTGGAATCCTCAACAATCTTGTAAATTCCCTTGGAATGTTTTAAAATATTTTAAAACCTCATAGGTTTGAATTCTAGTGAATTCTTCAAAAGCCCACGATAGTTTTTTTAAATTCCTTCAAATAATTAAAATCCTAAAAAATTCCTGGAAAATTTTGATATCTTTCGAAAATGATTTGAAATATTTTTAAATACCCTAAAAACTTTGAAATCCTTTGAAATCTCTTAAAATTCTTGAAATCTATTAAAATCCATTGGAATATTTGAAAATCTTGGAAATCTTCTGAAATTCCTTGGAATATTTTCAAATATCTATAAGTCTTTAAAAATCTTTCAAATCTTTCAAATTTTTTTAAATCTTTGGGTTTCGTTTTTGAATTCTGAAACATTTGAAAAATCGGAATAAACTGAGATCTTTCAAATTATTTGAAATCCCTTAAAATTATTCAAATCAGTTGAAAATTTCTTATACTATTTTAAAATAATCTAAAATCTTTTTAATTCTTGAACATCTTGGAATCTTGAAAACCTTGAAATATTTAAATATCTTTTAAATCATTTAACATTCTTTAAAATTCTTCAAAATTCTTTAAAATTTTTTCAAAATCCTTTAAAATCACTGAAATCCTCGAAAATCTTGTAAATTCCATTGAAATCTTTTAAAATATTTGAAAACCTCATAGGTTTAAATTCTAGTGAATTCTTTAAAAGCCAACGAAAGTTTTTCCAAATTCCTTCAAATAATTAAAATCCTAAAAAAATCCTGGAAAATTTTGATATCTTTCGAAAATGATTTGAAATATTTTAAAATACCCTAAAAACTTTGAAATCCTTTGAAATCTCTTGAAATTCTTGAAATCTATTAAAATCCATTGGAATATTTGAAAATCTTGGAAATCTTCTGAAATTCTTTGGAATATTTTCAAATATCTATAAGTCTTTAAAAATCTTTCAAATATTTCAAATTTTTTTAAATCTTTGGGTTTCTTTTTTGAATCTTGAAATATTTGAAAAATCTGAATACCCTGAAATCTTTCAAATTATTTGAAATCCCGTAAAATTGTTTAAATCAATTGAAATTTTTTTATAATATTTAAAAACACTCTAAAATCTTGTTAATTATTGAACATTTTGGAATCTTGAACACCTTGAAATATTTAAATATCTTTAAAATCCTTTAAAATCCTTTAGATTCCTTTAAAATCCTTTAAAATCCTTAAAATCACGGAAATCCTCGAAAATCTTGTAAATTCCCTTGGAATCTTTAAAAATATTTTAAAACCTCATAGTTTTAAATTCTAGTGAATTCTTTAAAAGCCAACGAAAGTTTTTTTAAATTCCTTCAAATAATTCCAATCCTAAAAAATTCCTGGAAAATTTTGATATCTCTTGAAAATGCTTTGAAATCTTTTAAAATACCCTAAAAAATTTTAAATCCTTTGAAATCTCCTAAACTTCTTGAAATCTATTAAAATTCTTTGGAATATTTGAAAATTTCTTTTAAACTTTGAATTCCCTCAATTCTAGTTAATAAATTATTTAAAATTTAAGAAAATAATATATAAAAACCCTTGAAGCCCCGAAAAATGTCATAAAATCTTATGGTATTCCTTACAAAATTTGAAGTTTTATGAAATCTTTTGAGATCCTGGGAATTAATCTAGTATATTCGAGAATTGTGTCAAAACTTTGTTTTTATGGATATTTTTTCACAAAATGATAGAAAAAATCATAATACTAATCTAATTAGGACGATTCAAAAATCCTGAAAAATAAAAATTCCGACACTGTAAAATTCCCGAAAAATAAAATATTCGAAATAGAAAATTCCCGAACCGTTTATAATATTACCGAATTTGAAAATTCCCGAATAATACAACAGAAGGGTTTTTGAAAATGTTTAATGTTTTTTTTATAGTTATTGTTTTAATTTATAATAAAATTAATTTTTAATTTTTTATATTTTCTTTCTCGGAAATTTTACAATGTCAGGATATTTATTTTTTGGGATTTTCAGTCGTCTCATCTAATTACACTGATATGAAATCTTTATAAGATTATTAAAATCTTTTAAAATAAAATTACTAAACCTTAACGTTATATACTAAAAATTCGGGGAAAATTGATTGCCCTTAAGATTTATTTGTTAAAAATATGTAACAAAAACGATTTACCCCCCCCCCATGTAACAGATCGTAAATCCCCCCCCCCCCTCAAAAAAAAAGCTGTTAAATAATTTATGGATGGCCCCTAACTGAATATGATTATTATTTCTATTTTTATTATAAAAATGACTGATAATGAGTTATTGATTGGAGAGGCAAGAGCCGTTGGAATCTCAAGAAAAAGGATAATCTAGAGAACGACACAAAAAAATCGATCACAAAATCGTTTTCAAAATATAAAAGTTGGCAATACTTTAGGAAAATAGTGGTCACTCAGTTCAGGTTCTCTCGACTTAACGTCTATGTAAATCACATGAGCGTTGAGGGACTATTTACAAAAATTCGTATAAATCTTGACGCTTTTACTTCGCTACAGTCGGGTGGAATCGATCCTCGATAGACTTCCTGGATTGAAACCTGCGTTTGTGGCTCCCAACTTTTTCCTGTACTTCTTCTTCTTCACTTGAGACCTGCAAGAAATTAATTAACAAGATTAATTTTATATTTAAAAAATAAATCAATGAATAACCGAGAAAAATGGAGAAGGCAGTCGTCTTTGGGTCGCTCCGTGTTCACAGGGTGCGCGAGATTTTTGCCGGATCGCCGTATCGAGTTTAATTCATAGATAGAGAAATTAGTTTTTGAACAATGAAAATAAATTTTTAAGGAAATAGTTAAATTTTCAACCAAACAAATAAGTTTTCTACCAAAAAAATTTTATTTCTTTAAAAAAAAAAATTTCAACGAAACATTTAGATAAATTTGTAGTAAAAAAAATAAATTTTCAATAAAAAAACTAACTTTTGACCAAAAAAAATGAAATTTCTAACAAAAAAATTAATTCTTCACCAAAAAATAATAATTTCTAACAAAATACATGAATTTGCAACTAAATATTTTATTTGTTAGTGAAATTTTCAATCAAAAAGGTTAATTTTTTACAAAGACAAATTTTCAACAAAATAGATGCTTTTTCAACTAAAATATATAAATTTTCAACCAAAAAATATAAATTTTTAACAAAAATTATAATAGTTTAATTTCAAGTTAGAGAAATAAGTTTTCAACCAAATAAAATAATATTTCAATGAAATAGTTGAATTTTGAACCAAACAAATGATATTTTAACCAAAAAGATTGAATGTCTATCAACAAAAAAATTTTCGAAGAAATATTTAATTCAATTTTTAGATGAAAAAACTAATTTTGAATAAAAAAGAAACTTATTTTCTAACAAAAAAAAAAGAAAGAAATTTTAACCAAAACGAATCACTTTTCACAAAATACATAATTTTTCAATTAGGTATTTTAATTTTTAGTGGAATTTTCAACCGAAAAGGTTAATTTTGTACAAAAAAAAAAGACCAATTTTTATGAAAATAGATGGATTTTTAACTAATACAGATAAATTTTCAACAAACAATAGAATAGTATTATTTTCAGTCAGAAAAGTAAGTTTTTAAGCAAATAAAATAAACTTTTAACGAAATAGTGCAATTTTCAACAAAAAAACAACTAATTTTCAAGACAAGATGGAGAATAAACATTTTTAATTAAATTTTATTCAGAAAAAAGATCTTCTCCTTTCACTCCGCTGGGATTCCTTTTTATACTTCAATACTGTTTTTTTGTTTGGTACCAAAATTTTCAGAATTTAAAAATATTCAAAAGAATTATATATATAAAAAATACTTTTTCACATTCTTTCTACTATGGAAGTTTCTGCTTATGATATTTTTAATTTCTTCCAACACTAAAAATGAATAGGATCGTACTTGATTGAGCCACCTTGGTTCAAGTATTATATATTTGGAAGAATTTTTTTTAGTAGAATAATCCACTATTTTCCAAATATAATTTTTTGATACAACAATTAAAAAGTAATAAATAACATCTAAAAAGTGTATCGAAAGACCGAATAAGAAGGAACGTATGAATTAAAAAATCATTTTTAATGAAATTTAAGTTAAAATTGGTTTCCAATTTTAACGTAGTAATAATTTTCACAAAGTTTTCACATTGATATTTGTAGAAATTACTATCATTTCATGAAAATTTTTTTTCTTCAGATTTACAGCCACAATATTTTCATTCTAATTCAGCATCCCCATGTCTCGGGAGAACAATTTTATTGTTGTAAAAAATTTAAATTTGAATCAGTATTCAACGTTAGTCTCATTTTAAAATAGTGATTTCTATGTTTGCATTTGATATATTATTACGTTGTTTAAATGATTGTTTATGTATATATCAGTCACGTAAATGAATGTTGCGTTTCCAACAAAGTGAGATGATTCTAAAATAAAAGAACGAATTCAAAAAATTTCCTTCGAAAACAGTTTTTAAACTCTTAATTTTCAATAATACAAAATATGTACTTTTTAAAAATAAAAATTCAAATCATTTCATAATAATACATATAAATTACTAAAATAATCTATTTTATGTGTGAGTTAATACTTCTAAGCAAAATATTTCTTTCAAGCTCGTTACAAAATATTACATAAATATCTTCTGTAAGAAATTAAGTAATCAGATAAATTATATGTCAACATTTTCAAACCCACCAATTAGTATATAATATGTATATAAAAAATTACTCTCAAAACTAAGCACGACACATATTATATTTCTTAGGTGGCCACGTTTTTTCTCAAAGAAACCGCTTGACCGACAGTTTGACAACAAATTCTAGGCGGTTCCGTAGCTCACTTGACTAACGCGTGCGGTAGATTTAGGTTTTAGGGCAGGTTCTAGGTAAGTTAAGTAGGGTTCGATTCCCCAGCGGGGGCGATTTTTCAAAGCGTTTGAGCGTGCGATCATATGTGTAAGACTTCTGTGCTTGCAAATGTGTAAGAATAATCGTAAATTAAGTGCATTAATCATATATAAAATAATTTTTTTCTTTTCTAATTTATAAATCGTGTGTAGAATGCGTACAGTGCATATATACATATACATATATGCGCTAAAATGCGAAATCGGCAAAGTTAATAGTGATTGGACCAATTCGAAGTGAGAAGTTACCATAATTGACTCATAAATTACTGATAAATTACCAAAAACTAATATAAATTTTCAGAAATTATGCCTACGTTCTAAATTTTATTTCAAAATCTTTAAAAATCCACATTTAGTTCGAAAAATTCCAAATATTTTTAATTTAAAGAATTTTTTCTGAACAAAATAGTACAATCTTCAACCGAAAAAGATAGAATTTTTTCCCAAAAACACGAATTTTCAACCAAACAGATAAATTTCCCAATAAAAAATTGTGCATCTTCATTTAAACATGAGAACTCTTAATAAAGTTGTTCCACTTCTAACCATGTACTTGAATGTTTTAATTTTCAATTAAGAGTTGAATTCGTCCATCAAACATTACTTTTCAACAGCAAAAAACATGATTTTTAACCTAACTTATCGAATTTTCTAACCAAAATGTGTATTTTCAATGAAGAGCATTAATGTACTACCATAAAAATGATTTTTGAACAGAATACATGGATTTTCAACGAAAAAAGATCAATTATTAACCAAAAATGGAAGTCAAATTTTCAGTTTGACAACATTAATTTGTGAAAAAAAAATTTCAACAATATAGTTTTTCTCATATTTTTTATGGTTTTTGAAAATAGTTTCTTGAACAAAAAATAAACTACGAGAAAATTGTCTTAAATTCTTTCTAGATTTTTTTCGATTTTTCTTCAAATTGTCTTATAAATTCATTTTTTAAAATAGAAAATCATTTATAGTTTGGCCAGCCATCTTAAAAAAAAAATTTTTGGAAATATTTTCAAATTCAAAATTATGTTTTAATATTTGCAAAACTTCTAAGCCTTCTCAACAACTTTTTAATCAATTCTAATTTTTCCTAAAATTAAAAAAAAAATTCTGTATAAATTTCTCAAAATCTTTTAAAATTTGGTATTTTTCGTAAAATTTTTTTAAAATTCTGGATTAATAATTTCAGAAATATTTTAGAATGTTTTCAAATATTCTCTCAAAATTAATTTTTTTAAATACAAAATAATTTTAAAATTGTTCACAAATTTTAAGACAATTTCTTTATTCGCTTGAAACCTTTTAAAATTCACATTTTTCAAAACTTTAAATGTGATTCCTGGTTCTAATTTGCATCCCGTTTCATTTCCCGTTTTTTCTGGTTTTATTTTAATTCTCGGCTGTTTCTTGGTTGGCAGATACCCTGAAGTGGCCAACTATATTTGATCATTCAGAATTACATTTTTCTTCTACACTGCTAATTTCCAAAACATAATTTTCTAATCCAGCTCCTTTACTATTTTATCAGTTTTTCTTACTTTTCGAAGGTATTTATCAGCAGTAAAATGAATTTAGCAATTTTAATATAATTATATATCATCTCATTATATGTAGCTATATCGTAATTTAAGCTGCCTTTAATCGACAAACCAAACCGCGTTTCCGCCAGATTCAATAAATATATTATTTGCATAAGCGCAGTTTATAGGATAATTTTCTGTCGGGTTCTGAACGAAATAATAATTCAGGCAGAGACAGATGATAAAATTAGAAGAATCCTTCTCAAATTTAAATTTAAATTTTGACAGTATTTTAACTTCTTATCAGTTAGATCTGTAAAGTAAGAGTGAGTTTAAGTACTTTCTCGATTATTATTAATAATCGAAATTTAAAAATATACGACCACAACTGAAACAGCGAAGAGTTATAAAATGTATATCAAAAATCAGAATAAAATAGGAAAAAAAGGTTAATAGTTACCATACTTTAAGGCCATGAAATATATTTAGGATTAATTAATTTTTGGAACACATTGCAGTTAAAGAGATGTTGAATCTTTGACCAAAAAAGATGACTTTAATGAAATAGTTGAATTTTCAACTAATTAATTAATCTTTTAATAAACGAGATGAATATTCAATCAAATAGGTGAATTTTTAACACAGAAAGATGAATTTTCAACCAAGATTAATAATTTTTTACCAAAAGACGAATTTTCAACAAAATACATGAATTTTCAACTGAAAAAAGATAGGTTTTCAATCAAAAATGGAATCGTCAAAATTTCACTTTGCAAAATTAATTTTCAACGCAGAAATAAGAACGAATTTTTAACAAGTCTAATTTCACCAAAAAAGAAAAATATTTAACCAAGTAGTTGAATTTTCAACAAATATGTTGATTTTTGACCAAATACTTTGATTTTTTACCAACTTATTTTTAAGACAAAAAGATGATTTTCAACAAAGCAGTTGAGCCCGAATATATGAAATTTCAACAAAAAGTTCATTTTCGACTGAAATCATGGATCTTCAACCACAAAAAAAATTCACTAATTAGTTCAACTGTAAACCAAATAATTAATTTTTTAACCAAAAAAGATGAAGTGTATTAGTTTATATTTAAATTCAAAAAGATTTCACTTTGAAATAGAAAAATTTGAATTCAACCGAAAAATACGAATTTTTAACAAAATCTTTAAATCGTTAACCAAAACGGATTAATTTTCAACGAAGCAGCTACATTTCAAACAAAAAATATGTATTTTCAACCGAGAAGGTTAATGATCTACCAAAAAAAGATGAATTTTCAACCAAATTGTTGAATTATGAAGCCAAATATGATTTTTCAAAAACAGTTCAGTTGCTATCAAATAGTTAAATTTTCAGAATAATTTTCAATAAAAAAGTTACATTTTTAACCGAAAAGGATTAATTTTTTACCCAGAAGATTAATTTTCTACCAAAAAAGATGAATTTTCAACCAAATACATGAATTCTCCACTAAGTAGTGCAATTTTTAACTAGAAAAGATCAATTTTCAGGTAAAAATATTAATTTTAAACCGATAGTGAAACAGTTACATTTTTAATTAGAAAATTATTTCTCAACCAAAAACATGAGTTTTCAATTGGCGTGATGAATATTGCGAAAAAAATTAAATTAACAAAACAATTCAGGATTCGACCAAGTAATTGATCTTTTAACCAAAAAGATGATTTTTTAACCAATAATATTAATTTTTGACCAAAAAATACAAATTTTCAACAAAATGCATTAAATTTCAACCAAATAGTTAAATTTTCTACTAAAAAGTGTCAATTTTCAACGAAAAAGTGAAATTTCTAACTAAAAAAGATTAATTTTCAACCTAGAATGGATTAGTTAAATTTTCAGTTAAGAAAATTAACTTTTAACCCAAAATGAATTCTTAACACGCAGTTTAACTTTTAACCAAGTACAGTTGAATCTGGATTTAATGTCGATTCAAAGCTGCCCTTGACATTAAATCCAGATTCTCGAAACGTAGACAGTCATGGGCGTATGAACCGTTTTCTGTGGATTTTAATGCGTGGTAAAAAATATGTTGAAAATTATTTTTTTAATACGGAGACAAGAATAAACGAAATATTTAACGGAAATGAGGAAGAAAGTTTGCTGTTACACGTTAAAATAAATGTGTTTCCTGCTTACGTACTTTAAACCTTTGCAGGTCGCTGAGCACCTCGTTTAAAATGAGAGCTTTCTCTTTAATAATAATCGGTCCAGATACTCTGTCGCTCATTTAATTAAACCATTCGAAGACAGTAGCAAACAAAAACAAATAACTTTTTTCACCAAAACACCTCGCAAAACCGTTCAAGTGGAAGCACGCACTTTAGCGCAGCGCTTACTGCGCATAACGCAGTTTCATAACCAGACATGCAAAGAAGTTTTTCAATAGAAAATCACTCACTTTTATAAATATTAGATTAGCTGTGCACGAAAAACACAGTTTTCACACTTCTCACGTCAACAATTGACAGTTGAAGGTTACAAAAAGGTGCGATCGAATTCGAAAGATGGTTTCACGATCTCTCTTTCTATCGTATGAGCTAGACAAAGAGTTTTCTCTGTCGAATCGTGGAGCCTATTGGGTAGTTACAACAGTGGCACCAATTCAGAAAAATTTGAATTTCAATTAAATATTAACAAGAAATCTTATAGTAAATAATTAATTTCAAACCATAGTATAAAATTTTTGATTAAAATGAATTGAGATTCACTGGTCTTTCTCATTAAAATGTCTCCAATAACGTCGAGATACTACTTCGCGATATATATTAGCGTGTGAGATAGCGCTGTTATCAATTGCAAAGACAGGCTAATTTGATCTCAAGAAATAACCTGATCAGTCCCATCGGCTTCAGTTGGCATCGGCGCCCATTGCTGGTCGACGCGAGCTTGCCATCGTGCTTATTCGCTATGCAAACGCGTTTTCCTCCCGCTTCGAGTGAACTGTCACAACGTCATGACGCAGTTAGACATAAAGGCCGTTAGGGTACAGCGTCTTACCGCAACGCTCCTGTTTTGCCACGCCTGAGTGAACACATTCCCGCGGCTCAGCGTCAATTCTCGGAAACACTAAATCCAGATTCAATTGTAGATGAATTTTTAAAGAAAAAAAAGTTAACTCTGTAACAAAATGGTAACATTTTCAACAAAATAATAAAATTTGCAATTACATAATAAAATTTTTAACCAAACCAGATGAATTCCAAAATAAAAATATAATACACCGGAACTTGGATTTAATTCGGCTTCCGGCATTGCTTGCTGTGGCCTTCAAATTAAATCCAGACCATCTGAACGTAAACAGGCTGTGCCACGTGAATCCTTTCTATTGGATTCGAACGGATGATGTCCGCTTTGTTTATAAACAAAAATAGTTGGATTTTCTATCGGTTTCTATTAATTTAGTTCGCATTTGAGCGAAAACTCATAAAAACGGGGAAAAGGAGAAGTTATTCAAAAAAGGGGAAAAGATAAGAACAGGGGAAAAAGTGTGAAGTCAGCAATATGAAAGTGATTTTGAAACTTACTAAGTAAGTTATTATTGTATTGTACCGTTGTTGGGTAACCTACCGAAAAATTCGCGAATTTTGTTAAAATTTATCATCAGGAACCGCACCTATCGTTCCTATCGTTACTTCCACCGACCCCCTCCCCCTGGAACAAAACGTTGTTTTTACCACAATCCCCCCCCCACCCCAATTGGTAACGTAGTTTATGGACGGCCCCATCAGTGATGGAGTTTATGATCAATGGAAGAGAAGTCGGATATCCCTGTCTAATACGTTTATGAATAAAAATATTCATTCAGATGGCATATTTAATATATGCACTCAATAAGTACGGGTAAGAAGGTTTTACTAATGAGGCTTATAGAAAGAAGTTGGGATAATTCACTGAACTGAAGACAATAATTTATTTTTTATTAATATATAATTTACGATTTTATGATCATATCGATCAAATGTAGAACATTGCAGAAAACGCTTATATTGCCAAAAGTTAAAATTTGTAGCTTACATATTTTTCTAAACTCAATTCAGAGAAATTGATGTTTGATCAATAACACGTGAACGGAATCGTATTCTCGCCGCTGGAAAATTTGTTCGAAATACATTCTTGTAAGTCGGAATATTTTGGAATTGTTTACATTTGTTCTCTGACCAATAACTTTCATTTGAAAAAGTGGGATAATCCAGAAGAACGAAACATATTTTTTGAGGATAATAATTAATAATTAAGATGCATTTGCAAGTATATGCAGGAACATGAAGCCCGTTCGGTTTACCAAATAGTGCTAACATCAATCACGACTCTCAGCACACACCAGCTGCAATTAGACATTCTGATTTAGCAAAGCGCAGTTAATGCATGACAAATTCCTCCATGTATAATTCGAAACATGCACAGGAAAGGAATCTTAAAACAAGGTAAGTTTCTATCTGAAACTTGTTATTTTTAAGAGGCAAAAATATCACCCAATTAATAATTTCTAACATAAAAGTCAAGGTACGTAGGGGAAACTATATGCAACAGTAGGTCACGAAAATGTCCAAAGTTGTTATATATACTAAAAAAAATGGTTAGTTGAGCCAACCGTTTAGTTAGTTACATATGGCACTGATATTTCATTAGTTGGCACAAAAATGTTATTAGTTGCAGCAACAAAGAAAATGGCTGTTCACACTAATAAAATAGCAGTACCATATCTTACAAACTAAATAGTTTGCCGAACTAACCAGTTTTTTCAGTGTACTTTATAAAAGATACGCGAGAACAGTAATTAAAATGACGGGAAATTCTAAGTATTCATTTAATTATTTCAACAACAAAATATTTCAGAATATCAATATTATGTACCTGTTTCTTGTGAAAAAATTAGAGATGGAACAACACATCTTCATACATAATTTTAAAATATCACTAATAGACTCTAAACACAAAAGGTTGGTACACATCATCTCTTGCCAAACGTAACCAACAAAAGGGACCAATGTTAGCATTATTTTCCTATGTTCTGTAAAATTGGTTTCGGGTCCATTCAGGGATACTAGTAAAAATAAGCAATTGTCAATGTGACCTACTCTTTCTGACCTACTCTTTAGAAACGCACCAAGTCGAAAATGTTCTAAATGATTAACAGTGTAAAACATATTGTTAATTAGATTCAAACTTTATTATAATACCAAGAACAAATTTTATATCGAAAAAAACTGCACAACTACGGTTTGTAAGAGAGTGCCTGGTGAAGGAGTCAGTGAGTGTAATACCACAAACTTAGATAACGTTTAGTACATTTCCTGATAATAAATTTTTAAAAACTTTGTGAATTTTTCGAAAGACGGCCCTGCAGCAATACAGTACAAAAATAACTTAATAAGTTTAAACATCACTTTCATATTCCAGATGGGACCCAATAAGAAAATCCAACTATTTCTGGTTTGAAGTTTTTTTTTTAGTTAAACATCTGCTATTTTATTGTTGATTCGGAACCCATCTTGCTTGGTTAAAAATCTACCATTTGGTTGAAAATTAAATTATTTTGTGGAAAATGCAACTATTTTGTTGAAGTCTACTTTTTTGCTAAAAAATTAAACAGTTTAGTTGAAAGCTGAAATATCTGGTTGAAAATTAATTGCAGTTATTAAAGATTCATCTCCTTTTTTGACAATTTAAGCAACTTTGTTGGAAATTCCTTTCATTTTTAGTTGAAAATTAATTTTTTCAATTGAAAAATTATCTATTCCATTTACTGTCGAAGATTCATCTTTTTGAAATGAAAATTCAACTATTTGGTTGAAAATTTATTTTTTTATGTTGAAAACTCAACTATTCCGTTAAAAATGCATGTGTTTTGTTAAAAAGTCGTATTTTTTGTAGTAAATTAATCTTCTTGATTAAAATATCGTTTTGGTTAAAAATTCAACTATTTAGTTGAATGTTGAACCCTTTTGTTGAAAATCCATTTTTTAAGATTTATCATTTTAGTTGAAAATTAATCTTCTTGGTTGAAAATTGAACTATATTGTTGAACATTCATTTTTCTTTTAGGAGAATTACTTTTACTAACTAAAAATGTAACTCTTTCATTTTTGGTTGAAGATTGATCTTTTCTAATTAGAAGTCCATGTATTTTGCTCAAAACTTGTCTTTTTGGATTAACAACAAATTTTTAGAAAATTAAACTATTTGGTTGATAATGACCTTTTTTCAAAATTCATAATTTTTGTTCAAAATTCAACTATTTTGGTAGATAATTCAACTATTTGGACAAAAATTACACTATTCATTTAAAAACTTAACTATTTAGTAAAAAATTAACTTCCTTATCCAAAAATTATATTTTCAGGTTGAAAATTCAACTTTTTGTAGATAATTCATCATCATTCGTCATTTTGGTAGAATGTTAATCTTTTTACTGGAAAATGATTCCTTTTGGTTGAAAATTTAACGATTTGATTGAAAATTCATCTTTTTTGGTTAAAAATTCAACTATTTGCTTGAAAGTTGAACTACTTTTCTGAAAATTCATTTTTTTAAACTCATCCTTGCAGTTAAAATATTCGGTTATTTTATTAAAGGCTTAATTATTTTGTAACAGAATTTAACTATTTTGTTAGTCATCTTTTTTGATCGAAAAATCAAGTATTTTGTTCAAAAATCATGCTTTTGGATTGAAAATTCATCTTTTATGGTAGAAAAGTCATCTTTCTTGGTTAAAAATTTACCTTTCTGATTGAAATTCAACTTCTTTATTGAAAATTCAACTGTCTTAAAAAATCGTCTTTTTGGATTGAAAATGTAACTATTTGATCAAAAGTTGAACTATTTTGTTTAAAATTCATGTCTTTCGCTTGAAACTTTAACTATTTAGTTGGTAATGCAACTGCTTAATTAAAAAATAATTTCTTTTGGTAGAATATTCGTCTTTTTGGGTTAAAAAAATATGTCTTTTGTTAGAAAATCTTTTTTGATAGAGAACTCAACCAAACGTAGTTTATGGACTAAGTGTAGTGGCGAATTTTGTAATCGAAAGGTTGAAGAAATGTTTCTTTTTTCTCAAATTCTATTAAATTCAAGTGGCCTACTCTTTGAAGTGACCTACTTCTGCATAGTTTCCCCTATAGTTTTCCAATTCGTCTTATTGATTATTAGAGTTTCTTTAAAATCTAATTGCGATTCTTCCTTCATCCTTATACTTCACAAAGTTTTCCCCAACTCTGGATTCATTAGGTTGAATGTGCTTTTGTTTTATGTCGACTATGAATGAAAATTTTCGATACTTTTTGGGAGGAAACGAATAGCTTGAGGCTGAAGCAATATACGGCATTGAGTTTCGGTCGAGTCTTTGCTCAGCAAACTTACTTTCTGTCATCTGGCAACAAAAATAGAAGGTTTCCAGTTTAGGCGGAAACAGAAGAAAGTGGGTATTTCTTCAAGCGATAGCTGAGAAGCAAATCTAATTACTCACGACTTAACTTTCGCAAAGCAAATGGCAGTTCTCCTACATTAAGAGGAAAAACCGAATTCCGTCCTCTCCCCAAAAATTCCTGTTTGCTTCGGCATTCAATAGAAGAAAAATAAAAGGGGAGAAAAACAGCAGTTAGTAATTATTTTCATAAATACTGGTTCTTCAAAGATAAAATCTGCGGAAGAAAACCTTAGAAAAACTTATATTTCAAGGGACAACTTGCGTAAAGTTAGTTGTTAAATATCTAATTCAAAAATAAAATAATAAATCAAATATCCTGCAGTAATTTCATTTTTCAAAAAGCTCGCGATAGTTCAAAAGTTGAAATAGTTTAATATTAGCTTTCTTGGAGTAAACTTGAATCCTATCATTCACGATAGAAAGTTATCCGTATATATGCATTCAATCGGAAAAACACGGTTGAGGCTGACGTACTGTAAAGGAAAGTCAAGCCTTTGAGAAATTTAATGCTTGGAATTTTCACTTGTGAAAACCCTCATGTATGCATGAATTTAATGCAAAATATTATTCAAAACATACCTCTACTAAGTACTGTGGGTGTATCAATTATGAATGTATTTCTTTGTGCTCATTTTTGGTCGCATTTTATGAGGCACTTTCCTTTTTCATGGAAAAAATTATATTATATTATTATTATTATTATTATAACTCAAATTATTATAGGCATCAAAGAAATTTCCTTTCTTATAAAGGACGTTTTTACACTATGAAAATTTAAAAAAAAACTAGAAAACAAACGCGAGCGATTATTGTTTTTTACGTGCAATTTCTAAATTAAAACATAAAATGAATATAAATAAAAAAATTTTCTATTTGATAGAATTTGAATCTAATGATTTTTCATCGAAAAATACAGATACAAATAATTTTTGACCAAAAACACTAACATACCATAAAAATATTCAAAATTTCTAATATTCTTCGAAATCTAATCATTGTTTATATAAAATGATTGATTTTCTGTAAAAAATGTCAATATAACCTGAAACAGTTAAAAATTGCAAATCTTATTCGAACTCTAATGATTTTAACTTTAAAAAACAATTTTTTTTGTACAACGCTAACATAACCAAAAGTTATTAAAAATTTTTTATCTTCCTTAGAATTTTATTTATTAAAAATACCAATTTCCGACGAAAAGCACATAAAAAATCCAAAATTGTTAAAGGGTTTTAAGTCTTCTTCAAATTATAATGATTTTTATTTATGAATATCAATTCTTGGTGCAAAATGCAAAAAGACCCTAAAATTGTTAGAATATCTGAAACCTCTTTGGAATAAAATAATCTTTTAAAGAAAATTTCAATTCCCGCTAAAAAACACTGATACGCTCAAAAATTGTTCAAGCTTTTAGGTTTTATTATTTGTAAGAAGAACAATTGAATGTGAATCTAAATCTTGTTCAAATTACTAAAGTAACCTTAAATTGTTAAAAAATTATGAAACTCTGAATCGCTATTATAATCTAAAAATATTGCAAATCTTGATGATAATTTTTGTTTGAAAATGCTAATTTTCAGTGAAATAAGCTAACCGAACCTATATTTTTCAGAAATTTTAATTCTTATTCGAAACCTTGTTATTTTACATTAAATATTTTTTTAATACTGATTTCCAGCGAAAATCATTAACAGAAAACATTTATAATATTTAGAGAAATTTATTTGATAATTTAAAAAATTGTAAGGTAAATAATAAGGTTTGCCATGATTTTTATTATTAAAGGGATTATTTACGGATTCAATTTTCAAATGTGAAAAATTTAAGATATAAAACAACTTTAAAGCATAAAAAACCAATCAGGGTTTAAAAAAAAATATTAGTCTATGATAATTATCTTACCTCAATTATTTGTTATTTTCAACTAGTATGAAATTCTTGCACTGATTTCCAGTCAAATAAAAATCAAATATGTCATTTTGAGAAAGTTGGAGTCAATTTATAAAGAGTGGTTCGCTTATAGGTCAATCGAAGCATATCGAAGACAAGTTTTATTCATAATATGGTTATATTATTGTTATATTATTGGTGATATAATAACCGAACCAAACAATTTTATAGAATACTTCAAAATCATTTTTGGTAGATCATGAAAGATCATGAGAGATTGATCAATAGGTCAATCGATGCGTCTGAAAGTCGCAAACAAATACACTAGATATAGTAGATTGCATTTCAAATATCAAAAATGTTTTTCTTACATCAACAAGGTCAAAATATTTTTCTAATTTCTAATCGCGAAAACCCACTTCTAATTCTCCTAACTGAACTGAAGCTACAATTCGTCCAAAATTCATGATCATAGATTTTTTACTGTTTACGATATGGTAAACAGAAAAAACTTACGCACTGACGAACATTTTCTTAAAATTGCATTTTCGAGTTTCTGGGTTTGTCGCATTGTATCGAAATATGTCAAAACAGTAGATTTGAAAATGTAGGTATAGCAATATTATTTACGAATTTGAAAAACCAAATTGGTTGATAATGATTAAAGTTTATTGACCACTTTGATCAAATATTTTGAAGAAATACACTTAACGAGTGCTATTTATTTTATCACTTGGCATGAATCAACGGATCAAGAATTTTTAATTAACTTTCCCGGATATAATTACTTCCTTGTTATTTGAATACTCAGGAACAACTTCGTTAATTATAGAATTCGTGGCGAGGAATATGCCAGATGGAATATGAAATAAGATAGTTGGAGATATTTCATTTCCAGAGCACATTTCGAATTCGCAAACAGGATGTCTACTAATTTTCAACCACCAAATTCCCGATTATTTCCCGGTTTTTTCTGGTTATAAATATCAAATCTCCTCTTACTAAAATCACGAATAAAACACATTTAACATAGGGTTTTCCTATTCGTTTCATGATTATGAAATTTTTTTATACATAGTATGGGAAATATAATACAATTTCGGTGTCTTAATTATCTGCGCAGATTTAGATCACCTGTCAGTTGTTATTTTTTATTAACATATATTTGCTTAATTATGCGCACGAAACTACCAGGTATTAAGTTGATACGGTAAATGGATCAAAATGATGCAACGTTTTGATATCTCTATTCATGATCATCTTGATTTAAATTTCGAGATCAATCGTCTGTCATAAGATTCAAACTAATCAACATATTATTAAATTATTAAATTCTCTGACCTGAATGATGATAAAAAACCCCGTTAGAAATTCAATTGTTAATCAGATATAAACAAAATTATTGACTTAGTTCCGATTATTTAAAATGTGTATTGAGGTTCTGAATGTTTGTTTACAAATGTCAGTAAATCTCGATCAAGTATCGATTTGCAGAACTTGAATTTGGTAGAAGGAAATGTTTTTCAAAAACCGGCAACTGCAGAGCGTTCAGAACTAAAATTTTTATTCGCGCTAATCGTTTTTCCAAGGTCTCGTCTTTCTAAGAAGAAAACTCTGGTAGTGCAGGTATTTAGAATACATCTTCTTCGAGGAAGGTGCCTTTAGAACTGATGATTCTCAGCAAAATGTTTTTATTCCCTTAAAATCTCTCAAAATTCTTGAAACGCTTCTAATTTTTGTTTCAAAATCTTCAAAAATCCACATTTTATTAAAAATTTCGTTAAATCTTTTTAAAATTGTTATTATCTTCGTAAAAAATTAGTTTTCAACAAAATAGTTAAATCATACAAAAAATTGATTTTAAACCAAATAATGAAATTTTCAATCAATTAGATGTAGTTTCTACCAATAAGATTAACTTTCTACCAAAGGAAAACGAATTTTCAACAAATGTATTATTCTAAACTAATAATCTTTATTTCAAACAAAAATGGAATAGTTGCATTTTTAGTTAAAAAATCTAATTTCCAACCAAAAAAGAAACGAATTTTCAAAAAAATGATTAAGTTTTCAACCTGAGAGATAAATATTGAAAAAAGAATTATTAACAAATTAAAGTTGAATTTAACCAGGAAAGACGAATTTTAAACAAAATAGTTCAATCCTCAAATAAAATAGATTATTTCCAAACAAAAAAGTGCATTTTTAACCCAAAAGTCGGAATTTCTGCCTAGAAAAGAATTTTTAAACAGCCATTACACTGACTCGAATTATTTCCAAAATTTCAAAATCATTAAAAGTTTCCCAACAATCCTAAGAAAATTGTTTTTTTGTTTCCTTCGAAAGGTTTAAAGTTTTTAATAAGCTTCGACATTTTGTTCAAATCTTCAAAAAGCTAAATTTTGTTAACAATTTTTTGAAATATTTTCAAATTTTCTTCATAAAATATTTAAATTTTCCCTAAAATTTAACAACAGGTCTACGTAAAATTTTAAACCTTCTAAATATCTTTCACAATAATTCGTATTTTTTCTAAAACTGTTAATCAATTCTGCATAATAAAAAGAATTGTCTTGAAATCTTCTGGATTCCTTTTTGACAATTTTGGAAATGATTCAAAATTTATACAATTCAATTGATTATAATTTTAATTTATTTTTATTTTACTAATTATAAAATTAATTATGAAAAATAAAGAATAATTTAAAATTTTCCCAGAAGTAAAAAAAACACTTTATTCTCTCGAAGCTTTTCAGACTTCTTAATAAGCTTCTAGACCTTTTGCTCGAAATCTTCAACTATCTATATTTTGTTTAAGATTTTTTCAAAAGTTTTAATATTTTAAATTATTTTTGAATCTTTTCAAAACTTCTTAGGGTTTTCAATATCTTTTGAAATAAATTAGTTTTCCTACAAATTTTTAAAATTCCATGAAATGACAAAAATTATCTTAAAATCTTCCACATTCTTTTCCGAAATATTTTTTTTTCAATCTTCAAATTGTAAAATTAATCCTTTAAAATGAAACTAAAATCTTCAACATCTGTGTGAAAAAGTTTACAAATCATAATGTTGTAGCAAAATATTAGGAACAGTATTATTGCCCATTATTGAACAAACATTCATAATTGAAATTTTCTCTTTTATCAATAATTATATGCTTATATACAACAATACTTGTAGTGTCGACACGAATCATCAGGTTTTCGACAGCAATACATACGATGTCGTGAGTACAACTTTTTAAACTAACCGTCAATTCGATGCCGGGTGTTTCCATTTTGTTTGTATTTACAAGTTTATATTGCTCATTTGATGAGCACTTTGCTTCCTCATTATAATATTTATGCAAATATGTTTGTTCCCTCATACAGGAAGTCAAGATAACAAAATACAAATAGGCCAATCAAAACGTTTCGAATCAAGGAGTCTTTTCTATTCTTGTATGAACCTTGAATTATGTTAATGAAAAAAGTTTTTCGGTTTAAAATAGATTTTTCAAGTTATGGATAGATAGATAAACGTTTATTTTTCGGCCTGCTGACCCTGGAAAATTGCCTTGCTTACAACCTTCATATTTTACAGAATTTGTTTTAAAATTATCTTTTACAAACTAACATCCATCCACACCTTAATGCTACCTTAATTATACGATAGCTCGCTCTAAACGCTAAGCCTTCTTCGCTTCGCCTCGCACGCGTACTCTTAAAAACAATGTATTAATATTATAGGTCAATATATTTACCTCGAATGAAGTAATCTTTTTCGTTTTTGCATCAAATTTGAATTATGTTAATGAAAAAAGTTTAATTATAAAAAACCGATTTTTTAAATATTATAAATGACCATAACTTCACTACTCTTCAATCAAATGTATTCATATTATAGCTCAATTGATTCTTCTCGAATAAACTAATCTTTCCTATTCTTGCATGAAATTCAAATTATGTGAGTGAGAAAATTTTGAATATAAATTTCAATTTTTTGAACAATATAAATGAACATAGCCACCTTACTTTTAAATAAAATTTATCAATATTGTAGGTCAATTTATTCGTCTCAAGACAATGAATCTTTTATATTATTGCAACAATTTTCAAATACGTAAATGAAAAAAGTTTTAGTATAAACAACCGATTTTCAAAATAATCAGTTTCAACATATTAGCGGTGAAAATAAGTTCTCTAAATTTTATTAATTTAACTGCAACCGTTTTCAAGTTATTGTGTTCATAAAAAAGAGTGACATATACACACATCCACACACACGAACACACATCAGCATACAAATACACATACAATTGCATAGAATAATATAATAGACATTTTTAAATTCAGAGACATATAATTAAATGAATTAAATTTTTTTTCGAAATTGTTACCATTGCAAAGCTTTCTCTATGAGGAAGCAAAAAAGGATAAACATTCACAGAAAAAAATGAGGGTTCAGTAAAGTTGGGGCTCAAGTGAAAATTTGTATCATTTAGAACTGAAGCTCCAATAGAACTATTTTTGAGGGTTTCTTTTTAGTACATTGATATCCGATAGATGACTATTCATATTTTCAACTGCGCATGTGCCCAAAAGCGTATGCCTATTTGAAATCAATAAAGACTATGAATAATCATACAGATAAATATTAACAAGCATCTTTTATTCTTTTTTAAAGCAAATTAAATTGAATAATAAAAATACCTGACTTCTTTCAAAAATGTAATATTAACGTATTATTGCAAGTGTATATTATATAATTTTAAATAGCACCGCACTTTTTTGGTACATGCGCATGACGAAAATGTCGGATTTTCAACATAACCTTAAAAACTGTCATATTTCATGTGCACTATCTTCCCTTCAAGAATGACTAATATCGATAATTGTAGTTTCTTCATTAAATTTTTCCCAGTGCAATATTACTTAATTCGAATTACAAAGTGAAATGTACACCATAAACTTGTAAAATCTCCGTAGTGACCACGGCTCAATCTACTTAAACGCGTGTGGAAAAATTTCGTGGCGCTGTACTGTTTCTGTCTAGTCCGCCTTGAGTCGACACAGACGCGCCACAGGCTGACTGTCGGGTGACTAGACTGGGATGTAACGCTCCGATCGACTAGTTTCTAGACAGATCGTCTATTTTGATAAAAAATAATTAAAAAATAAAATTATTTTTTAATTCTCATTCATGAGAGTGTAATGTAATCGTCCAAATTTTCGATCTCCAGTTTTTAACGTCCGAAAATCATAACATTTTGTCTGTGTCTGTCTGTCTGTATGCCTGTATGTATGTGTGTATTTGTTATGTATGTCTGTATGTATGTCTGTATGCATGCCTGTATATATGTCTGTACGCATCTCTGTATAAATGTATGTATGTCTGTATGTATGTCTGTATGGTTACCTAAATGTTGTAGCCACGCTCACCTTTGGAAGGATTTGTCCAATCGATTCAGCCTTTGATAAACTTTTTAAGGGTCCTAAAATGAAGGTTAAGTTCGATAACCAGATATTTCCAACAATTTTTAATTTCGATAAAAATTTAAAAAGTCATATGCTTTTCAACACTTTGAAAATTAAAAAAAAAAATAGGAAAAAAATATTTTTCTGACAGATTAAAAACTTGCAATCAAAATTTCTACTACACGAAGAAAATTTCTTTATTAAAACTCACCCAATTAGTTCGGTAAATGGAGGACATTACTGCATTTAGATAAAGTTTACAATTATTTTAGGATTTAATACGAAACAGAACTATAAATAATACGGAAGAGTTATGTAAAATCTCAAGTCCAAAAATGAAAATTTTTATATGTAATAATTGATATGAAGGTTGTATTATTTTCATACCAGTATATTTCAAAATAACTCAAAGTATTGTAAATTTTTATGAAATGAATTATATAAAGATTACTTTTGTGTGATATTAACGATTCACTTAAAAGAAAGTATCGATTGCAGAATTTTTAAAGAGATTTTCACTTTTGGTAGGAGAGGAATTACACAACAGTAAGGTGAAAGAGAATCGCTAGGGGTCAAAATTCTCAAGACTGAAGGTTAAAGCCAAGTCCCCCGTAGAAATTTAACATGCTCAATTGTAATGGCTGGAATGTTTTATGTCAAAAATCTTTTTCTAAAAAATAGATGTGTCACGAAAATCTCAAAAGCATTGTTGTCGGTTTTCCTTAATTCTGATTCGGTAATTTGAAAAACTCGAAGAAAGGAATGTTGCCAAATTCACACACACATATGTAATTAAGAATTGTGTTTTAGTTGAAGTGCACTGACAAGCGAATGTCACATTTGTGTGCATAATAGAACTGACAAAATTTAATATTTATAAATGTAAAATTTAATTATCACGTTTTCAGTCAAAGTAATTAATTTTCGATCAAGAAACAGGGAATTTTCAATCAAGAAACAAGGAATTTTCAACGAAATAGTAAAATTCTTATCCAAACTGATGAATCTGTAATAGAGAAAATTAATTCTCAACAAAAAGTGTTATTATTATATTATGAAAAGTTGATATTTTCAGCAAACACTATTTTAATTTTCAATCACAAATTGTTGAATTGCGCCAAAAAAATAAAAATTTTCAACAAAAGTGTTAAATTTTCAACCAAGAAGGATTTTTCAATCCATGAAAAAATTATCACCCAAAATGTTGAGTTTTGAGGTCATAAAGACTAATGTTTGAAAACAAAGTTGAATTTATAACAAAAAAATACTAATTTTCTACTTAAATAATTTAATTTCTCATAAGAGAGAAAATATTTTCAACAATATAAGGGAATTTTTAACTTCAAAAGATCAATTTTCGAGCAAAAAATGAAGTAGGAACATTTTTCGTTGAAAACATTATTTTTGACAAAAAAAACAACATATTTTTGACCAAATTTGTTCCATTTTTAACAAGAGAAATCAGCTTCCAAGGAAAATAATGCATCTTCAGAAAAAAAAAACATCTCATCAATCAGGTGAATTTTCAACCAAAAAGATTAATTTTCTATTAAAAAAAGACACATTTTCAACTAAAAACATACATTTTCAACAATGAATAAAATAGTTTAATTTTCAATTAGAGAAGTAAGTTTTTAAAGAAATAAAATAAATTTTCAACCAAACGAATGAATTTTCAACCGAAAAGATCTAATGCCTACAAAAAAATTACGGAAAATAGAATATATTTAAATTTGTAGTTAAAAAAATTAATTTTCGGTTAGAAAAAAAATAATTTTCAACTAAAGAAATGAAAATTTCAACCAAAAAGATTAATTTTCTGCCAAAAAAGAATAATTTTTAAGAAAATACATGGATTTTCCATAATTTTTCTTTATTTTTAATGGAATTTTCAACCCAATGATTGCATCTTCAACCAAAAAGGTTGATTTTCTATAAAAAAAAATTAGATAAATTTTCAACTAAATGGATGCATTTTCAACTAAAAACCATACATTTTTAACACTATATAGAATAGCCTAATTTATGTTGAAAATTCGTCTTGCTGATTAAATCTAACTTTTCCTAATTGAAAATTGAATAAAAATTCAGCTGCTTTGTTATACGATAAATTAATTTTTTAACTGAAACTTTGACTATTTGGTTAAAAATAGATAATTTTTAGTTTGAAAATTCTATTATTTGTTACAAAATTTATGCTACTTGTCGAAAATTCGTATTTTTTAGTAGAAAATCAATTTTTTTTCGAAAACTCAACTATTTGGTCCAATATATATGTTTTTTATTAAAAATTCGTCTTTTATGGTAGAAAATTGATATTCTTGATCAAAAATTTGATTAAAAATTCATTCATTTGTTGAAAAGTTCTCTTTTTCAGTAGAAACTTCATATTTTTTGGTTAAAAAATTAATTTTTTGGTTGGAAATTGAACTAATGTCTGGAATTTTTTTAAATAAAATTTTAACTGATTGATTGAAAATTCAACTGTTGGCTCAAAATTAAACTGTTTAGCGGAAAATTTCTTTCTTGGTGTGTGAAAATTGAACAATTTGGTAGAAAATTCAACTATTTTGTAGAAGCTTTTTTTAAGTGAAAATTAAATTTTCTAATAAAAATTCAACTTTTCCTCTCATCTTTTTCTTATTTCAAAACTAACCCATTTTGTTACAAATTTATTTGTTTTGTTAAAAATTTAATTTATTTGTTGGAAAATTTTTTCTTCAAATTAAAAATTTTAATTTTATTAACGATATAACTGTTATTTTGGATCAAAATAAATATTTCTTCGATTTGAAAATTCAACTCTTCGATTAAGAATTTATATAATTTGTTAAAAGCTTGTATTTTTTGGTAGAAAATTATTTCTTAATCAAAAATGCACTTATTTGTGTTTGATTATTAATTACTCTGTTGAATAGTTATGCGATTTGTTATAAATTCATCTTTTATGATAGGAAATCAATATTCTAGGTTAAAAAATTAACCTTTAAGTTGAAAAATTATGTATTTTATTAAACAATTTGTTTTTCTTCGTAGAAAATTCATCTTTTTGGTTAAAAATTGTGTTAAATTTTGTTAAAAATTAATTTTTTCACCTGCACTTTCACTATTTGGTTTTTATGTTTTATATTTGTAGTTTTGGGAAGAATCTTTACCTATTTTGGAAACAAATTTGACAATTTTATTAATCATAATTAAACTTTTCTGACCGTTAAGATGAAAAAGTTATTTAGCTTGCAACTATTTGGTTGAAAAATCAACAATATGATTGAAAGGTCATCCTTTTGGGTTCAAAATTTAACTCATTTTGTAGAAAATTCATCTTTTTGGCTAAAAAATTCAATAATTCAATCAAATCTTTTTCTTGACCAAAAGAACTTTCTTAATCAAAAATTAAGGCCTTTCTGGTTTGGTTGAGGATTCAACCATTTTGTTGAAAATGTATTTTTATTGTTCGAATTTCAATGTTTTTGATTTAAATTATAATCTTTGTAGATTGAAATATCTAATATCACATTTTTCTATGAGAATTCGTATTTTTTATGGAAAATTCAACCATTTGGTTGAAAACGAACTTATTCTTAAAATTTTGTATTTTCGGTTTAAAAGTTTAATTAATTTGTAAAAAATTCGTATCTTTAATTTTAAAATTTCACCATTTTGGTCAAGAAGGCGACTATTTTGTTAAAAAATCATCTATAGTGGTGAAAACTTCAGCTTTTTTGTTGAAAATTCCTTTCTTTTGATTGAAAATGTATCTTTTTCGGTAAAAATTCAATCTTTTTCGCTCCAAATGTGAATGTTTGGTTGGATACTAATTTTTTTGGGTGATTGGTTCTAATATTTTGTTCATGATTTTTTTTTTTATTTGAAATATCAGCTATCACATTTTTTATTGAGAATTTATCCTTTGTGGTTCAAATTAACTACTTGCTAAAAATCAAATTCTTTCGTTGAACATTCATCATTTTAATTAAAAATTTATCTCTCAAGTTAAAAATTTGAGAGCTTTGTTGAAAATTAATTTCTTTTCTGTAGAATATTTATCTTTTTAGTTAGAAATTCAACTATTTGGCTAACATTATATGTCTTTTGTTGAAAACGTGCCTTCTTTAGTAGATAATATATCTGGGTTGAACCAGATGAAACCCTTTGGCGTTCTTTCAGTTACGCTGACAGAAACCGAACTGGTCTCCTCAATCTTCTTTGGAAGAATTAAATTTAGATGATTAGCGTCAAATCAGGTAAGTATGATTCTTAGGGAGAGGATCATTTTGAGTGGAGTCAAGGAACGAGAATCGTCAAGCTCATACTGGTCATACCAATTTCATACGAAAATCCTACCGCGATGCTAACCATATGAAGTTTTGCTAATTTCGCTATACTTGTCGGCCTGTTGTTACTCATCTGGATCCTCTCTCAAATACTCAACCTTGAAAAATTTTCTGGTGCTTGGATCAGTTAGTAGGCGTGTTTCTTTGGGATGCCAACTCTACACGGAACTAAGGCAGCTAATATTCTCAAGGGGGACATCAAATTCACTTAGAAAAGTAGCTGTCGTCCCGTAAGAGTCCCAGAGTCTGGGGATCTACACTTGTGAAACGGAAAACACGAAGAGATTCGCAGGGAAATCAGAGAGAGTATTAGATGTGACAGTACTGGCAAAAAGGATGAACTATGGACCTCATTGACGACGATGAGGGATTATTACAGGAGTGCAATACGTAACCTTGATCAAGGAAGCTGAACCAACTATTGCACATATATAGAGAAAGGATCAGCGATGGCTAGACTGGCTAAGCTACTCTCTCGAAATCAGGATGCTCAGTGTCGGACGAGAAGCCCTTGGCTAACCTGATCAAGGTACACATTCCGAGCTTCATAAGGTCTGGGAAAAGAAGGTGACAGCTCTCAGGCAACCAGAGCAGCCCGTGGTCCTAAAGTCTTTCAGCCTGTAAAAGTCTCGTGGTCCGGATGGCATATACGTGTTCCTCTCACAGAAGGCTGAAGAGACAATCATAGGTCCGCTCTTGAGACTTGCTAGGGATAGTCTGACACTAGGATTTGTCCCGACAACATGTGACATGGAGTATACGGGAGTAGCCTTCATTCAAAAAGCAGGCAGGATCACTTATACTTCAACCAAGGATTTCCGTCTCATCAGCCTCACATCTTTCCTACTGAAAACAGTATATATCTACTGACGACGTGGATATATACGCGACAACGTCTTATGAGGGAGGCCATTTCACAAAGAGCAAGACGTCTATAGGGCTGGTTACTCGACCGGAATAGCACTAAGCGGAGCAGTAAACCTAATCAAAGGACCACTGACACAGAAAGGCTTCGCTATTGGAACCTTTATGGACATGGATGGAGCCTTTAACTACACCTCTAGAGACTTGAACTAACAACTAAGGCTGATACAACCTTATGTGGAACTTTTGAATGGGAATTTCCGGAGGGAGGCTTGATAGTATATGAATTGCTCCATCTACTCACGAGTCAGAAGTAACACGTGATAGGCTATGCGGACGATATACTGGTCGTCGTGCGCGGTCGGCATCTGGATGAGCTCTTTGGGGTAATACAGCAAGCTCTGGTAATAGTGGATTTCTGGTGTAGGAAGACTACATTATTCGTCAATTTGGAAAAGACGATCGCGGTTATATTCACTAGACGATACAAGTAGAAAACCCTGAGTACATTGAATTTGCGAGAACAACGACTGGAAATCAAAGAACGAGCTAAATATCTAGGAGACATCCCATATAAGAAGCTGTTATAAAGCGAGCACCTGGAAAACAAGTTCAAAAAGCTTGTAGCGACCCTATAGCTCTTCAAGAGAGCCATAGGAAGAAGCTAAGGCTTGAAACCAGAAACTCTTATGTTGATCTATACAGCGATCCTGCGACCGAGGCTTGCCTATGTGGCAGTGATATTGTGGAGCATGGTCGAAATTTCCTCTGTGAAGTCTCTACAAAAAAGAATTAGGTGACTGGTCTAATTGGCTTCACTGGTGCTTTGAAGTGGAAACACGTGGCGGTGTTCAAGGCCCTAATAGGGTTAGAGCCCCTCCATCTCACCATGAAGGCCGTGGCTATAAAGGCAGCCTAGAGATTAAATACGTTATACAGCGAAGAATATCGACGGAAGTGCGAATCCCAACCAATATCGCGAGCAAGTTGACCCTGAACATGCTCAGGGACAAAAAATCCATTCGCTCTCTCTTCTACAAGATGCATCATGTTAACATATCCACGAGGGAGGTGTGGGTTAACAGCAAGTTACATCTGCCTATTGATGGGGGCAACTGGATTACAGATGACTCCAGAAACAAATTTAAACCCCAATGGAGCGAAGGAAATATCCAAGCTTGAAAGACACGAAGTCAAGGTCATACCAGAAATTTTTATAGGACATGGAAAACTCGGGTATCACAGACATAAGATAGGGCTCGCAGATAGCCCAAATAGGCGAAATTTCTACAAAACAGTTCAATTCTTACCCAAAACAGATCAATGTTCGACTAAAAAGTTACATTTTAAATCAAAAGGGATAAATTTTCAACGGAGAAGAACTATTTTTACCTAAAAAAGACCAGTTTCTAACAAAATACATGAATTTTCAGTAAAATAGTTGACGTTTCCACTGAAACTAATATATTCATATTTATAGTGAGTAAAAATCGATCAATTATATTGCATTCTAAATAAAGCATGCTGGAGCGGTTAATCGATTTATATATGTAAACAGACCTTTCATTTCTTTAATGAAAGTATCTGCATTAAGAAAAATAGAGCAATAGTAAGTGCATTGTATTTCAGCATTTCTTATCATGAAACGAGATCAATATAACGTTTTTGAAAATGAAAAATTCTAATTCTGAGTCATTGTCACACGGGGACTCGGTCTACGTGAACGGTGTTCAGAGAAGTCCAACTTTCAAATTGAAAATGTTAATCAAAGTAGCCAGATCATGGTTCCTGAATACGTTTTTGATATGCTTTCAGGATACATCTGGTATTGAAAAATTTGGTTGGCTAGATCATTTTGTCGACTACATCAAAAAGGATAATCGCGACTACCAGGCGCTGCTGTTGCGAAATCAGAATAATGAAAATGAAACCAGTCAAGCTGAAACCATAGTTCAAAAAATTTCAAGGAACCTCCCTACGTTGGAAATTGACTTGATGGAATCAACGAAAGTACCACCGCTCGATCATCCTGGAACAACGCTGATCGTTATCATCTACCTAGCAAAGGTAACTCAATACCCATTGCAAATGAGCCACACAGTTGATTTTCTCATCAAGCAATTCGAACCAAAAAGGCTTCCACGTTGCTTGATCGTTCTATCAAATGAAGAAAATTTTGCTTATCTGAAATTACTGCGACTCATGTCGTCTAAAGGTTTTTTGGATGCCACTATCGTGGAACTTGCAAAAGACCTCAACCCAAAAACCCAGTTTTTTCACTTGAGTTACGATGTTCCGATGATACATCAATTCCATTCATTCGCAAACACCTACAAGAGAATTTCGTATTCAACAAAAGTTTGCTGGTTTCCGGAAAAGACACGTAATTTGAACAGATATGAAATGAAGGTTGGCGTGATGCACAGTCCTCCTTCCGATTTTGTAGAACGCAATCGCACTGGACATATCACAAAGCTGCATGGATCTGGCATTCGTTTAACAGAAATAATCTCTACAGAAATGAATTTCAGAATATTCTGGGTTGCACCAGAAAAAAACTCCTGGCGTCCTTTCAGTTACGCTGAAAAAAACAGTACCGCTCTCTTGAATCTTCTCCGGAAACATGAAATTCAGATGATTAGTGTCGAATCAGGGAGGTATGATTCTTCGGACGAAGAACTTTTTGAATGGAGTAGAGGAACGAGAGTCGTTAAGCTCGTACTGGTCGTACCAATTTCTTACGAAAAGCCTACCGCGACGTTAATCAGTTGGAGGATTGCTAATGTTGCTGTGCTTGTCGGCCTGTTGTTACTGACCTGGATCCTCTCTCGAATACTGCACTTTGACAGAATTTTCTGGAGTTTAGATCAACTAGTACGCATATTTCTAGGGGCGGCAGCTCTACACGAACCTCAGAAGCTGATCGAACGAATTATCTTCGGATCGGTGATTCTAGCATGTCTCCTGAATTCCTCTTCCATCTATTCTGCATTCACGGATTTCAACTTGCATTCAAAAACTGAGTATGAGTATGATACCATTCAGGATGTAATTAACTCCACATTGGAACCTGTGATCGACATCTCTTATTACTTCGCGTTGTCTGAAGCTAATGAAGGAGGTATTAATGTTTTGCTAAAGAAGTCGAAACTGAAGATAGTCATAGATGAAATCTGCTCGAAAAAGCTTAGAAACAACAAGAACTTAGCCTGCGTTCAGCGAGATGATGTTGCAAAATGGTTACTACAAAAAGAAAAAGACTTCCACGGTCGTTCCTTCGCGAAGTTGGTAGATGATCCATTGGAAGTTTCTGTGACTGGTTGGATGTTCGAAGCAGGATCTCCGTACGTTACTCGTTTTGATGAATTATTACTGAGACTGATTCAGTCCGGAATCGTAGCGAGATGGCAACAAACTCGACAAAATGGATCTTCTATTGCAGTAATTGCAGAAGAATTTAGAGAAGAAAGAATAACTTATTTATTACTGATAGAGAGAAAATTCACGTATGTGCTGCTTTTGGGACATGCTTTGGCTACCATCGTCTTCTTCTGCGAAGCATTTCTAGGCTATCTCTCAAGGCAAGCAAATCAGGTTCTAGTAGTCTAAAGTAAGACCTCAGGAGAATATAAAGTAATTCGAGGTGAATATTATTAACTTTTTTCTTTTTAACTGAAATCTTAGAAACAAATTGACGGCTTCTTTTGCTGGCTTTCAAATAGATCTAAATTTAATAACTTACCACTGATGGGTTGTGAAATCTTTAAAAATTGTGTAATTAAAAAATAACTTTCAGCGGTTTTAGGTTGATCTTCAAATTAAATAATTTCAGATTAAATCAAATGAGATGACAACTTGCAAAGTGAGTTGCACACTTGTGCTAAAGTCTGCGGACGTATCTAAAGCAAAACAAGGTTACCTCAAGGAACGTAAATAATTTTAAATTAAAACCGTTTTAGTAATTGAAAAATTGTTAACTTATTAAAGGAGGTTTGTAATGACCTAAATTTTCAAGTCTACTTTCTTGACACATTTCAAATCATTTGACCCCAGAAGCTTCTTTTCTTTTGTTTAAATTTTTCTCATTTAAATAGATTCTCTGCTTTCGCTTTTTAATTATGAACAGAAAAGAAATAAACATGAGGGAAAGTAATTTTTTGAACAGACTCTTTCTTTTTTTGTGGATATATATATTTTTTAATAGAAATAGATATTAGAAATATTCTTTATATTTTCTGTATCGATCGTGTTGAACGCAACTTTTCCTCAAAGTAGTTATTAAGAGCCTTTCAGTATAAATTAAAATTTTCAAACATTAGCAAAAGAGTAAAAATACTTATTTTAAAATAAATGGTATACAATTTGCAAAGTGATACTTGTTGATTGTCATTTATTATTTATTATTTTATTTATTATTTATTCATTATTACTTATTATTTTCATTTATTGTTTCGCAACTATCTAACACTAATATATGAGAAGACGTTGTCAATTTTTTTCTACTGGCCTACATGTTTTCATATAACACTGAAATAATTTTATTTGAATGAAAATTTCATCATTTGTAGAAAAAAAGTCTCTAGCCTCACTGGGATTCGAACGCAGGCAAGTCCTCAGATTCCCGGTCTAGATTGTGCGTTATTTTGTCACTCAATTTTTATCTACAACCCAATTTGACAGTTCATGATTATTCGTTAGTTTACGGCTAGACATAAATTAAGTTATGAAAAAAAGGTAACAGATTTGATTTTAAATAATTGTTTTTCACTGCAATATAGTGCTTACTGTAGTCTCTAGTAAATCAAATGAAAAAAAATGTTTGTTACTTTATTTCTCATTGTGACAGTATTATGTGTGAACTAGTTAATAATATTAATCGTACCTACTACTATCAGTATTAATATTAAAGAAATTGATAAAAAATTTGCGAAATAATGAAAAATGATTGAACAAAAATGGGGTCATCCACAAATTACCTAACGTGATTTTCTAAAATTTTATCTTTTTTACTACCTAATTATTTTGTTGAAAATTCAACAATTTGCTCTATTTCGCTTGAAAAATAACTTTTTTTCATTCAAAAATACACATTTTCAGGTGGATGATTTCAATATTTTCTACAAAGTTCAAGATTTTGGTAGAAAATACAACGATTGCTAAAAAATTTAACTACTTTCTTCAAATTTGATTTTTTAAGTCAATGATTCATAATTTAAGGTGAAAGTTTATTAGTTTATTTGACAATGTTTCTATTTTGTTGAACTTTTTTTTGTGGTTGGAAATTAATTTTTTCAACTGGAAGTTAAACTTTTTCATTTTTCTTGAAAATGTACCTTTTTTAATAGAAAATTCAACCATTCGGTTAAAATGACATGACTTTTGTCAAAATGTAACTGTTTGATGCAAAATTTTTGTTTTTTGTTTAAAATTCGTATGTTATTGGTAGGAATTTTTTGTTGTTGTTGAAAATGCAACTTTCTGGTTAAAAATTAATATTTTTAGTTGAGGATTCACGTATTTTGTTAAAAATTCGTCTCTGCTGAGTAAATTCAACTTTTTTGAATAAAAATTAAAATATTGTTTTGTTGTAATATCAGCTATTACTATTTTTCATTGAAGGTTCATAATTTTAATTAAAAATTCATCTTTTTTCTTGAAAATTTGTTTTTTGCTTATAAATTGATTTTCTTAGCTGAAAATTGACAAAACTTTCTTAATTGAAATTTCAAACATTTTGTAAAAAATTGTCGTTTTGGTTAAAAACTTCATCCCTTTTGGTAGAAATTTAATTCTTTTTTTGAATAAAATTGTTTGGTAGAATGATAATCTATTTTTATTGAGGATTCAACTATTTTGTTAAAATAGTTGTTCGTAGAAAATTAGTCTTTTTGGGCTAAAAATTTTACCGTTCTGATAGAGACTTCAATATCAACTCCAAGTGTAAATATATTGGATATTTAACGAAATAGTTGAATGTTTACTCAAAAAATATTTTTTAATAAAAAATATGATTTTTGAAACCAAAAATACAAACTTTCAAGAAACAAAAATTAGTTTTTTAACAACAAGTTGCATCAAAAACCATATAGTTGGACTTTCCATTACAGACAAAATAACATTTAATTAAATAATTCGACTTTCAAACAAATTTTTAAACTTCAGTTCAAAAAGATTATAGTTTTTAATTAAAATTGAATTTTCAACACAGAACTTCGTTTTCAACGAACAAGTTCATTTTCAACTAAGAAGAATTTTCTACCGTAAAAGATGAATTTTCGACACAAACCAAAAATGTAGAAACAAATAACAATTTTCAACCAGTAGAATTTGAGCAAGAAAGATGACATTTAACCAAATAGTAAAAATCTTCAACAAAAAAGTGAATTTTCTACCAAGAAGATAATTGTTCTACCAAGAAAGACGAATTATTTTTAAAAAAGTGGAATTTTGAACCCAAAAACGTAACTTTTTGAGCGAAAAGGGTTATTTTCAACTAAATAGTTTAATTTTCTAGCAAACTTAGGATTTTTTAACGCAAAGGACGAATTTTCTACAAAACAGTTCAATTTTTAACGTAGAAAAATGAATTTTCTACTGAAATAATGAATTTTCAAGAAAATAGTTTAATCCTGAACCAAAACAGATTATTTTTCACCAAAAGGTTGTATTTCTGACCAAAACGGATGAATTTTCAACAAAGAAAATCTATATTTTACCAAAACAGTCGAATTTGCAACAAACTATATGAATTTTCAACTAATACTGACGAAGCTAATATATCAGTATGTATATTGTACGAAAATCGATGAATTACTGTATTCAGCGTACAACATAATGGAGTAGTTGATCGATTTATACATGTATACGGACCTTGCATTTCTTTAATGGAAGTAAATATTGATCCAGTTGATAGATATAAAATACTGAGCAGGTATGCATTAAGTAAAATAGAACAAATAGTAAATGCATTGTATTTAGGCATTCCTCATCAGGGAACGCGATTAATATAACGTTTTTCAAAATGAAAAATTCTAATGCTGAGTCATTTTTACATGGGGACTGGGTCTACGTAAACGATGTTCGCAGAGCTTCAACTTTGAAGTTTAGAATGTTAATTAAAGTAGCCAGATCATGGCTTTTGAATTCATGTTTGATGATTTGCTTTCACGATATATCAAGTATCGAAAATTTTGGTTGGTTAGATCATTCTTTGATTACATCAGAAAGGATAGCAACGACCACCAGGCACTGCTGTTGCTAAACGAGAATCAGAAGACTGAAACCAATCAAGTTGAGATCATAGTTCAAGGAATTTCAAGGAAAGTACCTTCGCTGAAAATAGACTTGGAAGAAACAGCAAAACTACCATCTCTCGATGGTCCCGGAACAACGCTGATTATTATCGTCTACCTAGCAAAGCTAAGTCAATACCATTCGAAAATGAGAAGCACAATTAATTTTCTCAGCAAGCAACATGAACCAAAAAGGCGTCCACCATGCTTGATTGTTCTATTAAATGAAGAAAATTTTGACTGTCTGAAATTACTGCGACTTAGGTGGTCCAAAGGATTTTTGGATGCCACTATAGTGGAACTTGCCGGAATGGTCCTGCTCTACTCAGGAAAATTCTCTTTGGAAGTCATATGATGACTAGAGGGAATTCAGGGTTGCAACAGATGTATAGGATGGAGAAATGATGAAGATCTTATGTTCAAATCTGTTGTGCCTTCAGTTTGGGTCGCATCAGCACGAATACTATGTATGGTGGTGATGATGATGATGATGATGACGATGATGATGAATTTAGATGATAGTGGAACTTGCCGAAGAAATCAACCCCAAAAACCATTTCTTACGATTTAATTCTGATGTTCCGATGATACATCAATTCCATCCATTCGCAAATACCAGCAAAAGAATTTGGTATTCATCAATAGTTTGCTGGTTTCCGGAAAAGACCCGTTACTAGAACGAATGTGAACTGAAAGAAGGCGTGATGCATAGTCCTTCTACCGCTTTCATTTTTAATAGTCTGGATTGGACCAGAAGAAAACCTCTGGCGTTCTTCCAGTTACGCTGGCAAAAGCGGTACTGATCATATGAATCTTCTCTGGAAACATAAAATTCAGATGATTAGTGTCGAAGGAAAAAGGTATGATTCTTCGGACAAAGACCTTTTTGAATTTAGTAAAGGAACAAGAATCGTTAAGCTTGTACTGGTCGTACCAATTTCTTACGAAAAGCCTACCGCGACGCTAATCAGATGGAAGCTTGCTAATTTCTCTGTGCTTGTCTGCCTGTTGTGACTGACCTGAATCCTCTCTCGAATACTGCACTTTGACAGAATTGGCTGGAGCTTGGAACAACTGATACGCATATTTCTTAGCGCGTCAACTCTACATGAACCACAGAAGCTTATCGGACGAATTGTCTTCGGATCAGTGATTCTAGCATGTCTCTTGCATTCCTCTTTTATCTATTCAGCTTTCACGGATATTCACTTGCAATCGGAAACTAAGTATGAGTATAACACTATTCAGGATGTAATTGACTCCACATTGGAACCTGTGATTAATGTCTCTTATTACTTATTATTGTCCAGAGCTAATGAACGAAGTAGCGATCTTTTGCTGAAGAAGTCGATACAGGAAATAGTCATAGAGGAAGTCTTCTCACAACAGCTTAGAAATAAAAAGAACTTAGTCTGCTTTTGCGAAGGTGGTAAATGATCCTTTGAGCATTTCGGTAACTGGTTGGGTGCTATAATCAGGATCTCCTTACGTTACTCGTTTTGATATAGTATGACTGATACTGATTCAGTGCAGAATCGTAGTGAGATGTCAACAAACTCGTGAAAAAGGATCATCTATTGCAGTAATTGCAGAAGAGCTTACTGAAGAAAAAATAACTTGTTCAGTACTGATAAAGAGGAAATATACGTATGTGCTGCTTTTGGGCCATGCTATTGCTACCATCGTCTTCTTTCGCGAAGAATTTCTCGGGTATCTGTCAAAACGAGCAAATCCGGTTTTAGTAATCTGAAGCAAGTCATAAGGAACATATGAGGCAAGTCAAGGCAAATGATTAACTTTCTTCTGGACACTGCAATCTTAGAAACAAAATGCAATAATTTAGAATTGAAAGAGTTTGAGATTTAAATCTTTAACAATTTTATAATTTAAAAAAGAAACCTCCTGATAGTTTAGCGTTTTCGAATTAACGTTTGAATTAAATAATTACAAATGAAATCAAAGGAAAGAGCTATGGTAATGAAATTTTGACAAATTGTAGTTCCCATTGATATCCAGGTCTGATGAGATTTTGAGCTGGATTAGCCATCTAGAAGCGGATTTTTATTTGCGATTGGAGATTTAAAACAAAATTTCCACCTTGTATGCTAACAGAAAAACGTTTTTGATTCGTTCGCGTCTTTGAGATGCGTTGAATCATCTATTACCGAACCTTTTATCAGGTTTAAACTTTGTTTCACTTTTTACTTAAACAAGAGACATAAAAATAACAACAAATTGTTTATACAATTATTTTTGTCACCTTGCATTATTTTTTTAATTATTTTTGTTAAATTGCATTAATTATTCCCTCGACTTATGTGAAAAGTGGACAAAAAGTTGAAAATTTTAGAAACAATCGCAACTTTCTACCACTATGCAAAGAGAATATAACTTCATTGAAGAAGAAGATTGAAGAATTCCAAAAAATTTTCCTATTTGTTTAAAAATTCTAGCGATTTTATTGCATGCACAGGACTTTATAATAAACGATAATAAAACATTCTGAATTGAAAAATAAATTTCTGCTCAATTTATAATTGTTTGAAAATGTGCGAAAACCATATTTTTTAAATTCAGTTAAATGCAGATATTTTTTTTTTTAAATTTGAATATTTTGGCCTTATAGGTTTTGAGCCTGAACCAAAGGAACATGTTATCAATTGTTGTTCACGTAAATAAATTTTTTTCAATAATTCGAAGAAATATGGTTTTTCCGAAGAAATAAGCCATCATTTATTAAAATTTGACCATCATTAAAGAATTCGTAAGAAGAGATGGTAATGGAAAATTGAATTGCAATATACTTTGTTGAAATAAAATATTTTTGTAAGTTTAAAAAGTTTCTTCACTAAGAATATTGTTATTTATTCCAAATTACATCAACAATAACATTATTTCCCAGGAGTAAAAATTATATATAGTTTATATCCAGTAGAACAAACTATGTGTAATTTTTATTTATTTTATACAGAAAATGTATTTAAAAAATGAAAATTGTATATGATATTTCAAACAATGTATAATTTTTCCTCCTGAACTTAATTTACTAAATCATGGAAAAACTATTTTTCAGAAACTTGATGTTTGGACTACATTATTTTCTCATTTTAACATTGAATAATTTTATTTCAATATTAATTTAATGAATTGTGAAAAAAGTCTCTCTGGCTTCACTGGGATTTGAACGCAGGCAGGTCTTCAGATTGCCGGTCTAATTATCGCGTGATTTTGTCAATTTATTATTTTTCCACCACCCTGATTGACAGTTTGACAGAATATGTCAGTTTAGGGCCCTATGTAGAATTTGGGTCGCATGCCAATTTTGGGTCATATACCAAATTTTGGGCCCTATATCAGTTTTTGGGCCTATTTGTCAATTTTGAGTTCTATATCAATTTTGAGCCATATGTAAATTTTGAGCTATATATCAATTTTGGACCCTATATCAATTTCAGGCCCTATATCAGTTTTTGGCCCTATATAAATTTTGTTGGGCCCTATGTAGAATTTTGTCCCTACGTCAATTTCGGGCCCTATGTCGAATTTGGCCACATGTCTAATTTGGGCCCTATATAAATTTTGGGTTATACGTAAATTTTGGACCCTTTTTCAGTTATTGGCCTAATGTTAATTTTGGCCCCTGTATAAATTTTTTGCCATAAATCAATCTTGGGCCCTATATCAATTTTGGACCCTATGTCGAATTTTGGCCATACGTCAATTTTGGATCCCATGTCGAATTTGGGCCCTATTTCAATTTTTGGTTATATGTTGAATTCGGGCTTTAGGTCAATTTTGAGAACTATGTAAATTTTGGGTTTTATATCAGTTTTTGGCCCTTTTATAAATTTTGGCCCCCATATCAATTTTAAGCCTTATGTCAATTTTGGGTCATATCTCAATTCGGGCCCTATATCAATTTTGGGCCTTTTATTAATTATGGACCCTATATAAATTTTAAGCATTATGTCAATCATGGGCTATATCTCAATTTTGGGCCCTATATCAATTTTGGGGCCTCTATTAATTTTGGACCCTATATTGAATTAGGGCCCTATGTCAATTTTAAATCCTATGTATTTTTCGTTGAAAATTATGGTAACGAATTTTTCTTTAAGAATTGATATTTTTGTAAAAATTTTTATTGCTCGGTTTAAAATTAGATTATTTTGTTGAAAGATCTACAATTTTTTTAAAAAGCCATACTTTTTGGTTGAAAAATACACTATTTTGTTGCATTTTTTGTTGTTGTCAAAAATTAGTTTTTTTCAACGGAAAATTTAACTATTCAATCTTTTTTTGAAAATTTATCTTCTTTATTAAAAAATTCAATTATTCAATAGAAAATACTTGTTTTTTGTTAAAAATTCATGCTTTTGGTCGAAAATTAATTCTCTTGTTCAAAAATTTAACTATTTTGTGGAAAATTGATGTATTTTATTTAAAATTCGGCTTTTTTATAGAAAATCAATGTTTTTGGTTATAATTGTAACTTTATGGTTGAAAATTAATCTGTTTTATTTGAGGAATCATGTAATTTGTTGAAGAATAGTTTTTTGTGTGTTCAATGCAACTTTGTTGATAACAAATTTACAATTACTTTTTTTTAAATATCAACTGTTATATTTTTTTAATTCATCTTCTTAGGTTGAAAATTTAACTCCTTGATTGAAGGTTAAACTAATTTCCTCAAAATTCATTTTTTGGGTAAAGATTCATTTTTTGGATAAAGATTCATTATTTTAGGTAAACATTTATCTTTGTGATAGAAAATTGAGCTCATTTTCTAAAAATTTGTTTCCTTGGTCATAATTGAATTTTTTAACTGCAAATTTTAAAATTTAGTCGAAAATTTAACTTTTTTGCAAAAACTTCAATTTTCCTAAATTATATTTTTTTGATGAAAATTTAACTTTTCCATTTTTCGTCAAAAATTGATATTTTTTAGGTTTATAAATATTTCGTTTAAAATTAATGTATTTTGTTAAAAATTCGTCTTGATTGGTTGAAAATTCATATTTTTGATTGGAACTATTTGGTTAAAAATTTATTTATTTTGTTGAGAATTCGTCTGTCTTAGTAGAAAATAAATCTTTTTATTCAAAAATTTGATTATTTAGTTAAAAATTGAACTACTTTGTGAAAAATTGCTGCTTTTTATTCAAAATTAATTTTCCTAACTGAAAATTCAACTATTTAGTTGAAAATTCTACATTTTATTACAAAATTGAAATGTTCGTTAGAAAATTCGTTTTTTCTTAATTAAATATTAAATTTCTTAATAGAAATGTAACATATTTACTTTCGGTTAGAAATTGATATTTTTCATGTTAGAAAATTCAACTATTTGGTTAAAAATTTATGTAATGTTTTGAAAGATTGAATTTTTTGTTATAAAATTGATCTCTCCTGGTTTCAAAATTTATATATTTTTAGCAGAAAATTAATTTTTCCTTGAAGATTTATATTTTTGGTTGAAAATTCAATTAATTTCTTGAAAATGTAACTGTTTTCTAGAAATCTCGTCTTTTTTAATTGAAAATTATACATTTTGGGTGACTTTTTGTTTCTTTATTCACTCGACAAAATTTTTGTTTTTTAAATTCAATTCTTGTTGAAAATCCGTCTTTTTTATTTAACAATTCATCTCTTTTGGTACAAATATAATTTTTTTTTTTAAAGTGAAATTTGCTTGTTAAAATTCAATTTATTTTGGTTGAATATTTAATTATTTAGTCAAAATTTTAACTATTTTGATGAAAAATTATTTATTTTATTGACAATTCAATTACTTTGTCAAAAAATCATCTTTAGTAGTGGAAAATTCGACTTTTTGTTATAAATTCATCTTTTTGGTTGAAAAATTTACCATTTTTGGTAGAAATGTAACCTTTTTTCTGTAAAAATGTAACTGTTTTGTTAAAAATTAATCTATTTCGGTTGAGGTTTTAATCATTTTGTTAATAATTCGCTCGTTTTTGTTGTTGTTAAAAATTCATTTTTTTTAAATTCGGTATTTTCTATTCTCAAAAAATCTTATTATTTATATTTTTCTATATTGTAAAAAGGGTTTCCAGGGAAATATATAATAACATCGGTTTGTATAACAATCTCTCATCATAAAATTATTTATTACCTGATCAGATAATAATTGTAGGATTGGAGATATTTTGAATAAGAAATAATTATACATTTCGCTAAAAAAAATTTGTTATCATAGGCATAATAGAAAAAGTAATTATTTATTTGGTAAAATATTCTAAACATAAATTTGGGCTCAAATTAGATTTTAGGCACTTAACACACCATGAGAAAGAATCTGTAAAATTTTAGAAATTTTTTTTATTTTACAGGTGTTTGTTTAAAAATTTAATAATTTTTTTCAAAGGTGTTACATTTTGGCTGAAAATTCAACTGTTTTGTTGAAAATCTGTCTTTTTGGTTTAGAAATTCAATAGTTTTGTTGAAAAGTTTATTATTTTGTAGAAGATGAAATTTTTTCCTAAAAAGTCATCTTTTATCGCAGAAAAGTCACTTTTTTGTTTGAAATAAATAAATTTGAACATTTTCAATTTGTATATAAAATATTATTTTATTCTGTTTATAAAAGATCGAATGAATTAAATTGCTTTAGAGAAATGCAGAGAATTCAAAAGCATTTTTCGTTACATTCCGACGATTGCCAAACAATTGAAGAGCTCAAAAAGTTCAGAAAAATTCAAAGAATCCTAGAAAATTCATAGTTTCATAGCATTTTGAAAATGTGCTCTCTATTTACTCAAGAGAATATGGTGCATAAAAACAAGGATGATATATTGCTCCATAAGATTGCAGAATATACAGGTGTTCATTTGTTAATTGAAATTTTTTTCGATGGAACTTTTTACAATACGCAATTCTTGATCATGCTATATAACTACTGCGTATTATAGCAGTTGATAAGAAAAAATATATATTCCTTTCCCTCTAAATATTTTTCCAAGCTTCAAATCACTCAGAGTTCAAACAATATTAATCTGTAGTCTAAAAACTTCTAGAACTTTAAAGACAAAGAGATTAATATGTTACTTGACGAAGATAGTAAATTAATGAATGTAAATCGTATATGAAACGTTTTTTATTTCTTGTTTTTATTGTTTCATCATATAAATACTATTATTTAAACATAGAACGTTATTCTCTTGGTGAGACATTTCAATGATAGATCAATAAAACTTTAATTGAACATACGTCAGGAGAACATTGCTCGATGCGTTCAACTCAGGATTTTATATGTTACACAATACTGCAAACATTTTATAGGCTCTAGATAAAGCAACGTAATGTTTATTTTATGAAGGTTTTATGCCCCGTTCTTTTCAGTACATTTCATATCTGCTTCAGAAATAATTAACAGGCAATAGCCAAAAGTTTGACCGTTTTAGAAAATGAGATTATGAAAAACAAAATTTGAAAAATCTTTTGAAAATATATGAAGAACAGATGAAAATATTTAAAGATGATGGAAAAATGACCATTTTAACAATTTATTTGATTTTTCACTTTAACGTTTAAAGACATTCTCTCAGTTTATAGCATGATACACTCAGAGAATGAGTTGTCTCGACACAAAAGCATCGTCCTCTTGTCTGTTTTGTTTCGAACCACGTGAAAATATTTTCTACAAAAACAAAATTAATTGGCTGCATGATTATGTGAGGTTTTTCGCAGAATGAAAATAAAAATTCTTTTGACCTTAAGTTTAAGAGGAACTTCCATTTGTGTTAAGAAACATCCTTGTGACACAAGAGGTACTTTCTCTATGTATAAATTAATTTGGAATATGATTATTTGTAATTATGAATATGTAAAAATCGTGATCATTATTAACACTTACTTGGATGCAAAAAATGCGATTTGAAGGTCAAGACTTGGAAGGGATTTCATGTATAATGTCTGACATCGATATGGGCCTGATACGTGCGGGACAAACTGTTGCATGCTTATCCCCAGAGGCCCTTTTTCGATTTTTAAATTGGTGTGCCCGGTATTTCGGACAGAATAAAAATTTGCAACCCTGGTGAATTAGTAAGGGGGTGACTTAAACTTTATTTTGGCATTGGTTTCATACTTAATCTCGATGGGCTGAAAACCGACCCTAAATTCGGACATT
The DNA here is from genome assembly GCA_011634705.1 of Andricus grossulariae. Taxonomy (NCBI): domain Eukaryota; kingdom Metazoa; phylum Arthropoda; class Insecta; order Hymenoptera; family Cynipidae; genus Andricus; species Andricus grossulariae. The sequence goes on along the minus strand of JAABKJ010007545.1, from coordinate 29,373,308 downwards.
AAAAAGGGGTTACCAAGGGTTTTTGTCAAGATGAGGAGGTGGCGAAGATAATGCTTTTGATAGAGCTTATTCAGTACGACATTTAAAGCATTTGCTGATTCTTCATCTCGATGATCTGGAATTTTAGCGGTTATCATTCAGACTAATAGATGATAAGTGAGAATTACGTATCGGAATATATTTTTTCATGAAAAATGAAACGTGTAATTATGCATCTCAAATGACAGTGGATCACCTGCATATTCATCAATCTTAGAAAGCAATAAATCGCGTTTGTGTTTATCGATTCTATTTGACTTTTGATAATAGTTCTGTCAACGCATGTGGAAGAAGCGCAACATCTGCTGCATTCTCATTTCAATAAAAACATATATTCACATATTTATTTGAGAAGCCTGCCCGTATTGTCAATGTTTTATTTATTCAACTTCATGCAAATATGAATCAAGCGGTCATGTAGAAATTTGTAGGGATATGAATGGTATAAAAAGGCCAGCGAACTCTTTAGCTTCATCCACAAAAGTTCTTTTGAATTGTTTGAATAAAAATTACGTATAGCATCCATACATCATGGTTCGTGTTTGTAGTACTCTTACTGTTTTAATGCTGGCGACATTAAAATTCTCCGATGCTACTGATTACTGCAATATTGGCACTTGCAGTCCAGGAGTTCATACCATGTGTCTTTTCCAGGCAAGTGTTCCTTCCTTTTTAACTATGAAACGATTCAATACTGCATTACCCACTTCATTATTAAATATGTTTATGAAAAATGTGTATTTAGTTTTATAAACATTAATTGAATGGCTTCATTGTAATGATAATTTGCAGTACTGTGAACCTGCACTAATTAAGCTTTAGTTTGACATGGGTTTATCTGACCTAAAACTAAGTTCCGTCATGTGATACGAATTTTCTCTAAAAATACAGAATCCTGCACCTCAATGCCAAGCATACAGTGTAGGATTAACTGATCAGGAAAAGCAGCTCATTTTGAACTCTTGAATGAGACATCTTTCTTAGTTTAAAATTCAACTCTTGTTGACAATTCGGTTTTTTTTTTGTCGAATTTAACAGTTCTTTGTTCGAAACAAAAATATTTTTTGGTAGATATATCAGTCATAACATTTTTTTACGGAGAATTTACATTTTTTGGTTAAAAATTAAACTACTCCGTTGAAAACTTGACAACTTTGATAAAAAATATTTTTCTGTTGTTTTTGCAGAGTTAATTGATTTGTTGATAATTCGTTTTTCTTTTGTTGAAAATTAATTTTTCCAACTGAAAATTTAACTATTCCATTTTTGGTTTAAATTAATCTTGATGGTTGAAAATGCAACTATTTCAATTAAAGATTGATCATTTGAGTTGAAAATTCATAATATCCAAACAGGAGAAAAAATAGGAAAAAAAAGGGAATAGGGGATTGACTATGATCCCTGCAACCAAATGTCTTCACATAATTTAACGACGAAATCAGTATAAATAGTGCATCTAAACACCGAAAATGCAGCACATGCAAGTTTTATTATTTTATTTGTTTCTAACAATTAAATAAATGCAGAAATTCAATTTATAAGCAAACTTAGTAGCACAAACATAAAAAATGCGCTTTCAGCAGATTCAAATTTACAAAATTAATGAAATTTTCTTTAAAAAATCACCTTCGATAGAACACTTGACAATATAATACCATTAATTAAAAAAAAAAAATTGAAAAATCGCTTGAGAAATACAATCTCTAGAACTTTTTGATCCAAAAATTTCACGGTACTTAGACACTTATTAAAATCCACACGATTCACATTTACCAACTTCCGGCGCGGATTCAAGCATATCCCCTCACCACAATCGGCAGTGGAACTTTATGAAATTTTTACCGAATTTTTGAAAAAGTGGAACCTCTTTTTTTAAATATAACTTCATCAAAGTTTATGCTTGAATAAAGAGTTAACTTTAATTTTAATTAGTTTAATATCAGTTAGGATTAATTTATTTGAATTTACCTGAAAATAAAGTAACTTATAATTTAATTCAATTTATTGAAAAATTCAATTTAATGTTTATGAAATTTTATTCGATTCGCCTTTAACTTGTAAATTAGTTGAATTCAGTGAATTCTCTTCAGTTAACTTCTTTTGAAGTACCATTTCAAAGTGCAAAATTGGACTGAATATTATTAATTTGAGTAGAAAATGGAGATTATTCAACATATTTCTAGTAAAATATTAAAGGTTTTGTTGTTTCGTAGATTTTAGATTATTTTAGAATATTTTTAGAGTCATTAATTCTGTAAGACGATCCTAGGCTTATAATTAAAAGTTTCCACAAAACATAATGTATTTCATTAAAAAAACTATTCTCCACGATGATATTTTTATCAGGCTTAAAAATGTATAACATTATGAATGATATGTATGTATATATATACACACACAATATACATCTTTCCTTTCATTGTATTATTATAATTATAAGAGACATATAAAACCGAGATGAAAAAATTAATTTAAGATTTTATATCATAGATTAGTTTTGTATGACTTTTAAGGACTAGATAGGTAATAAGTTAGTTAATTTGAAAAATAAGAGGAAAATTAAAATAAGTAATTAAGGAAGATAAACTTATAAAATGTTTAAAAAGCAATGAATAAAACTTCCAACTGAATAAAGATGTAGCTTTCATTTCATTTTTTTAATGCAGAAAGATTGGATTTCACTTGCATAAATCTTAGATGATCATTAAATTGAAAGAAGTGTTAACTGCTTATAGTGGGTATCTTACTGAAGACACTCAAATGAGTAATTGTTAGTCCCCTATCTCGAAACACTTTCTGTGCCTGCATGAAAATTAAAGTACTTCAAATGGCCTAAAAACCTACTGACATCTTTTGTAATCAAGGGGATTTGATCACTTTTTCTTTTGTTGTGAAGGAAGAAATTGTTTGCACATTTCTTCAATGAATTTGTTAAAAAATAGTCTTTGTCCTTTTATAAAATGCTTATTTATTGTAAGATTATTGATTTTTTTTATGCATTTATCTTGACCTATAATATGTTTTTGATCAAAATAAAAAATTGGCTTATAAATACGTTTCTAACTTTTTCTCGAAATCGTCATCAATTATATTGCAGTTTTTGGAACATAGTAAGATTGTATATTTATAACAAATTATGTAAATCGTTCTCACGTTCGTAACTATATACTTATGAACAGTAAGAATGTTTTTTGTAGAAAGTTATAAAAATTAGATCCTTCAGAGCCAAAAATTTTGATTAAATTAATCTAGATTTTGTTGTAAAAATTTGCTGCAGTGTGTGGTTAACAATTGCAATCTTTATTATTATTAACATAAAAAATAAGTTTCAGATTCTAAGAAAAAAAGCTGGTTACTCTATGTCATTTATTTAGCATAAATAGAACTTATTATTATTTTATTTTTTTCCGTTTTATATACAATTCTATAAAGAGACAAAAAAATCATTTGAGAAAATGTAATTTGTAAGTTTCAAAAAAAACTTTCGGCAATAAGTACAGAATTAAGTCCTGTTTCAAGATTTTGATTAAATTGAAAAAATTTTCTAAAGGTACATCAGTAAAAATATAAATATTAAATAAATGCAGTATTTTAAATATGAGGGTGGGGGTTGAAAATATTTTTAAAAAATACCTTACTTTATTTGTGCATGACCCCTTACAAAAATAATTGAATTCAACGGTTCTAAATTAATAAATTAAAATCCTTTTTGTTTGAAGTATCAACCATTACATTTTTATAATGTATCTTTTTTAGTTGAAAATTCAAATATTTGGTTAGAAATTTATGTATTTTGTTAAAAACTCGTCCTTTTTGCTACAGAAAATAATCTTTTCGTTTGAAAATTCAACTGTTTCGTTGAAAATTAATCTTTTCAAGTTGAGCATTCAAGTATTTTGTTGAAAATTTATCTTTTATGGTTAAATTAAACTATTTTTCATTCAAAATAAAAATATTTTTCTTGGTTGATGCATGACATTTTTGGTTAAAAATTCATCTTTTTAGAATGAAAACTCAACTACTTTGTTGAAAGTTCGCTCTTTTTTTGTTAAAAAATTAATTTTCAAATCTGAGAATTTAGCAGTTTGGTCCAAATTAAACTTTTTGGTTGACCATTCAACTGTTTTGTAGAAAACTAATCTTTTCGGCTGGAAAACTCAACAATTGGCCAGAAAATTCAAGTATTTGGTAGAAAATTCCACTGTTATCCTATTGGTTCAAAATTGAACTATTTTGTTGAAAATTCGTCTTTTTCGATAGAATTATAATATTTTTGATCAAAAATGCAACTGTTTGGTTGAAAACTAATCTGTTTCAATTGAGGATTCAAGTATGTGGTTAAAAATACGTATTTTTTTATTAAAGTCAGCTGTTCTAAATTAAGAATTTAAATATTTTTGTTTGAAATATAAACTATTACACTTTTTGTTAAAAATTCATTTTTTTAGGTTAAAAATAAATTTTTGAACTGCAATTTAACTATTCCCAGTTCAAAATTCAAACGCTTTGTTTAAAATTTATTAATCTGTTTATGTTAAGGAAATATTAATTATTACATTTTTCGTTGGAAATTAACTTTTTTGTTTGAAAATGTTTATTTTCTATTTAAAATTCAACTGTTTTGTAGACAACTCGTCTTTTAGATTGAAAAATTAAAAAACTTAGTAGAAAATTCACTATTTGATTGAAAATTTATGTAATTTGTTAAAAAAAAATATATATATATATACATCCATATACATAAACATATATAGTTTATATAGAATGGACAAAACACTGATATTTTTCAATTGTTTCATACAGAAAAGTGTTCGAAACAAATGAAAAATTTCATTGTCTTGTCCAATATAAGCTATATATAACTTTTCTACCTGGGTACCTTGTTTAAAACTCGTCTTTTTTTGGTAAAAATTTAATCTTTTTGGTAAAAAATGCAATTTTTCGGTTGAAAAGTAATCTGTTTTAGTTGACGATTCAACTGGTGTATTAAAAATACGTCGTTTGTGATTAAATTAAATTGTTTTCAATGAAAAAATTTATTATTTTTTGTTTGGAATATAAACTATTGCATTTTCGTGGAAAATTAACTTTTTCAAGTGAAATTGTAACTTTTCTATTTTCATTAGAGAATTAATCTTTCCGGTTGAAAATTCAAATGTTAGCTTTAAAATTATTACTATTATTTTGTTGAAAATGAATCTGTTTTGGCTGAGCTTTCAACTATCTTATTGGAAATTCATCTTTTTTAGTTTAATTCAACTGCTTTTGATTTTAAATGAAAATCATTTTTTGATGAAAATATAAAATATTACATTGTTTGTTTAGAATTCACCTTTTCAAGTTAAAAATTCAACTAGTGGGTTCAAAGTGTAACTTACATAATTTTTGCATGATTCCTAAATAAATTCGCAAAAAAATTATAGTAAACAAAAATTACGTAAGTTAGAGGCAGCTAATATTTACGGACCCTGAAAAAATAGGGTACGTGGTTCAAAATTTCGGAAAGAAACTTCACGTAAAATATAAGGACGGTCCCCAATAAAAAAAATAAAATAAAATAAAATGAATAGCTACTTATATCCCAATTTATATGAAAGTACCTGATAACGTTATACTTTAAGCAAACCTAATAATATTCAATAAACCACTGAATAATTCCAATTTTACGACTTATTTATCTCCTTTTCCTTTTGACTTAACAATGAGGATAACACTCGTCATAAATTTGTCTCGTAATCGCTAAAGTAGCTCGTTTTCTTCGAGATTTGCACTTTTGCAGAGTTAAGAAACACAAACAGTGCGTTCGAAAGTTAGTGCTAGAAAAAAAAACGATCGAAGCCCTACTTCTAAAATGAGGAAAAAACATGACTGTTTATCGATGTTCTTGCAGAAGAGGAAAAAGCGTTGTTTTGCAATTCTTTATTATTTTCCTACGCTCGATAAAGTATGTTGCGGTTTTTTTCTTTTTTCTCATCGACATGAAACTGGAAAGAGAAGCATCAGCATTCGGCAGCGATTTGGATTTCGGGTCGAGTCGATGACGATGTTCTCTGTTTTCACTCGAAGAATGCAATTCGATGAAGATTACGGCCCTGTTCATCCGGCCGCGGCGGAATCTGCGTTCTGAAAATCTCGTTTCCGGTAGGACAATCACTCAATGTCTTAGCGATTTGCACTCTCTATTGTCGACACATTTGCCTCATGTTATTACTTGTTTTCCCCTCTATCATAGACACACACTTGTTTTTGTCCCGTTTGTCTTAATACGAATTCGTTTCTGCCTAAAAAAAAGGTACAGCTAAAAAAAAACTGTGAAATAGCGTTTAAATATTTAAATTGATTTCAATTTTTTTGTACTCATAAGGTAGAGGTCCAGATTATCACGAGAGATCCAGACATTAATAAATTAAAGTGATAAATGAGAAAAATAAAAGTAGGAGAAACCAGTACGAGGCGGATAGAAAAACTGTTGAATTCATAATATTGATAGATGATGAACATTTGGGAAAAGTATTACATACCCAATTGAAGCTGGAACATTAATTTTAAAGACAGCAATGCCATCACATGAATTATATTAGCCATTTGTCATATATTTAATACGTTTTTTATCCAAAACCAGTGCAAAAATAGTGAAAGAGATTTAATTCTTTGATAAATGATAATCTATCAGCTTACAAAATTTTTATTGTTATATCCAATATACATTTTTCAATTTTTAAATTCGAGAATAGCAAGTGGTAAAACGACTGATTATAAAACTCGTTTCAAATATTGCTTCACACTTTATTCATTATTCAGTTGGTACTGTATCCACCTCGTACTGGTTACCCCTAATTAATTCCTTCCTAATAGCAGCGAACAGTTTCTTTGTGGTATTACGAAAAAATCTAAGAACAAAAAAAAAATTTCGAAAAATTTTTCGCTATTGGACAAGTCGATTAAAAATTTTCAAACTTTGAATTTTTTGTGCATGGAAAAAATTAGTTTTAACATTTTTTTGGGTCAATTTTTTGGAAGTAAATAACCTTGGAGCGAGAAAATGTAAGAAACATTTTTTTCTTCGAAATATAATTTTTCTGAAAATGAAACATCTGATTTTGTTAATTCTACCTAGAGTTACAAAAGAAAAAAAAAATTTGTTAATACATTTTTTTATTTTTTGGTGTTTCCTTATCAAAAAAAGATCAATGCGACTTGTCCAATGGTGAGAAATTTTTTGAAATGTTTTTTTTTTAATTTTTCCCTAACGACAAAAAAAAACTTTCCAATGCTATTACTGAGGAATCTAATCATTTTGAGTTTGTTTATGACCCACCCTAACATTCAATCTCTGTTTTCCCCTTTTTATCTTAAATTATTCTTAGTTCAAGCAGTTTTCATTTGTTTAAATAATTTTTTTTCTACTAACTCATAGAAAAAAACTATTTTTACGTTTAATCAGACAATTAGTCCTTTTTAAGAACACTGATTTTTGTTTCAAGAATTTACCAATGGCTTAAACAATTAATTCAAGATTATTTGTACATTTATATCAAAATGAGATAAAGTCTGATTTTTTCCTCAATTTGGTTAAATGTATCGTTTATCGTTAAATATGTAAATTTTGTATAAATTCTTCAAATAATTAACAGTTATTCAAACAATTTCTTTTCTATTAAGTATGAAAATTTGAAAAGAAAATTATGAAAACAACTTGCTTTCAGTTTCCAGAGGACCAATACTCATCAGTCTGCAAAAATATTAAAGAAATAACTTCAGAATGACGAAATTGAAAGTAATTTTTATAGAATTAAATCTCACTCAAAAAACTAACTTTTCATGAACAATGTGAAAAAATTTGTTAAACAAATATTCATTATTCAAAGAATTTATATAAAATTAATATATTTAACGATAAGCGAAGTACTTGATCAATTTTAGAAACAAGAAACAGATTTTTCGATCAAATTTTCACCAAAACGTACTATTAATCTTTAATTAATTGTTCAAATAGTTGAATAATGGTGTTAGCATAAAATTTTGCTTCCAGCAATGACAGATTATCATATTAATTATAGAACAAGATAAATTTCAAACATTTACTTCAGAACAAAATTGTATAAAAAAAATAGTATTTAATTAAATACGAATTTTTGAAAGAGAAGAAAAAAAAACTTTCCAGGACCTCTGCACACTGCATTATCTGGAAGGTAAGAAGTTTAAAATTACTTTATCTCAGCTTGATTTAAAATATTGACAAGAAAAGACCCATTGACTAATGAAACAAATTTCACCAGAGAAACATAAGTATAAATAGAAAAATAGTTGAAGTCGTAATTGTTTATTTAAATGTAGTTATTTGCATATTTGTTTTTTTTTCCTACGTTATGGTCAAAAGTCGTAATTTTCATTCAAGTTTAATTTACAAAAATACATTCAATGCTTGGAAGGTTCTTTAAAATTATTCTGTTCGTCCCGTTTTTATTAAATATTACCAATCAAATTGTTTAATTTAAAAAATGACTAACTTAAAATAGTTGTTCATATAATTTCTAAATAAAATAATTTCTATAAAAACGCGACAAATATAATTGTGAAGAACCTTTTAAGGAATAGAATGAGATTTGTAATTTAAAATTGAATAAAAATTACGTCTTTTGACTGAAGCAGAAGTAAAAACACAAATGTGCAAATAACTGCGCTTGAATAAGCAATCATGACCTGAAAGATTTTTAAATTATTTTTTGAAATTAGTTGCAATGTAGGATATGTTGAATATGAAGGATAAAATTTCGAAAAGTTGTTTATGTGTAGTTTAAACACTTTTTCCAAACAAATACATTATTTGAAATAAAATTCTGTATAGTATTTTGATGAAAGTTTTATGCATTTATTCATTAAAAAAGATACTATCTGTGATAAAGACATATTATAAAATTACTATTTAACATTTGTCATTCAGATATATAATAATTTACAATGACTGGGGTTGGAGTCTACAGTGTCTACACTTTTATTCAAAGTAGCGAAAACAGTAAGGGAGTCTGGTATATACTAATTAATGTAAATTTCCACATAATAGGAATAATATTAATGTACTCTAAATCATTTTCGTTGAAATTAAATTAATTATACTTATTTTATTCATTGTTAGTGTACATTGATATTATTTATATTAGAAGAAAATGCACATCATTGGGTACGTACTGATATCCAATAATACCAGTCTCCCCTATTCAATCCTTATTTCAGTACAAGATTTTTAATGCATTGTTTTGGCTTGCGTATAGAAATTATAATAATTTTTTCTTTTTTCTTTAGTTAAAAGTTCACAAATTTTATTTTTGAGCTTGAAAATAATATTTTTATGGTTAAGCATTCTACACCGGCAGATTTGACCGGTAACAAAAGCTCGTTGCCGTATTCAATTACTCATGAAAAAAAACAGTCACAACTAAATTTTTCGTCGAAGACTCATCGTGTTTTTATTTTATTATTAAAAAATACATTTTTTCCTAAAAAAAACGGACTTAAATAATGAAAACGAATCTTTTTGAGTACATTCCTTAACTGAATTATGAACGTTAGTGATTCAAGAATATTAACATCGTTAAGGTTAAGAAAATAATTGATTACTTTCTTTTCTCGCGTCTTATGCATGAATTAAACATTCTTGCCGATCAAACTTGTTTTGGTGTAAACCTTGAATTTTTGGCGATGACAATTTTTCTCTCCTTCACTCTCTTTTGATCGTCTATATAAATGAATTATGATGTAACGAGTTTCATTCTTGATAATAAAAACATGAGTTTTTTCATTCCATTTATTTAATGAGAAGTTCACTTAATCAAATTCATCAACACGCATTCGAGTATTCAGAATTTTGAATAGGTTTAAAAATAGAACCAAATTGCTGTATATGTTTTCACTTGCTGCCGTGTAAGGAATGTCTTATTTTTATGAATTAAAAATGCTTCGTAATAGAAGAATATGGCGATGTGTAGGATTAACTTAGGTATGTCAAGGAAAACAAGTAACTATGAAGGAAATTAAAAAAAATGGAAAGAAACCTTAATGGAATAAATAAGAACGGTTGTTATTAATAAACAGTTTTTTACACCGGGGCATTATTTATCAAGAGTACCCACTAAAAATATTAAAAAATTTCGATTTAAATGAAACTGGCAGTTTATCGGAACAAAATTTTTCCATTCGCAGAAATAGTTACCGAAAGGGAGTGGGTGCACGTTTTTGGATTTTCGTGGATATCATCTCTTCTGATTTTGATAACAAAAATTTTGGTTAGTACCGTTTCGATAGATTCTAATCATATCTTATAAAAATATAAATATTTTACTTTTGAAAAGAATGGCCAAAAACAGATGTAACTTTTTTTTAAACAAGGCACATTTCTTATCTGAAAAAAAGGCTTATGCTTTACCTTTAAGATATTTGAGGTTAAAAAGCGGAAATTTTATGTTTTAATCATGAAAATAAATACTGAGTGATTTTTGAGAATATGCCATCTGTTTTGGCGATTTCAACTCTTTCAATAGAAATAAAATACACTTTTGCTATTACAGTTTCGACAGGGGTTTTCAGACCTATTTAAATGATTTGAACCATTTTTTTAAAAATAAATACTTCACTGTCAAAAGTTGAGGTTAAAAATAAACTTGACATTTTTCATAGAAGGATACTCTTTTTGAACTTTTTTTCACTCTAGAAAGAAAGTTTCGTTTTTTTTTGCTTCAAGAACCTTCTGGTTAAAAATTGAAGTTTTTATTTTTTATTGACGAAAATAAGTTTTGAGGGGTCATTCTAGTAACCACCCCCGAAAAAACGCTATTTTTGTAAATTTTGTATGAGATTACTGATGAAGATATTGATGTAGGATTTGTTAGGCTTGATAAGTACACTCTTGAAATACATTTAGAAAATTTCTTTTATCCATTTTATATACTTTTTATACACAAAAACGTCAGTCAAACGCAACGCCTCGAAAAGTGGGTTGGCCCGGCTTGTTGAAACAATTCTCGGAACTGGGCCATCTGAAACAGAAAAATCAAAAAATTTTAGGTTGAATATTATGCCTAACAAATCTTACATCCATATCTTAATCAATAATCTCATGAAAAAATCACAAATATAGCTTTTTTTCGGGGGTAGTTACTAGAATGACCCCTTAAGTGCTTCGGTATACCCAATGACGCTTACGCACGCGCGTGGATGCATTAAACGATAATTTTCTATGATAAAAAATTAAATTTTACTTTTTAATCTCAAGTTTCCTAAAGAAAAAAACCCAAACTTTCTTTCTAACACAAAAAATTTTTTAAAAAAGTGTCCTTGTATGTAAAAAAGTTGAATTTATTTTTGAAGGGCAAATATTGATTTTTAAAAACCCTATCGAAACTGTGGTAGAAAATATTTTCTTTATTGATATTAAAAGAGTTGAAAACTGCTGATGCACATAATATATTTTCAAAAAAAGTCGACGCTCAATTTCATAAAAAAATAAAATATAAATGCCACTTTTAAACTATTAGGTTCTTAAAAAAAAGACCTGAGCTTTCTTATGAGATACAAACATGAAAAAAACATATTTGATGATCAATGGGAAGGGTTTAAAAAAACTTATCGAAACTGTATTGGACAAATAAATTTTTATTGTCATTAAAGCAGTTAAAGAAGTGGAAATAGACGATATCCACGAAAGCCCCAAAATGTTTATCCCCTCGACTAATATTGATCTAAATGACAAAATTTTTTCCACAAACTACTATCCAATAGGAGAAGACTTTGTACAAGTTTGACTAACGCCAGGCAACTACGATTTTTGAAACGAATTTTATCATCCCATCGTATTTGAGTATTTTTTATATAAATTTTATTTGCGGCACAGAAGATATAACTGATCAGGAATTGATTGATGAAATTTCTTTTATCACGAGGAATAAAATTATTATTCAATGAAGAAGATGTAAGAATCTCTTCTTCTACTGCTGGTTTATTTGGTGTTTTATTAAAAATGCATAATGTATAGTAAAAAAAAAGAACCAAATGATAAAATGTAAAATATAAAACCATGAATTAGCAGTAGAATTTATTGTATGTACGTATTATTATAATTATTAATAAATCACATATATAATTTTTTGAAACAAAGAGATTATATAGCTAAATTAAGAATGTTGGAACTCTAAACATGGCGTTGAAAAATGAAATAGGATTCATTTTGACAGAAGTTTAAATTTAGATCTGGCTTTAAGAACAATGCGTTTAAAAATGCAACTATAATAAGACATTAATTTCTTTTGTAGAAAATGTTAGGTTGATCCTTCTGTATGCAAAATACAAACTGTCGAATCTCAAAAAACTTTTTTATCAGTTCGAGAACTTTTTTTGTCAAGGTATTACTTTTATCCATATTTGGACCCAGGGTTTAAGTGCGGATCAGTTTCAGAAAAGGTTAAAACCTAGGGTATCATCAAAAACTAACCGTAAATAAAAAATAATGTTATGCAAAATACTTGTGATGAAATCAAAATTTGAAAAGTATTATATTTTCATATTCTATAAATCCTTATTACCATTTGATATAATTTTACATTGATTAGTAAACAATTCTAAATAATAGTTTTTCCTAGTGCCTATTAAATCAATCATTTGTAAAAAATGTCTGTAATTAAATCTCAGTGTACTTTTTAGAGCAAATATTTGCCCAAAAAACTTTTATTTATATAAATTTTATTTTAAAACTGAAAATTTAAATCCGTGGAAACTTATTTGCTACGAGTCTTTATCAAAAGTTACAGCATTTTTACAAAATGTTCTCCAAATTAGGAACCCTAAGGATGAAAGAACTTAAAAAAATGTTTGTATAATTTTGTACAAAAAAGTATGATTCTGAAAACAATTCATATTTAAGAGACAAATAGTCACTGAAATATTAAAGGATTCGTCGCTGCGACTTGCCACAATTTAGATTCAAATTTGTACTTCTTAGTTTAACTAAACATTTAACAAAGTTTGGTTTTATAATTACATCAATTTATAGTAAGAATAATAATCTGAATTTGGACTCCTGATCCGGATTAGGTTCTCTTGCCCTAAGTGGAATTTATATAATATAATAATAATAAATAATAAAATTCAAAACTTATTTCATTTCTCCGCATTTTATTAAAGCCAAAAATTTGTTCTTGAAGTTTCGACTTTGTTTGACATCTGAAACTCATGACCTCGTATAGCTAATTCGAATATATGGAAATCCTTGAATCGAGGTCACAGTTGGCTGTTTCAAAAAGTTAAATTATTCAAATATATATTTTAGTATTATTAATTTGATTTCAGAGTAAATTTCTGTTTGAACTACAAATTTTTTCCGTGTACTTGTGCTGTATACTTAAATCGTATTTGTATAGATAATGGACACTTCTCGTAGAGGTATAAAGGAGCCGTGCATAAATTACGTATAAAGTCATTAAAAGAAAAAAAATTATTTTGCTTTATTGATATTTTGAACAGTTTTACTTTTACTTTACCTAATAAAGTTAGTAGTACTAATACTACCTAGTAATATTAGTATTATTGTTAAATGTAATAATAATAAATTAATGAAATGATAATTGAATAAACAAATAAGGGGACAACCAAAAATTGCGTAAGGTAACTTTTTGAAATTTTCAAGCACCCCTCCTCCCATGTAAGATGCCGTGAGACTTGCCCTGATTCCCCCAAAACAAATTTTAATAATATTTTATAAACTCAGGGAACGAACACACATATGCAATATAAATTCTAATAATTGAATAAACGTTGAACCTTAATGAAATTAGGATTTCGTTTTAAAAATATACAATTTTATCTTCACACTTTGTGTAGTCCAAATTTAAAAGTATGTAGTACGAAATGAAAAAGTGTGCAGTGGTAAATAAAGGTTATTTTATAAGCAAAATTTCCAATTTTTGTAACCTAATATTGTTGAAGTATCAAAAATGAACTTCAATTTTCATTTCACTTTTTTCATTAACAGTTTTTTTTCTTTTCATTTTTTTCAAAATTCAACTCTTTTTAACCTGTTTGGTTAAAAATTTAACAGCTTGGTTAAAAAGTAATTTGTTTTAGTTGAGGATTCATGTACTTTATTAAGAATTCTTATTTTCTGATTCAAGTGTTTTTCATTTAAAATAAAAATATTTATTAGTAGAAATATCAACTATTACATTCTTGGTTTAAAATTTATATTTTTAGGTTCACGATACAACTATTTTGTTGAAAATTAGTTTTTTGTTGTTGTTATAAAATCAGTTTTCAGCTAAAAATTAAACTTTTTTGTTGAATATTTAACTATTCGGTTGAAAATTAATTTTTGGTTCAAAAAATCAACAAATTGGTAGAAAATTCAACTATTTGGTAGAAAATTCAACTTTTTTGTATAAAATTCTTTTACTTTTTTAAAAATTAATTTTTTTACATAAAAATGTAATTATTCCGTTTTTGGTTGAACACTGATCTTTCTCAGTTCATAAATTCAACTGTATTTGGTTGAAAATTCATGTAATTTATTAAAAAATCGTCTTTTTTTAAAAGTATATAGTTGAAAATTCAACTATTTGGTTAAAAATTGATGTACTTTGTTGAGGATTCGTCTTTGTTGGGAGAAATTTAATCTTGGTGGAAAATTCATCTTTTTGGTTGAAAATTCAGAAATTTGCTTGAAACTTCTAAATACCCTTAGCTGAATAATTTTATTATTGGATAACTTTATTATTGGATAACACTTGAATAAATTCACAAAAAAAATGTAGTCATGAAAAATTACAAAAGATGGGGCAGGGGGTAAAATTTATGGACCCTAATAAAGAGGGGTAGGTGGTTACAAATTTCAGAAAAAACTTCAAGTAATTTATGCACGACCTCTAGGGTTATGTTAAGTTGGTTATTATTTAGCATTTAAAAACATCATTTTACTAAATAATAAACATAATATTTTTCTTTTTAGTGCAAGTGAGACGATGAGAGCTTTCAAACATTTTTAGGGGTTTGCAGCCCTGGGCGAAAAACCCTTATAGTTTCGGTCAGGTGTCCGTCCGTCGTACTTTTTTTCTCCGGGGGAAGTCAGAGGAGGGGAAGTAGGAGAGGGTGGAAAGAGAGGAAGTGAGGGAACGTAGGTGAAGGATGGGGAAATAGCGGAATGGAGGGGAAGTGATGGAATGGGAAGGGAGGGGGATTAGGTGGGATATGATAGGTAGTAAAGGAAGTGAGGAGAGGGGGAGTAACAGAAGTGAGGAGAAGTACTGGAGATGGAAGTGATGAGAGAGGAAGTGAGGGAACGTCAATAAATGGGTAGTGGGGATTTGAGACGTGAGGTAGACGAAATGGGAAGTAGGGAAAAGATGAAGTGGTAGGTGGGATATCAGGGGGAAGTAAGGGAAGTGTGGCGAAGTAGATAAGATGAAAGTGGGGGAAGTGAGGGAACGTAAGTAAAGGGCTAGGAGGGGTATGAGGAGGGGTTAGAAGGGAGAGGAAGTTGGTGAAGGGCGGGGGAGTAAGTTAGATGTAATGGGGCCCTGGGAAAAGTGAGAGTAGGGGGATTAGGGGAAGTGAGGAGAAGAAGAGGAGAAGTGGATGGAGGGGAAGTGAGGGAACTTTAATGAAGGGGTAGTGGGGGTTCAAGAAAAGAGATAGAAGGGAGGAAAAGTGGCGGAAGGACGGGGTAGCAGGTGGTGTTAGGGGGCTGTGGAGGAAGTAAGGGAGGAGCAATGGAAGTAGAGATTAGCAGAGGAAATGGAGGTGGAGGAAAGGGAAGTGAGCGGATGTAGGTAAAGAGCTATGAGGGGTTGAGAAGGGGGTGAAAAGGAGGGGTGGTTGGGGAAGTGAGGAGAGGGAGATTAAGGGAGTTAAGGAGAAGTAATAGAAATGGAAGTGGCGGAAGTATTGTGTAAGAGGGCAAGTGAGGGGAGAGGAGGGAATGTGAGAGTGGGGCGAGTAGTAGAGGGGTGGGAAAGCAGGGAGGGGAAGATTTGAATGACTAACTTAACATCTTCATAGGTTTCGAAGCCCTTTTTGTTATGTACTGAAGAGGGTCTCCATTGGAGAGCGAAAGCTATACACTTTGAATAAAACATCACATGGAACAGTAGAAGAAAAAATTCTTAAATCTTCTTCTTGAATAACTTTAGTGAGTTATGATGGAAAAAATGTAATTTCACAAACTTCCTGAGGATATTAATGACTTTTCATTTCTGACGCTTTCCCTCACACTCAGAAAGACGGATTTACGGGAGGTCAGGACACGTATGATCGGCCATGTGTTTCCGATGGGCCCGGAGCTGGTTATAGCAGGTACCAGGTGTACGTGCTTTGAATGGACTTTCACTGAAGGTTTTTGAACTCGCTTCTTGTTACAGTGGACTTCAGTGTTCGTGAACTTGAGTGCCATGGTGTCCACCGATCCGAAGGAGCCGAATTCCCGTGGTACCTGGGATGATATTAAAAAAAGAAAGGTGACGCAGAAACGTGGAAAGAAGAGCCGGGTAGCCAGAGCAAGGGGAGCATAACACCGAATTAGGATCGCGCACTTTCCATCCTGAACCAGATCACCGTGAGAGCTCGTCAATTTCAGAATAGTTTTCGTGTTCGAAAACTCCTCGTAAACTCGCTCTTCTCTGATATGATCTTTAGGAACCTTTCGCTTCAGTTAATAATAAAGTTAATTAGACTGACCTAAAGAGTCGTTTTTTGTTTGAATTAAGCAAACCTTATTTGAATAGAGAAAAATTGATTTAAATTGTACGAAAGCTAATAAGCTTTGCGATGCTATGAATTTGAATTACGTATCTATTTTGATGAGAGTATCAAACTTAATTTAATTAATTATAAAACATTATTTGGTGCAGTTAATTCTTTAATGACGAGAAACTAATCATTCGAATTTTGACACCATACCGGATATTAAGGTTTATATTCAAAAATATCTAGAAATTTTATAAAGTTTCATAATATTTCAGAAGATATATTTGAGTTATGAAAAGTTGAATATTTCAAGGTATTTCGAATGATTTCATGTGAATTTAACAGCTTTCAAGCGATATCCAATAATTTCTAGAAACTTTGAAAAATTGACAAAGATTTTGAAGACTTTCAAAGAATATCTATATGAGTTTTTACCGACTCGAAAAGATTTCAAGGGATTTTGAGAAATTTTAAGAGATTTAATTAGATTTGAATCGTTTCTATTGGGTTTCAAAATATTTCAGGGAATATCACAATTTTTTTTTAAAGGTTTGAATATATAGGTATTTTAGAGCATGACTACGAATTGCAAAGTATTTAAAAAGATTTTAGGGAAGTACATCCAAAAGAATTGCAAGTTACTTCAAAACATTTCACAGATTTTCACAGATTTTCTAATGATTTAAAGTGATTCAAGAATATTTAATTGAATTTCAAAGAATTTTTAAGAATTGTAAAGTATTTTAAAAGACTTTAGTGATTTAAAAAGTATTTCAAAATATTTGAATTTAACTTTATAAAATTTTAATTGATTTCACGGATTTTTTTTCAGGTATTTCAAGGGATTGAAGAATATTTCAAAAGATTTCCAAGAATTTTGTGAGATTTCATTATTCCTCTTGTTGACAATTGAAATATGTGGTTAAAAATGCACTTATTTTCATCAAAATTCATCTATTGGGTTGAAAACTCATTTATTTTGTTACAAATTCATCCTTTTGGTAAAAAATTATTCCGCTTGGTTGAAAATTTAATTATCAAGTTGACAAATTATTTATTTTGTTGAAATTCATCTTTTTTGGCATAAATATATTTTTTGATTAAAAATGCAATGGTTTTATTGAAAATTAATCTGTTTTAGTTGATTATTCAAGTATTTCGTTCGAAATTTGCCTTTTTGGTAGACAATTATTTCACTTGGTCGAAAATTTAATTATCTGGTTGACAATTATTTATTTTGTTGAAAATTCGTCTTTTTTGGTAAAAAATAAATTTTCTTTTGGTTCAAAGTGCAACTGTTTTAGTTGATTCAAGTATTTTGTTGAAAATTCGCCGTTTTTGGTTCAATTTGATTGTTTTTATATAAAATAAAAATATTTCTTTATTGAAATATGAACTATTATATTTTTTGTTGAAAAGTCTTCTTCTTAGGTAGAAAATTCAACTAGTTGGTTGAAAGTTGTACTACTTTCTTAAATTTTTTTTATTATTTTTTTTTTTTATTTAAAGATTCATAATTTTATTAGAACATTCATCTCTTTAGTCTAAAATTGAACTGCTTCGTTGAAAATTTCTTTTTTGCGTCAAGAATTAATTTTTTGAACTTAAAAACTATTTGGTTTAATATTAGGTTTTTTGGTGAAACTTTATATGTTCGGGTTAAAAATTCAACTGTTTTGTATAGAAATTCGTCTTTTTATATTAAAAATAAAACAATTTGGTAGAAAATTCAACTTTATTGTAGAAAACCAGTTTTTTCTTTAATTTAAAATTAATTGTTTTTAATTAAAATATTCCTCGTCCATTTATGGTAGAGAAAAAAAATTTTAGTTTAAAATTTTAATTATTTGGTTCAAGTTTGGTGTATTTTGTTGAGAATTCGTTTTGTTTCTGCAGAGATAAATCTTATTAGTTGATCATTCATCTTTTTGGTTGAAAATTCAACTATTTTGTAGAAAATTCGTCTTTTTTCGTTTATTTCAACTGTTTTTAATTAAAAATGATAATCCTTTCTTGGTCAAACTACCAGCTATTATATTCTTCATTCAGAATTCGTCTTTCCAGATTGAGAATTCAACTACTTGGTTGAAAGTTGAACTACTTTATTAAAAATTCATTTTTTGGTTGAAGATTCAAAATTTTAGTAGAAATTGTATCTGTTTGGTTTAAAATTGAACTACTTTATTAAAAATTCCTTTTTTAGGTTTGATAATTAATTTTTTTCAGCAGGAAATTTAACTATTTGTTTGAAAATTAAGTTTTTTGTTGAAACTTCATACTTTCGGGTTGTAAATTTAACTGCTTTGTATAAAAATTCGTCATATTTCTTTAAAAAAGCAACAATTATTTAGTAAAAAAATTTGTGTAATTAGTTAAAATTCCTCTTTTTTGGTAAAAAATTAATCTTCTTGATATTTGTATGAAAATGCAACTCTGTCATAGAACGCACGTCATTTTGGCTTGAAAATTCCACATTGTTGATGAAATTTTTATTCTTCATTGACTGAAATTTTTTTTTTGCTATAGGATTCAACTATTTTATTGAAAATTTGTCTTTTTTAGTCCAATTCAACCACAAATATCCCCAAATCGTCTCATGTTATTTTTGGATGACCCTTAAATAAATTCACGAATAACATTTCTTTGTCAAAAATGACGTAAGTTGGGGGGAGGGGTTGGTCGAAACTTAGGACCCTAAAAAAAAGGAGTACCTGGTTCGAAATTTCAGAAAAAGAACTTTACGTAATTTAAGCACTCTCTCCTAGTGTCATATGAAGATTATTTTTTACATGATAATAAACTTTAATATGTAGTTGAATATCTTATACTAATTTTATTATTTGAATTTATGTTTAATTTAATTTAATGCCTGACTTGTGGGCAGTTTCACTTTTACATATCTGAGAATCAACTATTATTTTTCGTTCTCCAACTCACTTATGAATCGAAGCATATCTTCCTAAAAAAGAGTAGAGAAGTTGCTCGTATTTCATTCACGTAAAGAAACGCAGATGACTGAAAGTGCTGACTGCAGTTTTTGGGACGTGACCTGGATTAGGAGTCGATATAACCGGTAGCCAGATTTTTCAATAGAACTTCATGATTCAACAGTTCTAAGTGAATAAATTTTCCCCTTGTAGTAAAATTAGAGCCGCCAATAAATAAAATTAGAGCCTATATATTGAATTTTGTCTATTGTATTCATTTTTCTAAGAGTTCAGAATCAACTAGGGGAAACCATCATACATTAGATAATTTGATGTAATTTTCTGCGTAGAATCCGAATCCGAGGTCAGAATTTTCCCAGCACGTCAGGTTTCTGATAAATCCTAACCTAAAGTTCGAAAACTGCGGTTTTTTGGTATATTTGAGCTTATGTTACCTCGCAAAAAAAATTGATTTCTAAAATCGGGTAATACCATCTAAAAGTACAACTCTCGAACTTTAAAAAGCTTTTTTAAAATTGAAGATATGATTCTTCTTCGCAGAGATATCCTTCAATGAAGTTCAGCCAATAAGGAGGTTTTTCCCTTCCATACGCAACGCTTGCGCAGTTGAAAAAGTCACGGTCCGTGAACATCACTATCACGCAGCTTCGTGCAACAAACTTTCAATCCGATGCCCGATCCAAATAAATCCAAGAATCTTCCCAAGCAAGTTTTATTCTTTTCAATGCTCTTGAGTCCGTGCGCTCAATCCGAGTTAATCGGAAACCAATCCGCGCCCAACTTTCAGTCCTTTTCAATTGGTGCGTCAACATAAACTTGAATCCTACCACACCTTTTAATCCTTTTCAATCAGTGCGCGCAATCCAATGAATCCGAGGCTCATCCAAAAAGTCTTTTCAATCCAGTAAGAAAATTAATGAATGATAAAAGTAAAAAAAATAGTTGTGAATTCGAAGTATCAAAGGGTGAGTGCCAAAAATTGTAACGAGTATACCAGCTGATCGACTCAGTCCTGAGATAAATATTTTTTCAGCGATATTTAACAATAAATTTTTAAATAATGCGGAAATATTCTCGGAAAATATTAATAAATATTAAAGGACCGTTTGTGGCAAGGCACAGAGTTGGGGGGAGAAAAAAGTTTATTTATGAAAATCATAAATATCGACCGATGCATTTAGGCTTCACGCAGAAGTTTGAATTCTATCTTTTTCTGTCGGTAAAGAAGAAGTTCGCTGTTGTTAACTTTTTTCTTTTTTTTTTGTTAGGCTGCAGGTGGCGCCAGGTGTGATTGATTTGATTTCAAAATTATCACAAAATACAGGTTTGATAATTTCAATCAAGTAATGGAAAAAATGGCAGATTCCATAATTTTATACAAATGTTGCGATTTGAATAAAACTTGCTTTCACAAGGCTTTTGAGGTTTGAACGAGTTGCAAGCGCTCAAACTGAGGGTCGCGTACTTTTGACGCCGACTTTAGTTAGAGGGGATTGGAATCCTAACCCTGCTGTTCACTTACTCAAAATGGCGGTGTAGCTGGTATCATTGCTGATTGGCTGCAATTTTTTTACTTGCGCGTGGCTAGACTTGTGTGGGTTGGATCATGTTTTTCACCATCCCCGCTATAAGCGTACGGTATTGGATCATGGTACGGTCACGAGCGAATCATCGTACAGTGTTTGAGCTCCTCTTTGGTACCTTCCCCCAACGTTAGGAGCCGAAAGAGTCCGGTCATTACCGATCATGTACGAAGCTGACAAGAGCCGGTTGGCGCGCAATTTAAATGCCTACATTTAAAGTTTTGTATCATTCGCATAGTTCATACATTAATTTAGAAAGAAAAGTACTTGTCTTTTTTTTTAATGTTTGTAATTATTGATTCATGCTGATTATGTATATATTCTTGAAGATTTAAATAGTGCTTTGGCGCATTTCAATTGATTAAAATTCTTGTGACTGAATTTTATTGTATTTTTAGAACTAATTTACGAACTGAAAAAATAATCAGAGCGCAATGCAATTAAGAACTAATATTTGCTTTATTTTCACAGTTTTACAGTTTGAAAATGTATAATAGAATAGAATTTTATTTTTTCATGCACATCCTCATTAGACTTTTAAATATACTACCTTTGTACCTTCTGAGTATAATACTTTTACTTTGGCACATTTTGCGATGCTTCGTAGTTATAAAAATCTCATGTTTAGTTCATTGATGCCATTCTCGGCTTATTATTCTTACAATAATTAATTCTGAAATTACTTAATATTGATACTTGATATTCTCCCTTGCATGAGCCTTATTCTAGATAATCAAATCAATAAAAACATTAATATCTAAATTTCTACAATATTTGGCTCAACTGAAATTGGTTAACAGTCTGTTTCGTTTAATCGCCGCTATATAATTTCATCTGCGATTACTTCCTCGCTTGCTTCTTTTTTGATAAATTTAAAGTTTAAAAACTTATTTCTTTAATATAAAACTGGGCACTCTAATAAACATAAACTTACAAAAAATGTGTAACACAACAGGGTGGCGATTTGACGTGGAAACCTTGAAAATTACTTGTAATTTAATTACAAAACATTGACTTTTTAGTAATCACTTTTTAAAAGAAAATCATTTTGAATTTTGTAAACTTCGCAAAAATTTGGAAAGTGATTTAAAATATCAGAAGATTTTAAAACATTTAAGAGAAAATGCAGATTTTTTAAGATTTTGAAAAAAAAAATTTAGGCTTTTTCAGGATTTTGAAAGGTTTAAAGATAATAAAAAAATTTGATTAAGATTCCTGTGAAAATTTAAAGTGTTTCTAACTTAAAATTTCCTAAATTGATATAATTTTGAAACTTTACAAATTTGTTGATTTATTCATCCATTTAGAGCATTGAAAATGATAGCGTGCTTTTATATTGTTTAAAACTATTAACTGTCAGCGGTGACTTGATTTTCTTAATATCCTAAATATATGATATATATATTGTCCTATTACTATAACTTAAAATTGTTTATAATATTGGATGTTAATTTATTCAAGAAAGTATAAAAAGAGCAACCTCCTCTTTGTTTATTGCGTTAAGTTCTGACGAGAAAAGTATGTACGAAACCCTTACTTTATTTTTATAGGGGTTTGAAACTACTGTGATAATTAAAAAAGTATTGAAATTATAATTACATTAATTTAAGCTGACCTGGAAAATTGTACAGCTGAAAAATAAAAAAATATATATAAATCTACGCTATCTTTTTCAAGGGCTTTCCAGGTCAAGGTTGCTCAATTTTCCAGGTCAAATTAAAATTATTTAATTATGATGTCAAGTCTTTTTTAATTATCACAATAATTTCCAAATTATATCATTTTAAGCAATTTTAAGTTAGAAACATTAAAAATGGAGAGATTACACTTTTTTTGACTGAACACTTTTTGAAGCAGTATTAATAATTGTTCAATTGTTATTTATACTTCAAAATTTGTTTTTAAATCTTCTTAAATATTATCTCAGAATTATAATTTTTAAAAATAAAAAATTACTTTAAATTGTCACAGGAATCCTAAGAAATTTTTTAAATTATCTTTAAACCTTTCCAAATCCTGAAAAAGCTTAAAAAATGTATACTTCAAAATCTTAAAAAGTCTGCATTTTCTCTTAAATGTTTTGAAATCTTCTAATGTTTTAAATCACTTTCCAACTTTTTGCGAAGCTTACAAAATTCAACATGATTTTCTTTTAAAAAGTGATTACTAAAAAGTAAATGTTTTGCAATTAAATTACAAGTAATTTCCAAGGTTTCCACGTCAAATCGCCACCTTGTTGTGTTACACATTTTTTGTAGGTCTATGTTTATTAGAGTGCCCGGTTTTATATTAAAGAAATAAATTTTTAAACTTGAAATTTTTTAAAGAAGAAGCAAGCGAGGAAGTTATCGAAGATGAAATTACAAGCGGCGATTAAACGAAACAAACTGCTAACCAACTTTAGTTAAGCTTAATATTGTAGAAATTTAGATACTAATGTTTTTATGGAATTATACAGAATAAGGCTCATGAAAGGGAGAATATCAAATGGCAATATTAAGCAATTTCAGAATAAATGGTTGTAAGAATAATAAGCGGAGAAGGGCATGAATGAGCTAAACATGTGATTTTTGTTACTACGAAGCATAGAAAAATGTGCCAAAGTAAAAGTATTATACTCAGAAGGTACAAAGGTAGTACATGTAAAAGTCTAATGAGGGTGTACATAGAGAAATAAAATTCTATTCTATTCTACATTTTCGAACTGTAAAAATATGAAGAAAAAAATTATTTCTTAATTGCATTGCCCTCTGATTACTTCTTCAGTTCGTAAATTTGTTCTAAGAATACAATAAAATTCATTCATAAGCATTTTATCCAATTGAAATGCACCTATGCACTATTGAAATTAAAAAAAATATATATATAATTAGCATGTATCAGTAATTACAACCATTTTAAAACAAACAATACTTTTGTTTCTAAATTAATGTATGAACTACGTGAATGGATCAAACTTTAAATGTAGGCATTTGAATTGCGCGCCAACCGGCTCTTTTCAGTTTCTTGCATGATCGGTAACGACCGGACTCTTCCGGCTTTTAATGTTGGGGAAAGGTACCAAAGAGGAGCTCAAAACCCTCAAAACACTGTACGATGATCCGCTCGTCAATTACATATCGATTCATTTTTTGCACTATTTTGCTATTATCTTCGTAAAAAATAATTTTTTCCATATAAGTGTATTCGAAAAATAGTTTGTATTTTGTAAGAACTATTTAATGAAATAATAAAATAATAATTATTATTTATTACGAAGATATTACAAAAATAAAGTTGTGTCCCATGCATTTGATCCATTGTTTTCCCCCTCAGCATTCATCGAACTGAAGTTAGCTGGTAATTGAAGTGAAAATACCTAATAGCAAATTTACGCCGCTTAATTTAAGCATGCGCAAGTCAAAGCGGCCCCGTTGAGATCACTGGGTGAGTCTATGAGCATTCCGGTATGGCACACCCTCACAGCAAACCGATACCCATTTTGAAGTGCACATTCACCCTGGAATAGTGTTTTTCTAGACAAGCGCGCAAAGGCGGCAATACTCGCATGAGTGGGATGGCCCAGCACGAAGCCGAAGGACGAGTCGAGGTGAACCGAAGACGGATCGACGGATGACGAATTGCGCCTTCAGGCGAGTTAGGCATTACCGCCTTTGGCATCTATTTTTTGTTACATTTGTACGGAGAGTCCTCTTTTTCGCGCCATCTACAGGCATCGAAAGGAGGCTTTTGTTAACATTGCGAGAATAGTATGTTGTATGACACCTACATGCACGCATCCCACATACCATTTTTGTGTCCTGCTATAATATGTGAAAATCGGGCACTTGGCGTACGCTGGCATGAGAAACCGAACTACGCACGCAATTATTGCAAAAACGTCCTTTCGGTGCCTGTAGATGGTGAATGATAGTGTACTTTCCATGCAGGTGATGCAAAAAGGCTATTTCCACAATCACAATAAATAGCATGGCCCCATGGCAACGATAAAAATACCTCTAGTACTCATACTGAATTGAAATGTAGTATCGAAAATTTCCCTATTATGTAAATAGCGTTTTTTTCACTAGCTGACAACTCGAAACGCATAGCATAATTATTATTTTGGGCAAATATTGTGCATCAGTTTCGGCTCAGCTACAAATATAGCTATTTTATAAAACAGTGTCTACTCATACCACACATTTTTATAATAAACAGACAATGAATTGAGGGAGTATCGAAATGTTCCAAGGGGATATGCACTCAGAAAGTCACATGAGGGAATCTCAGTATATCTATCTAATTTTACAATTATTTTTATATTTCTGCCTCCCTTCCACTCATTGGCAATCGATGAAAATCAGTGGAATTTACGGCAATTGATTGCCCAGTGAATCCCTTCTTTTGAACACTCCCCTGGAAGTGTTCAAAAGTACGATATGAACACATTAAATTCTAACATATCATTTATGATCCGAAGTTGCTTCAAAATACTGCAAAAAGTTGAGAAATGTACTAAATCCTGTCAATGTGTTATAAATGGGACAAAGCACAATGTACACTTAAAGGTACATTGGAATTTATATGACTATTCACAATTAGAATGTTTTACTGTAAGGCGTGAGTACAACATATTTTTACATCAATAATTTAAGGTCATGCCAGACGTAACAGATTCCTACCTTGTCGACATCTTTTTTTTTTTGAACAACTAACACTCACGTGAAATGATATATCGAGTTGAAAATTTGTAAATCTGAATAAAAGACTCTAAGAAAAGTTTGCTTGGTCCTACATTTTCATAAGCATTTACTTTGGAAAGAAATTTTTGAATCTCTAAAAATTTAGAACCATACAAACGTTCCTTAGTGTCTTATTCAATTTCTCAAAATTTTCAAATGGTATTTCATATTGATATTCAATAACCACAATATTGAACATGTTTTAACTTTAATATGCGTCCTAAGTTTCATAAATATCTTTATAATTTTTTTAATTATTCTTTAATCTATAATATCATAAAAAATATTAATCTCAATATTGTGAAAAGTTGATCAAGAAGGCCATGCGCTTTACTTAATTTCACAAATTTTTAATCCGATATCTCATTTCGTGTGAACGTAAGTTGTACATACAAAAAAAAGATGTCAACAAGGTAGGAATCGGGTAAGTCTGGCATGATCTTAAATTGCTGTGAAAAATACATTGTACTCACGCCTTACAGTAAAACATTCAAATTGTGGATAGTCACATAAATTCCAATGTACCTTTACGTGTCACATTAGTTTAGGGAACGCGATATGGTCAATGATAAATCTTTCTCAGTTGGTAATCATTAATCTGTTTTTTTAACAAACTCATGCTTATTTTTGGATTCAGAATTCTGATACTGGGAGGGCTAAGAATGCTGGGAATGCCATAGCACTTTGAAATAAGTTTCCGTTTGAACTTCGAGCAGAGTTTCAATTGTTTTCAAAATTGAATTAAGGATGCGCATGATAAAATAGGTCATTATAAATTTAATTGAAGATTATATATACCACATTTTATTGAAATCATCTAAAAATTGTGAAAATCTGTAAAACTGTTCAAAATTTTTTTTTCATTCTTAGACCTCAATTATCTAAATTATGATAGTCTTGAAAACCAGAAAACGTATTGAATTTGCAGTATTCTAAACAACTATTTAGAACGGGTTTACTCACAGCTATCCAGTACAAAGAAATTAATTGGGGCGAAGTCAGAAAATTTCGCTAGGAGCCCCCGTAAATCTTGCTTTGTGACAATCTCCAGTTGGAGCAGGTTGTGAATTCGTGTAAATATTTTCCGTTATAACTCAGTGAAAAAATTAAGCTTTTTTAGGTTATTAGTCTCATTTTAAACGTGTTATTTTTCAGAAAAACGTGTGCTTTTATCATATTTTTAAAACTATTTTTATGGACTTTTATCAATCAAGATATTTTGGCAATAATATAAAGTACAAATTCTAGTACGTAAGATCGTCAAAATTTATCAAAGTAGCAGGTATAAAACAATTTTGCGCTCTTCGCTGTTTAATATTTCAATACGCATGCGATAGCTGCATTTTTTTTTATCTGACACAAATTTGTAGAATTAACTATTTATAAATAACGTAAAAAGTATAATATGACATACTTCAGACTAAATAAAAAGACCTTGATGATATTAAGAAAATTCTTAAAGCAACGTTTCGAGAGTCGAATGCTCTCCTCGTCAGAAAACAGGAATCCAAGTCACAAATAAGTCCTTTATTTTTATAAAAATTGGAAAAACCAAAATGTCGTAGTAAAAAAGATTCCTGCTCTTAAAAAAATTCCATCTCAAGTTAGTTCTGAAGTTTTAATATTTTAACTTTGACATGTTAAAAGTAATGAGCTCCATTATTATCACGGACGCATTAAAAATTCTTTGAAAACAATTTAAAAAAAAATTGTAATGGAAGAGAGAACGTTGATTAAAGGATCTACTTAATATCATCAAGATCGTTTTATTTCGTCCTAAGTATGTCATCTTATACTTTTTACGTTATTTATAAATAATTATTTACTCAGACGCATAACATCGCACTCTTACTTTTACTATCTATTAATTAGAATAAACTATTTGTATCATACACAAACTTTTAGGCTACTTCAGGTAGCTACTGCGAAATTGTCAATCGCCCCTTAAAGATAGCGAACATATGAAGATATTACTTAAACAAACATGCAGGGTCTGGCAACGCGTAAGTAAAATGAGGATGTCGAACTGCTCATGCTTCCGTTTTAGACATGAAATGTTTACTAAATCCGATGGCATCTAATTGATAGTTTGCACTTAAAAGGGTGTGTACGTACAACCAAACTTTAAAATGTAACAAATCCAACCGGACACGGAACCTAATCTTTTTTCGCCAAACGTATATTTAGCTTAATATTACTTTGCAACCTTACCCAGAAAAAAAACTCCATAGACGTACACAACCGCCACTTAGTATGTGGAAACCAATTTTTACATTCTAATAAAAATGAAAAGGTATACGTTTTTTAGCATTTAAAATTTGTTAATTTTATGAACGAGGTGTCTCGTCGTCCCAAAATTCGGGATTATTAGTCCAATATTTTTCATAAGCTTGGCTAGTGGTCCCGAATTTTCGGAACGACTAGTCCATCTCCTTTTCCAACTCCCCTAATTTTCCGGAATGACTAGACAGACTTTTATGAAATTTGAGTTTCAAATGTTTCTACTAAATAAATTGAAAGCTATCTAAATTCTGAAATTTAATGTTTTCTTAAATTGTAAATAACATCTGACATAATAAACATTTTTCAATGTACCTATGCTCATTTTAAAGGTAAATTCCTGTAGAACCACAGTCAATTATCAGCATAATTGCATACACTTTTTCATGCAGGGTGTAAGAATTTAAAGTCAGTTAAAGCTGGAAAAAAATGTGGGCAATGATCAATTGTCTCCTAATACATATTTTTAAAATATATGAAATAAGTAGTCATGAATTTCCTATAAAAATGCTTTAAAACTTTTTACTGTTTTTTAACTATTTTGTGCCTACTTCAACTTTTTTCACAATACAAGACGAAAATTGTACAATAGTGCTCATAAGTTACTGCGATTCTTTAGAAGTTTACCTTTCAAATGAGCCCAAGAACATCAAAAACTGTTTCACATGTAATATTTAAGAAAACATCACAATTTGCACTATTTTTGCAATAGGTTCTTAAGGAGGTACGGTCACGAACACACTTTTCTTACGGATTTGTTTAAACTTTGACTATAGGTTCTTTGGAATGTTATCTAAGAGTTTGCGAAATTAAAAAAATATTATCCTCTCCTAAGCTGAGATAATTAAGATCAAAGTTGAACCCTTATACAGAATTTTTAAAACTTATCAGAATTTTTGTCCTCTTAGTTTGAGAATGAGAGGTATGCAAAGTTTGAGAATTTCGAATTATTAGAAAAATGAAACAAGCACGTGGTAGCTATCCAGCAACGCTGTCGGAGCACCTAGCCGTTCTAGCGCATGCACAACATCTCTTAATCTTTTATGAGAAACTTTCTTTTTTATAAATTCACCTTTAACTACTAATCGATCTGTCATTTTCAACAAATTTCACGTTTTCATTTGCAGTCAAGGAGCACAACTGTCAAAGCAGACACCATGAAAAATGCGACGTTGCCGCGTCTACGCTCAGATCTTAAAGAGGTAGTGTGTACTCGTCTGTATACACAACTTCTCTATGTTTAGTGTACAATCCTAGCCAAAAAATTTCTCTTAGGTCTGACAGGAAATTAATTAATAAAACATTATACCGGCATAATTATCTAATTTTTGACTTTTTTGGACGTAAATAAGCTATATATTGTACATTTAAGGGTTAATATAGCTTACATCACTCAAACAGTATTATTATCCGACATACACTTAGGAATAACTTTTTGCAGATAGTATGCGCGACCGTACCTCCTTAACAATTTGAAACAATGACTTCATCTTGGCTCATTCCAGTCATAATTTAGATCGCTTTCAACTTCACTATGAGGCGGTAAAGTACATCTTAACCTGTTCCAATCCCTTCAGAATTGCGTATCTGTCAATCGAATTTCGAAAAGAATATTACTCGCTGTTATTATGTCGACAGGCTTATATACTGCAAATGCCTTACATCATCTGGAACAAAAATATTAGAAGCAATCTAATAGCCTTTTGCTTATAATTTCTTTTTAATTTCGTGTGAAATTTGGCTACCTAACTTCAAAAGAGGCGGTGTCATTAAAAAAGAGGAAAACCGATTCAATACGACTTTGCTTAAAATTGTAATTGTAATTGTAATTGTAGATTCGAAGTCGTCCACGGAACTGACCTATTTAAATACTAGCAAACCGATTCAGCTTTAAATATCTGAATCTATAATTGACACACACGAAATCACAGATTTCGGTACGGGTTCCTGCGTAGTTTTAAATCTAAAATTTCTCCTATGAAGCGAAATTTTGCTATGCGCATTTGGCAAGGTTTTTTATAGAGCATACTGCATGACTTTAAGACAATCTCCTATATGTAACGCAACGTAAAAGAATGTAGGTACAATCATGTTACGTCCTTATATATGCAGTAAAATATTTTATTCTTACCCTCTACCATTGAACACAATGAAAAGGATTGAGAATAATATACCCAGTGAGCAATTGCCAAAACTCACCAGTGGTTCAATATAAGTAACTTCCTGGGGAAAGGAGGTGTCTATATTTGGTAGAGTTGTCATATCCCCACAGATCTGAATAATAAGTAAGGTCTTCAATAATGTATTACATACATCCCATACCCCAAATTCACAGATGTCGCCATTCCTTTCAGTGCCGCAAGACGCACGAGTTCTATAATTCTGTATTGCGCATGGCTATTAAAAATTCCGACGTCGTGAAATACGTCGGATGCTACGTCGGATACTACGTAGGAAACTACGCCGGAACCTATGACGTAGGTTCCGACGTATTTGGCGTCAAAATAAAAAAATTGCACAGTTTACTCAAAATTCAACAATTTTACCAAAAATTATTTTTTTTTTTATTAATTCAGCAGATTCCCATGAAAGTCAATACCAGGGGGTTTTCGGAGCACAGAACACAAATTTAGGGTCAAAATAGAAGAATTCCACAATTTTACTTAAAATTCAACAATTTTACCAAAAATCTTAATAAAGTGATAGATTTCCATGAAAGTTAGTACGAGGGGGATTTTCGGAGCACAGAACACAAAGTTAAGGTAAAAATTCGAAAATTCAAAACTTTTACTCAATTAAATTTTTTAAAATTATTTTGTAGATTTCCTTGAAAGCTAGCATTAGAGGTGTTTTCGGAGCACAGAACACAAGTTTGATGTAGAAATACAAAAATTCCACAGTTTTACTGAAAATTCCAAAATTTTACCAGAAATTTAATTAATTTGGTAGATTGCTATGAAATTCTGTACGAGGGGGGTTTCAATGCACAGAACACAAATTTCGGGTCGAAATTAAAAAATTCCATAATTTTGCTCAAAATTCAACAATTTTACAAAAATTAAAAATTGTTAATAAATTGGTAGATTTCCATGAAAGTCAGTACGCGAAGTGGGCAGAATTGTAATATTTGACCTAAAAATTAAGAATTTCATTTATTTGGTAGATTTTCATGAAAGTCAGTACGAGGAAGGTTGTCGGAGCACAGAACACAAATTTGGGGCCAAAATAAAAAAATTCCATAATTTTGCTCAAAATTCAACAATTTTACAAAAGTTAAAAAATTTTAATAAATTGGTAGATTTCCATGAAAGTCAGTACGCGACGTGGGTTTTCGGAACACAGAACACACATTCAGGATCGAGTTTCAAAAATTCCACAATTCAACTCAAAAATTTTACTATAAATTTATGGTAAAAAAAACAGAACACAAATTTAAGGTCAAGTTTGAAAAATTCCACAATTACACTAAAAAATTTTACCACAATATGGTAAAATTTTTGAGCTTTTAATGAAATTGTGGAACTTTTTAAACTTAACCCTAAATTTGTGTTCTGCGCTACGAAACCCCCCTCGCACTAAAAAAATTTATGGAAATTTACCAAATTAATAACATTTTAAAATGTTTGTAAAATTATGTAATTTTGCGTTAAATTGTGGAATTTTTGTATTTCTACCCCAAATTTGTGTTATGTGCTCCGGAAACCCTCCTCGCGCGAACTTTCATGAAAATCTACCTAATTAATACAAATTTAACAAATTGAGTAAGTTTTGAATTTTCGCATTTTTACCCCAACTTTGTGTTCTGTGCTCCATAAATCCCCCTCGTACTGACTTTCACGGAAATCTGCCAAATTATTGAAATTTTTTGTAAAATTTTTGAATTTTGAGTAAAATTGTAGAATTTTTTTATTTTGACGTCAAATACGTCGGAACCTACGTCGTTTACTATCTTAATTTCCGACGTAGGTTCTGACGTCGTTTCCGACGTAGTTTCCCACGTATTATCCGACATAGTACCCGACGTAGTTTAAGACGTCGGAGTTTTCAATCGGGTAGCTGAAAACGATACTTGTTTGGTGAAGAAAGGTTACAGTGCATTGCCGTACATTCTTTTATTACATTCTTAGTTCAATTATTTGATGGGTGCAAATAAGAAGACTATACCATAATTTGGAGCATACAATAAATAGACGTAGAATAAACATAGAAATCTTATAATTCCTGCACAGGATATTTTATTGAAATTATTGTAAAAAGAGAATTACAACTTTATAATTATTAAATTTAGAAATAAATTGTTGCATCAATTATGATATATTACAATATTATTTAATTTTAATTACTTTCATTTTTGTTTAATCTGCATTTTCAAATTCAAAATTATTATTTCATACTTCTCATTCGAAATAATTAATTCTTTAAAATTATAACCTGCATATTCCACTTAGTTGAACATAACCTGAGGTAACCTACACTTGGCAGATGCACGCTCATTTAAAGTTGCTATGTGTGCATCGTATTTTTACCATTGGGTGTGATCTTTTAATACCTCCATTTTATAGTAAACTTCAACCCAATCATGTGCACATTAATAAATCGTAGACTGCCCATAGGAATTATTTCAGGTTAGTCAGTCTCATACAACTTTATTCACTCAGTATTTTAACGAATGCGGAATGGCAGATTCAAAGCACCGCGCTCAGGTGACAGGTTAAAAATGTGGCCAAACAATTGTATTTTCATTCTTTCAATCGCAATTCAAATCGACTCGCTTTCTATCGGTTCTTTTTTTCTGTGTGACACAAAATTTTCAAACACGTATCTTTATTGTTTTGATGAAGAATTTCGTTATTTTAATTCAAGCATTGTATATTATTAATAGTATTATTATATGAAGAAAGAACATAAATAGACTCAGACTTAAGCAGACTTAACCGGAAACAATCAGTTTACACCAGATGAGTGGTGTTCGCTAATTAAACAATCTAATCCTGGGCCGAAATCGCGTGTAATTCAAGAAACGAGACAAGATAATATTTTTGATTTTGAAAAAATAGTAGATATTCAAAATTGGAAGTATGACAATAAGAATAAGGACGTATTTTGGCAAAATATAAAAGAAGTTAGCATGAGCGGACAAACGCATAATAAAGTAAAGTTTAAATCTCTCATCAAAATTTATTAGATATAACAGTTCAGAAAAAAGCTACTTACATGATATCCGTGAGAGCCAATATTTTTTCAAGAAAAAGATCTAATTTTTATGAATCACTTCCAAGTATTGTTAAATGAAGTCTATACTTTTGAACAAATCCTGCAAACAATTCCAAGTAAAAAATAAATCCTACAAATTAAAAAAAAGTTGTTTCTACTTTAAAAATTTTAGAAAACTGAAAAATAAATGTATGATCAGTATATTAAAATGCCTGTCTATATATTTAATCATAATTACTCTTCTGCTTGCAAAATAATTTACTTATAATGAAGGCAGTAAAAGTTCAATATGTAAATGTCTTTTTAAATACTTAAATTTGATTGCAATCAAGTTATAAAGTCCTAAACTGTAGAGATAGAATATTTCACCTGTATCAGAGATAAGAAGTTCCTATTTTAGGTACTTTATAACTTTTAATTATGAGTAAAATACTAATATTAATTTTTAGTTAATAACTATTAACAGCTAATTTTCTGTGCATAATATTATTTTAAAATAGAATCTCCTTTCAACATGTTTCAATGTTGGTAAGTCTATTTACTTCTAAAACTTAGACTTACGTCTTTCTTCGACACGGGACCACATACACCAATCGCCGCGTCTTTTCCATCAAGGTTTTCTATTCTACGTCTATTCTTTGTATGCTCCAAATGATGGTATAGTCTTATTTGCACCTATCGAATTGTACACTGCACAGTACGCGGACTTCACTTGTTGTTATGAATTCTTTTCAGAATTATCTTCATTGTTGATATCAAAATTAAGAGATAGTAGTTTTTGACACCTTATATTTGGCAAATAAACTCTGTAGTTTCAACTTCTACATATTATTGATATACAAAATAACTTCGAGTCAGGTTTCCGGTTAGCAATTCGGTTCTAAAACTCGATTTAAAAATGTTAAAATCGAGGCCTCCATTCCATACCGCTCCACGTCACGTTTGGTCGCTGTATAACTTCAGGTTCTATGCTCATACACAAGACCTGAAGTGTTACACAGATCAAACGCAACGTGGAGCGGCATGGAATGGAGGCGTCAAAATAATTCCAGTAATTTTAGACAAATTTTTCAATCGCAAATTTGTGGTAATTTTGCGATAAGGAACCAGAAATTATTGATAAAATTATCGTGAACTAGCCCAGATTTTAGGAACTTTTTTAATCTAACTTATGGGCTGGGTTTAAATTAAATTAAATTTTGGTAATTCCTTTTTCGTTTCTTTTTTAAGTTTCTAGTAGGTGCCAGAATAACTTCCTGAAAGTATGAACAACAAGAAATTCTCTATTCATACAACTCGGTCAAATGTCAAAATAACGAAAAATTGCATTTTTCTGATACAGATGACCGGCAAAGTTTTATACTATGATAAAGTAAGTGCCTATGGATATATAGTTGAGGGGGAGGACGTTCGCTAAATTTTAAAGGGATTCTCCTCAATTTGAGTGGAATATCTGCAAGAGGGTTTTTTATTGCTGGGTTATCTATAATTCAAATTTACCGCCAAGATGCCACCAATCAAAAACTGCTCGTAGCTCTACCAGATAATCAACTCAAAATGAGGCGAACTCTTACTACTCAGCTTACTTCCTTCGCCTAAAACCAAGGAGGAATAGTAAGGAGTAGTATTCCCGTAGAAGGGGAGTGGGGCGAGCAACCTCCAAGAGATCGTTAACGTTTGCCAAGCATGCAAACCTTTGATCGCCTCCGTGCACATGCGCATTGCTGTTCTCGTGTCACGTATTATCCCCGCAAAAAGGAGGCGAAAGTTCCACACGAGAATGCTACACCGAGAAAAAATTCTTACTTTTTCCGTATGATCTCGTCTCACGCTACGTCAGCATGAACTATATCATACTATGACAGTATACATTCTTACTATTTTAGTGTGGACCCTTACTATTTTAGTGTGGATCCTTACTGAAATAGTAAGAATGTATGTTTTCATAGTATGATATAGTCCATGCTAACGTAGCGTGAGACGAGATCATACGAAAAAAGTAAGCATGTTCTCTCGGTGCATGAGTGGGACTTACCGCGGTTCTACTGGGAGCCGGTGTCATTTTTTAGATGGCAGTTGGTCCCAGTGGGACCCTGCGGTGGTTGTTAACCTTATTTTTCAATTATATATATGCACTCTCTTACTATACGATCTCCTCAAAACTCATGACGATTTCTCACGAAAAATTTCAAAGTAAATCCATCAAAGTTTCACTTCTGCCGTGTGGACCCACTGCCACACACTGTTTTTTTTTAATTAAATGGGCCCATTAGGGAAATAATGAGGATAAATATTATACGTTATACAGATAAAAACTACATACTTTGAAAAATAGATATTGCATACAATTACATAACTTAGACGCTTTTAACAATTTTCTCTTTTTTATAAGAATGAATTTATAAAATTTTGTTTGTCTTATCCACAGCAATTTACTTTTGGTATTCCTTTTTAGTCCGGCGAATAAAGTAACCTTACGGATATCGTGTCATAAGCGGAAGTATTTTTTGTTTTCGGCACCTCAAGGAAGATTTTTAGGCTGGGACGCAAGCGAGATACAGTTGAAGCTCCGAGCGTTGCCACTTTTGGGGCTGTAGGGGAGTATAATTCCAAGAAGCCATAAACCCCCACTCTAAGCGTGGTCACGCTAGAATGCGTGGAGAATAATGCAGTTGACAAACTCCGAGCATTGCCGCGCGTCGGTGAGATTAAAAATCTATCTCGAAAATAGTTTTATGTACCTAGTGTACATTACACGTTTACAAAAGTGATTCATATTGGATTATTTCGTTATAAACCCGAGCTTAAGGGTATGTAAAACATACAAATCGAACATTAGCCATGGTATGTTCGATTCTTAGAAAAATGTAAACAAAGCTTCAAAATGACAAATATTTCACCACACTTTTAACGTAAGCTGTGAAATATCGTGCAGTACATTAATAATTAATTACTGTGTCGTGTTGCTTGCTTTTTTTAAACAAAGGGAAGCTCATCGAATTGTCAATTATAACCTTAATTTGATGTCACTCGAGTAATCTTATTAATTATAACAATACATGTGAAACGTAAACAAAACAAAATAATGAAAAGCTTTTTTTTACAGCAGTGAGAACAGATATTCGTTCATTTCAACAATGGAATTTCACTCTTTCCCACGTTTTGTACTGCGCAATAATACTGCGAGCAGTTTTCTCATAGAAACGCATAATAAATCAGCTGAAATCAAACATCTTATATCTTTTGAACGCGATTTTATAATTTTTCATGGTTTCCTTCAGGTTTTAAAGTTCACATTTTATGTTGAACATTCATACAGAACATCTTTACCCAATGTATATAATCCCTGAAAATAAAACAAGAATTGACTTGACTCCAGATGCCCCACGCCAGTGGGGCTAAAGCCGGAGTTTATAAGGTTCATGTGGTTCAGGTAAAAATCCTTTGTAAGCAGTTTTCACCTAGACCAAAATTCATGCGCGTTTAAAACTTAGCCAAAACATTCCTTATGACTTGAGCAAGGTTTACCTGTAAACAATTTTGTACTTCCTCTTCAGATTTTTGATATTTATGCAAAATAAAAATTATTTAAAGGGGATGTGAATGCAAAGGTTTGTTCAATTACCATATGTCTCTCCATTCTGAAGAATCTAGGCACATCTGCGTGTCTTATTTTTCCCCAGCATGACAACGTCGTTAGTGTCGATCGGTGTCTTATTTCCCGGCGCTACTCGATCAATCACATGCACTCATTGGTTTACCCTCTATGGGCTCTATGATTTGAATAAAGTAAACACTGTCGAACAAGATTTCTTGATACTGGAGGATTTGTTTCAATTAAATACGGGATTTTCAATATTAATATTGGAATTAGATCTTTCCACGCCAATCTATGAAATGTTATAAATATGTAATTTTGTACGATGACTCGGTGCCAGCTCATGAAATTTACTTTATTTACATACTGATGTTTGTTTTTGTGTAAAGGAAGTATGTCGGTCGAAAATCTAAGACAGCTGAAAAGGTAATACAATGTCATACTATAAATTTAAAATTAAAAAAATATATATTTAAAAAAATTTGAAATTTGAAAACACTCGGCGGTTATACGTGATCTTAACAAATAATAAATAAAATATAAGAAATAAAAAATTCTACGAAAAAAAAACTAAATAATTCATTAAAAAAAATAACTAGAAAATTTAAAAATTTGGAAAAACTCCCAGACTTAACACTCTTCACAATCAAATAAATAAAAAAAATTTTTTTAAAATGCTCCTAATTTAAAAAGTTATAATTATAAAAAGTTGTAAATAATGAAGCTGAAAACTTTGAAACTTAGCTCGGGGCGGCACTGCTCGGAGCTTGGACTATATATTGGTAATAAATAAATACATTTTCTTTTAGATAAGATACCTTAAAGTAAAGAAAAAGCAATGACAGTACTCTATACGGTTATTATTATGATACACTGCATAATATATGTTTCGAGCGTTTTGAACATACCGGTAGTTTCGAGTAGAAAAATGGCGACGGATCCGTACGACCTATCTATGAGCATTGTTAGATCTAGATCTTGACAAATAATAAATAAAAGGAGATTTTAGAAAATGTTTCAATTTATAACTAATAAGAAAATGACAAAAAAATTATTCTAATTAAAAACGGAAAACATTTAAAGTAACTTTAAAAAATTGCCGGTTATAGGCATTAAAAGAAAAATTGCAGGTAAAAAATATTTAAAAATAAAACAATCATTTGCTTTAAAAACTGAAAAAGTTTAAAAAAATAAATAATTGAAAATTAAAAAGTTTCTACAAACTTCTAGTCTTTGTGTTCTTCACAATTATATAAATAAAAACACATATTTACTTGAAACATTAAAAATTCACTAAATAATTTATTTAAAAAATTGTAACCTTTATAAATAATAAAGCGAAAAACTCCTACATTTTGACGATACTATTTCAGAAAAGAATTTAATTTCAAAAAACATAAAAAGTAATTGATGATGAAAAAATAAATAAATAAATTACCAAGCAAAAATTGGTGGAATTAAACAACTTTAACAACACCGGAGCCGCTTACGAAAAAGCTATAAAAAAGACAAGGAAAAAACGTCCCCGGTGTAGTTAAATTTGCCTAATTCGGACAATCTTTGCGTGGTAATTTAATTATTTATTTTTCTATAGTTAATTATTTTTAATGTTCCTTAATAGTAATGTCAAAATTTATGAGTTTTCCACCGTATTTTTTACAAAGCTTATCAATTTTTTATAAATTATTTAGTTCGTTTTTAATTTTATAGTTATTTATTTTTGTAACTTATTCAGTTTTTTTATTTTTTGTTTAGTTATTTTTTTTCAATTTTTCAGTTATTATTTATTTATTATTATTTAGTTATTTTTCAACAGTTTTTTTAATGAAAAGGCTTTTTTAAAATATGTTTTTATTTCTACAATTATGAAGAACAGAAGACGAAAGGTTTTGTTCTTATTTAAAATATACTTATTATCATTCTCAAAAAATTGCCAATTCCTTTTTTCAATTTCTATTCTCATTCACTTTAATTTAACATAAAAGCACCTCAAACTTAATTACCGTACTGTCGTCCAACCTCAATCTGTACATCGTTTGTGGATAATTTAAAAACATTGAGCTTGAATTAAACAAGGATAAACTGTTTCTAGAATTAAAAAATATCTAGGATTAAAAAATAGACTTAATTTTTAAGTAGAGTAAAATGGTAAAATATAAAGATTACGTATTTAACGTTTAAAACAAATAAACTAATTGTTCTGAAATGATATAAAAAATATTATTTCTATTTTTAATGACTTGAATGATCCTAATGTATTATTACATTATAATAAAAACATACAAGAAATTATAAAAATCGTAATTTTTAATATTCACTATATTGTATTGATCGTTAAACGACTGAAAAGATTATCAATATTAAAGCTATTAACTTTACTGTACATTTACTCATTTATTTATTTAAAAATTGAATGAAAAGATGGAAATATAAATTAAATATGGAGTAAAGACAGTAGGAGGGTATATAGGATTAATAAATGCCAGGTTAATTTATTTAATAAAATATAATTATTTAAATTATTCACAAATATACTACGATAAAAGTATAGCAATTATTATGCAGGCATAACACAATAATTTATTATATAAAATTAGGCAAAACTACGTTTTACAAAATTTCGCAACTTTCTTTTTCGCGATGGTTCTTTAGCAGCCTTCAAACAATGCTCAGGGCAGTTTTGAAATGTACATGGCAAAACGCCTGGTTTTAATTTCGGTTTCTTGTACCATTCTGACTGCAAGAAAAGCATTATTTTACCATTATAATTTACTTTAATTCTGGAATTTAATAATCAATTAATGTAATTGTACATAAATGTCGAAAATTAGCGATAATTCAAAACTATCATTCATGTTACTTTTACATTCTTCTTGAAGATAGGCAGGGACTACAAATATTTTTAAAATTCCAAAATCTATTAAAACTATAATTTTACACACTATCAAAATAATTTAAAAGTTCGGCAACAAGAAGAATATATCAAAATTCAAAAGTCAAAGTAGGCACGAAACCGTCAGAGCCACTATACGTCCAGGTTTAAAAATAAAATCCTTTTTGTCACGGTTAATTGCTTGTTGCCAACGTTCAACCTCATTTTTTGAAACGGGGAAAAACACTTTACATATTTTTTAAAAAGGGGCTCTGAAATGATTGCAAAATATTTGACTGACTGTCTTGATGAGGAGAGCGTATGGTCTCTCGAAACGCCGACTAATGCAGGGTGTGTACCCTACCTGGGAAACCTGGAAAATTTTAAATAGAATAACAATGATTCTTCATTTGTAAAAATAGCTTTATATAACTGTATTTACCTTTTCTATTTTTAGTTGAACATTGATCGCTTTTAGTCCAAAATTCAAGCGTCTGGTTGAAAATTCATGTGTTTTGTTTAAAATTCCATCTTCTTGGTAGAAAATTAATCTTCCTGGTTGAAAATTGATCTTTTCGCTTGAAAATTCAACAGTTTGTTTGCAAATTTTTCCTCGAAGATTCAAAATTTTAATTGGAAATTCATTTCTTTGGTCGAAAAATGAGATATTTGGCGAAAATTCGTCTTTTTTGACGTAATATTAATTTGATTTAAACTGAAAACGTAACATTACTTTTTTAAATTGAAAGTTGAACTATTCTATTGGAAAATGTAACTAACTATTGGAAAATGTAACTATTTGTTTAAAAATTAATGTTTTGTATTGAAAGTTATTTTTTTTCAAACTGAAAATGTTACTATTCGAATGAGATATTTCATAATTTTAGTTAAAAATTCATCTCTTTCGTCGAATATTAAATTTTCAACTAAAAATTAAACTATTCAATTCTTTGTCCAAAAATTTTTTTTTTTTAATCGAAAATTCGTCTTTTTTGGTAGAAATTAATCTTCTTGGTTGAAAATTCATATTTTTGTTTAAAATTAAACTATTCCATTTGAAGATTCATCATTTTCATTGAAAATTTATAATTTGAGTTTAAAAAATAATTTCTTTGTTTGAATATTACTTTTTTTTTAACTGAAAACTTAACTATTTATTTTTTGTTTGACAATTTATCTTCTTCGTTCGAAATAAGATTTTTGGTTTAAAACTTAACTATCCCACTTAAAGATTCATCATTTTATTTGAAAATTTATATTTTTGGTTCAAAATTAATTTTCTTAAATGTAAATTTAACTGTTCCATTTTGGGTTCAAAATTGTTCTTTCTTAGTTAAAAAACTCAACTACTTGGTTAAAAAAATCGTATTTTTTGTCATGTATTTGAGTTGAAAATGCATAATTTTATATGAAAATTCATAACTTTCGGCTGATTTTTTGGGTGGGGGGGAACAAGTGTTTTTTATCTACAAATTAAACTATTTAATTTGTTATAGAAAACTAATCTGTTTAGTTCAAAATTGAACTATTTGGTGGAAAATTGATCTTTTTTTAGTTGAATATTTAACTATTTTGGTCCAATGAGTAATTATATCTGGATCAATCCTCAAGTCCAGAAATTGATGGACCGCATAGGAGTGGAAGCTGAATTTATTTCGGAAAATTGATTTTATATGTTATAGAAGCTATATATCCCATTGTATATAATAGTTTACTTTAAATTATATCGTATCTATATATCTTAATTCTGTGTTTCATTTACCCATTGTAAAAATTCAGTATAGGAAAAATGCAACCAATTTGGCGGACTGAGGTATGAGAAAAATCCCAACCGGGTGTGGGACATCTCCGACCTACGTATGGAAATTTTCCCATATTCAGTATGGGAAAATTCCCATACATGGATCGGAGATTACCCATATAAGAATGGAAATTTTCCCAAACCTCAGTGTAGGAAAATTTCCATACATGGAAAATTTCTATCCCTGCATGGGTTAATTACTTCCAATACATTTATGGGAAAGTTACCACAAATTTTTCTTACAGTGTTTTGTTTCTATTTGTATCTTATATTGTTCGTTAAAAATCTCCTGGAATTTTATAAACTTCATCGAATTCTTTTAAATACTTTTAAATTCGAAAGAACATAATTCTTATTATTGATACACGTCAGTCACTCATAGATAATTTCAGTACCATTTTGGGCTGGAAATTATGATGTCAACGAACTGTATTTAAAAACAAAATTTCATTTGCAAATAACTTTCTTTTCTTAAAAATACAACCCTTTCCTGAAAAAAAACGATTTTTTTCAAAATTCCTTTCCCTCGATTGAAAATTCAACTCTTTATTCGTAGGACCAACTGGCTTATAGAAAATCAACTTCTTCATGTTCTGCTATCTGGTAAAAACTGTAACTTTATTGGTTGAAAATGATCTTGTTGTTTTAAGTTGAGCTTTTCAGTTTGATGATTCAACTATCCTTGAATAAATCCGTCTTTGTAGATTGAAAATTTGACTATTAGGTTAAAAGTTCCATTTTACTGCTATAATAGTAATTTCTTTGTTGTAAGCTTAGTAGTAAATTATGCACGAAAGGAAATAACAGGGACACTACTGATGCATGTATGTTTTCAGCGAGAGGCGTAAGAGCCGACCTCAAGTGCCGTTTTTTGAATTCGTAGGTATGTATTGGCCATTATATGTCTATGAAGTCATCATTTTTGACGTCATAAATGTACAAATGGCCATTATATGAATATAAGCTGAAGGTGGGACTTTATGTTGTTTCTACAGGCCTGAGAAATGGCCGCATTTATGCATGTATTATATAAAATGTAATAAAAATGATAGATATACTATATTAGTATATTCACCAATAGAATTGAAGATGAACGCCAAAGTGATGACGAAAGTATAGACCATCGTCATTTTCGCAAAGTAGAGAAAAAACTGATTAAGGCTTCAGTGAATAATTATGTTAACAAATATAACTAAAAAAATGTCCATTGCATCATCAGAGTACACATTTATACTTAAGTATTTGTTACCTTACCTATATGTGAGATGCCGACGTAACTAGTTTCAAGATTGTCCTTCGGAGATAAGTATATCACTTTACATCTTCCATTATGATTATTATAATTATTACATTTTCATCACAAATGGCAGGTATACTTATAATTATTATAATTGGTTATAAACTATCTATGTAACGAAGAGAAATAGCTAATCAGCAAAGTTCTTTGAATCACCTGAAACTGACGAGAAAAGTCAATGTGAAATAAAGAACGAACAATAACGTGATAGAAGACGTGTGCTTTATTTCGCACCCTCCAAATCAATTCAAATTATTATGTCAAAAAACTGTATTCATTTTAGGTTGAATATTGAACTGTTTGGTAGATAATTCGTCTTTTTGGCTTGAAAATTCAACAGTTTGGTAGATAATTGAACTATTTATTGATTAAAAATTAATTTTTTGAATGAAATTTCATTTTTTTGCATGAAAAATTCAACTATTTGGTAAAAAATTAAACTATTTTAATTTATAATTTAACATTTAACTATTTTTAATT
This sequence comes from Andricus grossulariae, assembly GCA_011634705.1. NCBI lineage: Eukaryota > Metazoa > Arthropoda > Insecta > Hymenoptera > Cynipidae > Andricus > Andricus grossulariae. Next base: position 29,329,750 of record JAABKJ010007545.1, on the reverse strand, counting down.
TAACAATTTCGTTAAAAATTCGTCTTTTTTGGTAGTAAATCTTGGTGAAAAATTAATTTTTGTGGTTGAAAAGTTAACTATTTGGTTAAAAATTGATATTTTTTTTGTTTAAAATTCTACTTTTCGGTTGAAAGTTTGAGCTGCGTACAAATTATTTTCTACTCCCTGGACCTGATGGTCCAGAAAGTTTCTAACAATGCGACAGGTGTTTAATAAAACCGCCTTCTGAGCTGCTGCCAGTACCCTACTTACTCTCAAATGTTCAAGATGTTCAGTGCATCTTGCGTGCATGTTGCATGTAGCCGAAATCACAATAGGATGAATAGATGCATGTTTCACAATGCCTAGGTTCAGGGCAAGTTGTTGATGTATAATGCCCGCCACATCATCATGCGTGTGCGTATATTCTCTTTCAGCAATTACGCGACAACCGTCAATAATGTGCTCGATTGATTAATTGGTATCTCCACATAATCGAAACCGGTTCACCACCTCTTGATGTAGCACGTGTTTGCGATAATTTCTGGTGTTGGCAACACTGTCCTGTATTTCAATAACGAATCCTTCCGTTTCCGGATACAGGACGCCCTTTCTCAGCCGAATAATGGATGCCTCACTGTCCACTTCATGTTCATCTAACGTTTTGGGGTGCTCGCTGTGGATGGCTTTCTGTCTCAATTGCGTTTTTAATTCCTCTATTGTTTCTGCCCTGATATTCAAGGCCTCCTCTTAGAAAAAATTCAAGGGTATGTAGGCAAGATCAGCTTTACATATGATGTTGTAAAGCATAACATCTCGCTTGCTGTTGCAAGGGTCTTGCAACTGTATAATTTGTGACTCACACAGTTTCCTGACGTCTGCAATGCCCCTACTTGCTCTATTTCGTGGTAGAACTACTCTTTCAATCGCTGAATAACTGTGGTAAGAACTCTTCAGAACCAATCTGAGTCTTGCAGTGAAGGCAGTCGTTAAGATTTTTTTAACTATCGTATGCTGAATACCCTTAGATTCGAGAATACCCATGTATTTATATGACTCCCCTTCAGCCATTGCCTCGATGTCATTCTCGAAATCGTTCTCTAGCTCTACGGTCCCTAATTCTCCTCAGGCTAAATGAATTGTCCTGCATTTAACTAGTCCGAACTCCATGTGGATATCATTGGGAAACTGCTTTGTGACATCGATCGCTTGCTCCAGTTTCTGGTCCGAACTGGCGTATAGCTTCAGGTCATCCATGTATAGAAGATTTGTCACTTGATGACCATCCTCGTTATCATGTATTCGGAACCCATGAGACATGCTATTTAGCGTTTTGCTAAGTGGGTTTGAAGCAAATCAGAACCATAATGCACTGAAGGAGTCTCCTTGGAGTATACCCGTCGTAATGCGTATTGATCTAGTTATCCTTGATTGTCCATGTTAAAAATACTTGATTCTTGTACCCCACAGCATCATCGCACGACTTAGGAAGTCAATGACGAGTGGGCAAATTTTGTATATTTTTGAGAATTCCAGCAAATAGTCATGTAGTAGGGAAGAAAACGCTTGCTTGTAGTCAATGTATGCCATGTGCAAGTTTCTTTGCTGTTTACAAGCTTGCGCAATGGCAACAGCGTCTATGGTGACTAGATCTTTACTGCCTCGCGAGTCTTTACAACATCCTTCTTGTTCTTCTGTAAGGATATCATTCTCGTCGCAGTGAGAATATACCTAATCTGCTATGACAGCTGTGAGACATTTATATATTGTTGGAAGACAGGCTATCGGTCGAAAATTTGATGGATTTTGAGTGTTCGGAATTTTAGGCAACATATACGTAGTACCCTGGAGCATAAAGCCAGGCATCAGATCTGGTTTTTCGACGATCTTCTGAAAACACCGTGCCGACGCAGGATGCACACTAGTCAGGTACTTGTACCAGAAGTTGTGCACCATGACCGGAGGTGGAGCTTCCCAGTTGCTTGTTCTTTTTGAAACCGTTGAAACATCCAAAGCTGTGATGTTATTCAGCTCCATTTTAGGGTTATTGCTAGCTTTCGCCTTCTCTAGTTGGAACCTAGCAGAGTTTGATTTGCTTCTGTTTGTTTCCTCCCAAACACCCGACCAGTAGTTAGTCATGTCTTTCAATTGAAGCACGTTGGTGTCTTGCTGGTTGTTCTGTTTTACACTCAGTTCACAGTAGAACTTTTTTTCATCTGCCTGAAAGGTTCAATTTTGTTGCCCTCTTGCACTAGTTTTCTTGAACCGGCGCAGTCTAGAAGTAAGAACATCAAGTCTCTGCCATTGGGCCATTGGTTCTATTTCCTTTTTTATATTGAGTAAGTCGACCCAATTCGCACTTTACTTTGCTGACATCCATATCTAACCTGATCTTCCATGGTGGATCTCGCTCCCTTCTTGGAGCAGAGACTGCATTTGTAGGCCTAGTTCTGCGGCCCAACGTTCTAACAGTTGCCACAGCTGCACAGCATACAAGAGTATGCAAACGCAGTTTGTGTTTCTTTCAAATGCATAGGTAAAACCTTGCTGTTTAGTTGTTCTATTTGTGCACGCAAATTATTTTTGATGCTAATCTTGGGCTGAGAATGCTTTTGTGTTGGTTCTACATGTCTGAACTCTAGGAAAGCGTGACCAAAACTCCTTTTAAGGTGCTGTCGTTTTTCTGGGATTTCGCTGTTCAGATCATCGTTATTAATGTCCGTATGTGGTTCTACTGGATCCGGTACTTGATATTCATTATCCCTAGCACATATGCCTTCAGCTTCAATCAGGTCTTCGTTGTCCACATCTTCCACGGGAAGTTGATCAATAGGAAGTTGCTGTTCCACTTTCATTTCGATAACAGTTATTTCAGCAGCAAAAGAAATCTGTTTACAGATATTGAGCGTTTTTGATCTGCAGATTCTGCTCTTTTATTTTTGTGGCTAGTTCTGAGTACTAAGCTAAGTTGAGTCGATGATGTTCTCTTATTACACTTTGCCCAGTTTTCTTTGCTAAAAAATAAAAGCGCATTACATCCCTGTTCATATGTTATGTCCATTTCAATCGCCTTCTTGGTTGTTGAACTTCTGCTTCTGGCTCTGGTTGTATTAGGCCACCTACCTCTGGAGGATGTGGTGATGCTGGATCATCACCAGGTTGAGTAAGGACATCAGTTGCCGCTGCTCGTTCGTGAAACGCTGCTTTCTCTAACTGATTGTAATTGTCGTCGTTTTTCCACGCCAAATCAACCTGTTGGTTAATGTCCATTGCTCGATCTTCTAAGATCTGTAGATTAGTCCTGATATCATTTACGTTAGCGATAAGATTTCTTAGTGTGGCTTTCTCTATTTGAGGTATTTGCAGCAAGTTTCGTTCCTAAATTGTATCCTTTTTCGCGTAGGGTTTCAAACTTTGCACTTTCATAATAGAGGCGCACGAATTCCTCATTCATTGTGGTATTCTACTTGATGCTCTCCCACAGTATTTCTGTTGAGGTGGTTAGCTGTAAATAGCTAACGCTGGCCAACGCATCCTCTGCAGGCACACTTGATGTTTGACTGCTTACCGTATGGCGCAAATGTTCTTGCTGGTCAGCTGTTTGATTAGTGAGATCTGCCCGACCATCTAGCAGCTCACCATCACCACCGTCCCGCATGCTGTGGCCCCCAGCAGTGGCATAGAAAACCCTGTCAGTATCACTTGAGGCAACTTTAAGCAAAACTTGAGCAGTCAAAGGGGTGCTCTCCCGTTCCCATCAGACGTTGAAAAGGGGTAGGGGTTTGACTAGCATTATTTCTGTGACTAGTCGCAGAGTTGCCTTCTTGCTCCCATGAATCGTTACTCGCAATTCTTGACTTGCTAATCGACGATAAAGTGCGATTTATACATAAAACGTTGCATATGAAAAGACAAAAACAAAAAAAGACAAAATAGCTCCTAAATCACATGTCCTCATTCTGAAATGCTTGAAAGTCTCTTCGGTATTCTGGAAATATGTTTGTTCACTTGTACCGGCAGAGAACTTTATTGCCAGTACCTGCAGAAAACTTTTTGTTGTTACCGGCAGTCTATCCACTCTGATTGTTTAAATACAGTACGACGTACACTAAAAATGCAATAAAATGCAGCAAAGGAAGTTGCTACGACAAAAAAAGTGAGAAACTGAATAACTTGAAAAAGAAAAATGACACAGCCACACAAAAAAGAATATTTTTTTCGGGCCTGGAGGTTAGACCATGTTTACTATATGTTTTTTGATTTTCGAAGAAATTCGTGAAATTTATTCATCCAACTTACGTGTGTCTGCATCAATGGCACCTCCTCGCTGTCAGTGGCGGCGGACCATTGAGTGAGCCTGTGATTACGGCTTTGACGGCATCATGGCAGCTGTACGCAAGCGTTTTACGATGCAGAAAGTCGGAACCTCAGGATTTGGATACAGCCACCTCAAAAACATATAGTAAAAAAAGTCTGGCGTCCAGAAACGAAGAAAGATTTTTATACGGTTTTTTTGAGGTTATGTCTGAACCCTGACGTTCGGCTGAAAAGATTATCAGTATTGAAGCTACTAACTTTGCTGTCTATTTAGTCAATTATTCATTAAAAAATTTAATTAAAAGACGGAGATATAAATTAAATATGGAGTGAAGACAGTAGGAGGGTATATAGGCGTAATATGTGCCAGGGTAATTTATTTAAATAAATATAATTATTTAAATTTTTTCCAAATATACTACGATAAAAGTATAGCGAAAGATACACTTTTTTCATTCGTAAATAAGTAGTCAAACAGGCACGGATTCGCGTTTATACCAGTTGGGAAAATGTCCGATACCCCATCGATTATTATAGACAATTTTTGCTTTTGAAATCTTCGGTACCATTAGTACCACTTTCCTCATTCGCATCATTTTCAAATATTTTCAAAATATCTGAATGTCTTTGTGCACCTAATATTTTGTTATCAGACATTTCAGAATCTTTGGTCAAAAATTCGCGCTTCATTAGACGGTGAGGTTTTTCTTTAGCAGCCTTCGAACAATGCTCAGGGCAGTTTAGAAATTGAGATGGCAAAAACTCTCGTTTTAATTTAGGTTTCTTGTACCATTCTGACTGCAAGAAAATTATTATTTCACAATTATACTTTACTCTAATGCTTGAATTTATTGATAAATTAATGTTATTCTACATAAATGTCAAAACTCAGCGATAATTCAAAACTTTCATTAATGTTACTTTCACGTTTTTCGTAAAGAGAGTAAGGGTCATAAAATATTTTTTAAACTTCAAAACCTTTCGAAACTATAATTTTACTGACTATCACAATAATCTAAAAGTTCCGCAACGAGAAGAATATATCAAAATTTAAAAATCCGTGTAGTCATAAAACCGTCGAAGCTGAAACTTCCTTTTTCCAAATTATCTTATCCTTTAGAAAGTGATCCGCGGTTACTAAAAAGAAAAATGTAAAAATTCACATTTTTCCAGTAAATTTAGCGCCTTAGAGCCGCGCAAATTAGATAATCAAAATAAAATAATAATTAGTTTGCATGTGGTTGAAATAGCGAACACCCTTTTGTTTAAAAATAGATAATTTTATTTAAAAACGCATCTGTTTGGTTGGAAATGTACTTATTTTGTTGAAAATTCGTTTTTTCGGTTGAAGATTCCCCTATTTTGTAGAAAATTCAACTATTTGGTTGAAAGATAACTTTCTTGTCATAAATTCATATTTACGGATTGGAAATTCAACTGTTTTGTGAAAATTCGTTTTCTTGGCCTAAAATTGGTTGAAAAATAACCTATTTTATTGAAAAATTGTATTTCTTGAATAAATTCTACCGTATTTGATATTATATTAAAATCTTTTTTGATTATTATATCAACTATTACATTTTTCGTCAAGAATTCATCTTTCTTATTTAGAAAAATTCAACCATTTTGTTAAAAAATAAATTACTTTCTTGAACATACATTTTTTTGTTGAAGATTCATAATTTTAGTGGAAATTTCGTCTTTTTTGGTAAAAAGTCTTTCTTTTTGGTTACTTTTTTGCCACATTATTGTTATATCGAGCCCCCCCCCTCTCCATTTTTATAACACATTCATCCGTTAATGAATAAAATACGGCAACTAGACGATAAAGTTAATACATTTAACTGAGCTGGGCCGCGACTTCATTAATAATTCAAGTTAGACATTGACAAGTAACGGCGTTTTCAAATAGTGAATTACCCAGACCCCTTATTTTTGATTAGTCATCAACGGACGTCGCCCTTCAAACTGCACCAGCGGACATGCGTTTCTAACAAATTCGAACGAACCCGGACGGCATCGAATGACGGCATCATCGAACATAATTTGAAAATTTTGATTAACTCACTCTGACAGGTCTACGAAAGGACGTAAAACACTTTCGGACCTTCAATGAACGGCAGGCAGATCGCGAATTTAAGCTAAATAACGATGTAGAGACGTATAGCCTTTCAAATTCCAAACCAGCAGAAATCGTTTTCTGCCGCAAAGGATATGCCGATTCTGCAAATCAGCTTAGCGCACACAGAATAGAAACGGCGAATTGGTCCAGTGCACTTCTTATAGCAAAGTCAGGGAAAGGTATGAACCCGACAATTTAGATCCTATCTCAAAAACCAGAAATCTAACCTTTGCTCACTCCTTTCTTCTCCCTGGCGAATGAAGTGTGGCGGTAGCTATAAGTTAGGGTAAGTCGAATATGAAATCAATTTTCTTTTCTTGATTCCTTTGGTAGGTCAGTAATCCAAAAGAAACCTCTTTTCATCATTGAGATTCGACGGTAACAGGGCAGCCGGAAAATGAAACATCTTGAATTAATGGGATGATAATCACGATTCCACAAAATCGAACAAATTAATTAAATAAATGTGGCAGCTTGAACCACTGGTACATTACAGTAATTAGAGCTGTTGCACAGATTTTCGATATTAAAAATTATTATCTCGTACGTACCAGTTCGTTCTCTGCATTGACATGTTATTATCATCATTATGCGATTAGGCCATTTCTCTTTCGGGTCGGGCGTGAATCGCTGGGTTGGAAAATAGTAATGTATAGATAGGTATGTAGGTATAAGGTATAGATTGCTCAGATTGATCTGGAATTCTCATGTTATTTATTAAAATAACACGTTCGTTCCGCTACACTGCTCAGACCCAGGTTGCTAATCGATCTTTCTAGCTATTCCCCACCAGTGAAGAGCCTCACAAGGTTGTCATGTGAGGTGCCTTACTCGGGTACATTAGTATCCCAGGTCTTCTATTTCAGGCATCATCCTCTCTACTGACATTCTTTTTAGAAACTACTAGACCATTAAAGGGCGCTCATGCGCGCGCAAACTTTAGTTGTTTACCCAATTCTCGAATAACCATTTATGTGCTAAAAGTTTTTGTCCACTTAAATTCTTGCTGAAATTAGATTCTGAAAGAATGTATTTAGCGAATCCATGTAACGTAGGATTATTTAATTTACGACATGATAATGTCCTCGAACTAAACTATGCTACCTTAAATAAAAACTACACGTTATTCCCATATTTATAAATAACGCATCAAAATATATTTATAAATCAATGTAATTTATTGTTGCTGCACTTTTCGGTTATGTAATTTAATATCATGAAAAACCCTAATTTCTGTACCATGACATTTGCGGATACATTCACGGCCATTTTTGTGAATCAGGGAATCAAAATATTACATCGCCAAATCAATAAAACATCAACACCTATCATTTTGAAATCTATATTCCGATCCGATACAAATTCACAATATAAGAATCATTTAACATATATTTGCATTGAAATGTTTAAATGATTTTTACGTTATATTTTTTAATTTGAACTTTTTTTTCTGAAAATATTATTGATTAATAAACCTTCACACTAATTAAAACAAAATTCAATAAAAGTTTGAGTGAAAAAATAACAGTATATCAAAATACGTTTCTAAATAATCAAAACATATGTACATAGAATTCTGACAATTGATTGAAATATTCATTTCACGGCCCTGTGTGTACATGAGTGCATCAAAAAACATAGCTAAATGATCAAAAGGTTATCACCTATAATTTGGAAAATTATATTCTGATCCGATACTTAGTTGACAAAATCAAAATCAGTGTTTGTTGATAGAACTTGGTTATAACAATTGTCATTACAAATCAACAATCTTTTTTTCATTTCACGAACCCCTCAGCATTAAACCCAAGTCACGCTAAGCATGGCAAAAAATTTTCAAAGAAGATAAAACAAAACGACGATATATCTGTAACCAGAGAATTTCGCCAAATGTTGAATCAATGTTTTTTTTTAGACTTTTTTTCAGACGAAATTTCAGTATTATTCTTTTGAATTTTCATAGCTTAAGAGCGTATAATTTCATCTCTGCTATCTCCAAATTGCAACAAAATTCCAGCATCGGTTCCAGAAATGTCGAGAATTCAAAAAAAATAAGCCAACCAAAAATTCAATATGACGTTAATCCAAAAATCTCTTTTCTTCCAAGTCCTGCGGGGGCAAAATATATCTTATATATGCAGGAATTTGTGTTCAAAACAGTTTTTTCAAAATATAAGATCAGATTACATTAGTGGAATAACGTCGTTTTAGTAACAGCCTCACGCTTAGACTGTCACTGCTCTCAAATCGCGTCGCTTACGCCCTCTCATAGTTTATAGTTCAAATCTAGTCCCGCGCAAATAAAGAATATTTTTTATCATAACTCTACATTAGGCCATTCTGAATTATCATACTCCCCGTACGACCATACTTGAATTATGACATTCATTCTCTCCATGGTTTCATATACTCCGCACAGGTACTTGTACTTTTCGGCCCTTAGGTTAATCCTAAGCTTCTCACATCATAAGTATCATTAGATTTCGCGCGTTCAACCCTATGCGGACCGTAAAACTTTGCTTTATTTTTTTGGCCGGCTCCTAACTGAGTGTGTTTGATCGCGACCAGATCTCCTTTCTTATAATGAGTAGCTTTACGCCGCCTAAGATTGTAACTGTGACTGTTTTTTTCTTGGACCTTCATGATTTGTTCATTTGCCTTCTTCCGGAGATCTTCCGGATTTTCTTCAAATCCTGTTTGAATTTTCTCTTCCAGAAGTTGTTTTAACGTTGAATCACCTTCTGCTCTCATCTGGACTCCAAAGAGAAGTTCAAAAGGAGTCATGCCAATGCTTCTCTGGAATGCTGAGTTCAATACCAGCTGGAGACGTTTGATATGACGATACCACTTGGATGGATCGTCTATTGTGAGTTTTGTTTACACTGAAATTATAGTCCTGTTCAAACTTTCTACTTGACCATTTGCCTTTGGAAGTCCTTTCGTTACGGTTAAGTGTTTAATTCCTTGCTACTCACAGTAAGAATTATACTCGTCTGAGGTAAAAGCTGATCCTTTATCTGAGATAATCAAAGACGGATTACCAAAAATGACCTTTTGACCCTCCAACTTTGGAGCACTTCTTTCCCTCCCGTCGATTCCGTTGTGTACAGCCAGGCGAACTTCATAAATCCGTCGATGACAGCTGAAACATGGGGATACCGTTTACTCGTATTCTCTAATGGTCCTACGTGGTCAATATGATACGTAGGTTAGTAGTACGATATCCCTAGTCTAAGGATGCAGATGACCCTCCTGTTTTCCTCGTTTCTTGTTTCCAAGGATACATTTCACACAGTAAGAAATAAGCTTTTCTATCTTTTGTTTGAGATTTGGAATATAATATTCCTGCTTGCTGAGTTCTTCCGTTCTCTTGGTGGCAAAGTGACCCCGTTCATGAGCAGTTTAGATTATCTCACTCTGTATCGATTCTGAAACGACAAGCACGTCTCGACCTTCCTGCTGGGAATACAGTAGACTATTCTGGAAAAAAAGTTTTGGTAGGGCTTCTCCTTCAGGATCTCTACAATCAAGCGGATCTCGTTTTATTCATGTTGATCTCTTTTTATCCGTGGAACGATGTCCTGTACTAAGGCACGCATGACCGGGTAACGACATAGGGCATCCACATATTTTATCCTATTGCCCGATAGATGCTTGATTTTGTATTAAAATGTTTCTAATTCCATAGTCCAGCCTGCTATTTTGTGAGAAATATCTTTCTTATACATTGTCCTCTGCAATGCCTGACAATATTTATTTTGAACTCTATGCCGAGAAGATACACTCGAAACTTACGTAGTGCCACAACTACTGCTAGCATCTTCAACTTGTAGCTGGAATTCTGCTTCTCAAATGGTGTCGTCTTTCGGATTATGTAATATAACGGATGTAGCTGGCAATTCTCTGTAGATCTTTGAAATAGTATGGCTCCATAGAATTCTCTGCACGCATCCGTATGGAGCTCAATTTTATATGCCGGATTGTAAATCAGTGAAACTGCTTCCTCTGACAGAGCGTTCTTTAATTTTTGGAAAGCCTTAGTGTGCTCTTCTCGTAAGCGAACTGGTTTGTCCCTTTGTAGCAGGTCTGCTCAAGATCTGGATATTAATGCGTACTCTTTGATGTGCTTACGTAAATAACCAATAAGCCCGAGGAACTCTGAATATCCTTGACACACTTTGGCTCTGGGAACTTCTTCAAAACCTTCTTTAAGTGCATGAAACCCTTTTCTTGATCAATCGTTGGAATTACTAGATCGTCAACGAACATAAACATTGTTCCCTCTCTAATTAAATCATGAAATATTTTTCTAACAAATCTTTGAAAACCAGCTGGACAATTGCTCAACCCAAAAGGCAACGTTTTTAATTGATATCGACCGTTTTTAGTTACAAACGCCGCATACTTTCTACTTTTTTTTCGACAAGTACGTGGTTGAACCCATTTTTTAGATCAATAACGCTGAATATTCGTGCACCTTGAAGTTGGTTTAACACGTCATCGACAAGCGGTAAGGGAAATCTATTCCGCTCAATTTTTCGATTCACCTTCCTATAATCGGCACACACTCGCCGACTACCATCTTTTTTTTTTGCGACAACTAAACGCCTGGCATACTCTGACAAGCACGGTTCAATTTCGTAATTTTCTAACCGCGTCTTAATTTGATTCTCAGCAATTTCGCGTTTTAATGGCGCTAAGCGAATCGGCCTATCTAATACAGGTTCAGTATCTTTAGGAATTATTTTTGAGCTCTATATCAGTCGACTTGTTTTTTTTTTCGGTTTGTAGCTTTGAGTGGAATTCTCAACTTTACTTCGAATTTTAGGATCTTTTATGTGACTAATTTCAACAACTTTTACTGAAGCTACATTTATACATGGTGAAAAAACAGTAGGATCTAATTCAGAAATGACAGCACGTTTGGGTTCCACAGTAACTCTGGCTTATGCAGTCATATTATTACCAATCGCTGCGTTCAATGGGGCACTACCGTCTGGTAATACATGAATTGTGAGAGGATATTCCTCATCATCAAGTTTAATTACATCCTGAAAATATCCTATCGGTTCAACCCCATTATGACTCATGCATATCTTCTTATCTCGTTCTTGATGCATTTTTCGTATACCCTCGGACGTCCTCAGCTTGTCCTTGAACTCCTTTAAGCTCTTTGACCCAAAGAGACAAGCTTTGCTGCTGGTGCAGTCAGTGATTCCATCGATGATATAATGCATAACTGCATTTGCTTCAATTTGACCTCGAGCGGACATTTCTTCCCTAATGAGAAAATACTCTTGAATAGATCCTCCTTTCTTAATTTTTCTTTTTAAAAGCATTTCGTGTAACTGGATACTATTTATTTTTGTGCCAAATTCTTCTTGAAGAGCCTCTTTTGATTTTTTCCACGTCTTTATTGCTCGCTCGCTATGTAGGAACAGCTTAGTTACAACTTTCAAGGATTTCTTGGGAAAAATAAGTTTCTGTAGATGACTCCATTCATATAAGGTCGCTGCGTCCTCGAAATCTGAAATGCATCTTTCTATTGGATAGCTATCGTCGCCATCAAAGGGCCTAATAGACTCCTTAACATCCTTATAGTTTACTGCGAAATGCAAAACTGATCGTCCTCCTCTGACCTCCGAATTCACAGCTGTTCCCTGTACAGCATCGTTATCGCTATTGCGGCTCCTATTCTCGTCGTTTTCAGCATCATTGCCCTCTTCGTCTTCTAGCGCTCCCTCTTTCTTCTTCATCCCATGAGTTTTCCTGTAATGAGTTTAGGTTTATAAACCCATAGAAAATACGTCGTATGACCTTATCCTTCGTGCCGCCGTAATGCAATCCCAGCAGATTACATATCGACGTCAAATCACTATCTGCTAATCTTTGATTCGCGAAGTGCAACTTAGCTGTGTGTTCTTGCGAGCTATCCTGAAAATTAAAGCCACTGAAATCGCGCAATTTTTTACTATTCCCTCGATCACCGCCTTCTTCGAAAACAAACCTGTCGAGCGCAAGTATTCCTGCTCGTGAAGATGTCTTTATTTTGCTCTCAACTGATTCAATTTGACCGAGATTCTCCATTTTTGAATGTGTTGCTGAAAACGTCAAATATTGACTGATGATAATCTAAGCGGTCAATAATACCGACTATTTGCACTATCGATAACAGAATTTCCACTTTTCACTTATTTTTTCGATCACCGATAATACGGAGGTTTTGCATAGCGTTCCGTAGCTTCTGGTAAACACTAAAGTCACGTGTTGACGTTACTGCGAATGTTTCGCGAGTTTAGCGTTGCCATTTTCCGTTTTCCGACGTTCGTGAGCGTATTTGTCGCCACACTTTCCTGTCCTGGCACACTTTTCTAGCTTTTTTCACGTCGATGCATTTCTCCATCCGAACTCTCGCGTTTCTATGGCTTCTTATGTCCTTTCTGATTAAGGTGTTATTCCTATTTTCTCGCATGTTTTGCGTACGAAATTCATGTCAATCGCGATAATTTTGCTCTTGTCCTTTTTTTGACAGGTCCATGTCTTGCTACCATACAGTACAGTCGGAACCAATATAGAATTATATCTTGCTACCATACAGTACAGTCGGAACCAATATAGAATTATGTATTGCCATTTTAGCTTTTTTTATATGCTTTTACCTCTGATAGAAAGCCCTGCTATACCGATAACCTTCTTACCCTCGTTTATGCGCCTTTCTAACTCGCCATCTATTTTTCCGTCGCTCTCTCGAGATCTACATCTTCTTCGTCGAAAAGGATCATTCTTAAACACTCGTCCATAAATACGATAAATATCTATAGGGACATAAAGCATCCTTGTTTAACGCCTTGCATCATAGTGAACCAGTCACTTAGCTTCCCATTCACCTCCGAACTCGCTTCGCTACCTGCATATATCGTTTTTATTGCTTGTAGGAGCCCTTCATTGACTCCGTATTCTTTTCGGACTTTCCAAAGTTTACTTATATCTACATTGATTCCTTATTCTTTGAAGACCTTCTAAAGTGTACTTTCCTTTTTTTTCTGTCAAATGCTTTTTCTGGATCAACAAACGCACAAAAAACTTTCTTTCCTACTCTCAGCATTTTTTCTATGATCTGTCTTAATCTAAATATTTGATCCGTACATTATCTTCCTAGCATAAATCCACTTTGACTTACTGTACTTAATAAGCTGATACCTCTGCAATTATTGCAGTTGCTTTCAACTCCCTTCCTTTTGTATATTGGTACGATAATCGCTCTTCTCCAATCGTCTAGGACTCCTCCCACCCCGACACATAAATTTATCAATTCGCACAACCTGTGAAGCATGCACTTGCCACCGAATTTAAGCATCTCAACGCAAATGCTGTCTACAGAAGCAGTCTAAACGTTTTTTGAACTTTTAATTATATCTCTAACCTCAGTGACATATACTTCCTCAATTAAGTTTTCAAATGCATTATGTTCTATGCCGCAGTTCTATTGCCTTATAGCTTCACCTCGTAATAATTCTTTGAAAGAGTCTCCCAAAGCGTCTACTATCCCGTCTGTTTTATATAGCATATCACTTTTGCTGTTTCTCATCCTGAAAAACTCTGTACTCATACTTCCCTTTATCTCTTTAAATAATCATTTCATGGTTTCTTTAAAGTCTTTTTGTATTTTATTTTCCTCTTCCGTTCTGATTTTATTTTTAGTATCCTTGACTAGTCGTTTAACTTTCCTCTTGTTGTGTCGGTAATCATTCTCATGTCTATTTATCTCCTCATCGCTAAGACCCGTGATGTTCAACGTTCTCTTGTACGCTTTTTTCTCTCTTGTCAGGCTGCCTTAATTTTATCATTCCACCATGTATCACCAGACTCTCTCCCTACAACCGCTGTACCACACACTTTAGTCGCAGTTTTAACAATGATATCCCGTAACATAGAGTACGCGCTCTCTATACCTTCATTGCATAAGTGCCTTCCAAGCTGCCCCATCCAAGTATTCGTTCAACTGATTCTGATAATCTATTCGCACTTCCAGTCTCTGTAAATTTTCTATCTTGATTTGCGCCTGTTTCATTTTTTTGGTTCTCTTTCTTTTCCATCCCCGCCCTACGTTCATTTTGGACACTAGAAGGTTATGATCAGTATTGCCCTCGGAAGCCCTCATGACTCTTGTATCTTTTACTCGTTCTCTTAGTATTTTATCCGCAATAACAAATTCAATTATACTGCGGTTATTTTATTTGCACCAGGTGTACGAGTGAATCATTCCATGTCGAAACCAAGTATTTGTAATGAATAGTCCCTTTTCTAAGCATAAGCTGACTAATTTTTTACCAATATAATTTTTTCTTGAGTCCCCAAAATTACTTAGCAACCTTCCTGTACCTGAATGCTGACGTTGGAGGTTTACCCATCCGTTCACATCTCCTAGCAGAACTATTCCTTCAACAAGATCGCAAGTACTTATTGTATCATTTAAAGAGTCCCAGAAGGTTTCCTCGACTTCTCTGGGATAACTATCAACAATAACATATGATTTACTATTTATTACTGACAATACTTTAAAACCGCCTTTCAACACCCCATTTTCTATGTTTCTACTTTCGGATAAAGTTTTGTTTGTTTCAGCTACAAATGAAATATCTAGCTTCCTTACGTGCATAGTTTCTTGTGATTCCCTCATCATAAGATCATTCAACCCTCTAGCATTCCAAACACCTAGTCTCCATTCATCGCCTGAAACTTGAACTTTACATTTATTGTATGTATGCACTTCGTCAATCAAAGTTTCTGTCCATTCCGAGGCTATTTGATTGTTTGTATTATTCATTGTTTAAATTGTACACCCAACTACCATCTAATGCGCGAAATCTTTTTTGCGAGTCGAAATCATGTCCAAGTTAGGTAGCGATTCGTCATATGATGGATAGTCTAGTTATAACGTGAGCCTTACCAAACTTCGGTTACTAAGGATGGTGAGGACAGGGAATGGAAACCGAGAGAGTCGCCATTGATTGGAGTTTTATGCTGAGAAGGTCACGAATCGCTAAGCACGGAACCTAAAACTAGTCAGATGAAATTCGAAGAAAAAGAATACAATGATGATGCAATGTTTTGATTTGATTTTGATGCAACTTCAGGTTACAAGGATTATTCTGCTTTATTTCGAAGATTTTTATATTGAATAAATGATAAACGGTCTGTAGTGATACGCAGTTTGCAACAAATTTCATAAAAAAAATGTGGGATGTTTGGGTAATATCTGCCTGCATAACCTTCCCTTATTTCTTCTGATATGATATCCTCAACGTAACCGCTTATCATATTTATTTTCGTTCTCAAATTATTTTCATACGTCTTATATATTTCACAAAAAATATCAGTATACTTCAGAAATGCAAAAAAACATTCAATGTTGATCACAAAATATATTCTTGGTTTGGTGTGAGAACAAATTTACTATATTCTGCTAGCAATCAAATTCCATCATCGGCAGGAAAAACGTATATTTGAAATTTTAATTGCTGGTTTTGATTTTTCTCAGGAGTAATCCGAATATATCCACCTTGTCTTAGTGCATATCCTAGTACTTGATAAGAAGCATGCCTGCGCGGAGGAAACTAGGACCGGCCAATGAGATTGCATTTGGACTTTAGTGAATCATATTTGGCTGAAGCTTTAATAAAACTGTTTGGAAAAATTGGGTGATTTTTTCCTACTGGACAAAACCTTATTTCATCCGCAGTCAAATTGCTTATTGTGCCGCTCATCACATTTATTTTTATGCGAAAAGCATTTTCATCTGTCTTATATATACTATGCAGAGTCCCACTATAATCCAATATTGCAAAAACGTCACCACTGGATGTTGGATCACCCCACGTGGAGAGTCTCACAAAATTGTTATGTGTGGTTCTCCACTTGGGCCCATTAGTATCCAAGGTCTTTTTGGATTATAACACAACCGTAGTTTAAAAAGTTGTTAATTGTAACAGAACACATCGATTGACATTTTGATGGGCTCTTTATGATTTTCTGAAAATAAGATTGTCGGTAAGACAGAAAAAAAGCTTGAAAAATATTGAAAGTATCCTTTTTTTTGGTTTTGTTCAGAAAAAAAGCTCCTTCTATGTATGAGGAAGCAAATTTATTTGATACATTTGAGGAAGCAAAATGCTCATAAAATTAGCACAAATAAATACACCCGTAGTGAATACATCCATAGTTATACTTCGCAGCGATATTCAGATTTTCATCTTATAAAATATACAAATGGCAAACTTTAAAATTTATGTAGAAAAACTATTTTCCGACATAGTTTTTGTCAATTTCTCATAATCCTATCATCAAAGGCCAATAAATAATTAGGGCAACAACTCTAAAGGTAACTAAAAATTGCCCATATTCAAAAATGATGACTATAACAAATCTCGAAAGTCATTGGAAACATCATGATTTCCAGATATCCGGCAACCATTCCAAATTTCCCAATTCAAAAGGGGAGTCGATTTAAAAAAAGTATCTTTTTCAGAAAACCATGAATGAAGAATCTCAATTGGAAAAGTCAATTCAGAGGGGATTTTGGGTCTAAAATGCTAGAGAGGATATATAAGTCGAGATAAATGAAAGCGGTTCGGTATAGTTATACTTTAAAGCTAGAGGCAAATCGACATTGTCATCGTTGTTGTGTGTGTAATAAAAAGGCGGGAAATCTGCCGCGAATGTGGGGTGCGAGCTTGGCTCCCTGGTCCGGTTTCCGTCTCAGCCTCCGTCTGGGCCCTTTCTTAGACCGCCGATACAGTGGGGGGATTCAGCAGCAACCCCCGAAGGATATGGCAGGTACGATTTGGGCCGTTTTTTCATTCTCGTCGTCACAATGCTTCACCTGATCGTCGAGGCCACCCTCGCATTCTTTTCAGATTTTCACACGGCAGGTACATGATTCTAGAGTCTTCCAAGTGTCCAACCTGACATTCTTAATGCGCAATAGCAAATTTCGCGAATGCCGTGAAAATATCTAGTTTTACGCTCTTTATCACATCCTATTATAGGGCACCACTTCAGATGGGAGATATTCATCTGATTCTGAGAGCACGGCCCGAATGTGGGGCATAATTGGGCCGTCCATAAACTACATTACCAATTTTGGGCTATTTTGACCCCCCCTCCCCTCTCCCTCTTCGTTGACGAGCGTAGTTTTGCATTTGGTAGAAAATATCTTTTGATGGAAAAGTAAACTAGTTTCTTGAAAATGCAATATATTTCGATTTGAAATCTTAGGAATGTAAGACGTTTAATATTGAGTTCAATATGACATCAACATTACTTTTATTTGAAAGAATTGATTACCCTGTTATTTCTCTGTTTTGAGAGCATTTTGGATAGGGAAGTCTGATATTTTTATATTTTAAATTATTTTTGATTCATCGCCGAAGCTTACAGTTTGTCACACGGCCACGTATGCACATTGGTAACAAAACTCACTAAAACGTGAAAAAAAGGAGAATAAACATGAAATCAGTGTCTAGCCAACGGCTACATTGCTTGCGGGGGGGGGGGGAGCTACGGTCATTAACGACACGGGCCGAGGAGTAAAAAATAGTCCAAAATTGGTTGCGTAGTTTATGGATGGCCCCTAAGACAAAATGGCATAGCCGGAGGCAGAACGGCATAAATATAGGGCAAAATGGCACAAGGTAAAGGCCCAAAATATGTGCAGAAGAATGGCACATAGAGGACTCATAATATAAGGATGAGGAAAAATATCATACGTATTGAGTATAATGGTATAAAGACAGGGCAAAATGGGAAAGAAAGCAAATAATAGTATAAGGAGGAGGCATAATATTAAAAGGATGAGGCAAAATGGCATAGGGGTGGGATAATTTTCTATAAGAATTGAGTATAATGGTATAAGGATAATGACGATTAATGACAAAAGGAAGAGGCAAAATGGCATATAAAGATGGGACACTTTTGAATAAGAATGAATGGAAATGAGGCAAAATGGAACAATGAGTCTAATTCTATAAGGATGGCGGATGGGGTTAGATTCAAATTTTTGAATGCGATTAAATCCTTTGAAATGTCTTTGAAGTCGCTGAACTATCTAAACCTTTCCTAATTTTTCTTCTAGAAGGATTTTCGATGGCAGTAGCTTAAAATCCAATTCAAGTCCCAGTTAATTTAGACTATATTAAAGAGGAAACTTTCACTTTTCCTGAGAATTGAAATACAACCGAAATGTGTCGAAATTTTGCCAAAGTCGACACTTACTAATTGTCGGCAATTCAGCGTTGACAAATCATTCTTAAGCAGCTGCTTAATTTCTAGGTCCTATAGGACTTATTTAGGTATCCTGGTCGTCGGTCCGGGTTTTTCCCGAACCCGTTGCATGAGGACTAATCCGCGAATTTTAATTGTCTGCCAAGCAATAAATTTTTATGACTCGCAGGTAGTGCAACTGAGGAAAGTGCTCACAGTATGGTGAGCATGACAATGGACTCTATTTATGTTTTGAAGTCGCAAACGTTCATAATTATTTCTACGAGAAGTTTCTTCCATCTTATTACTCACAGGCTCCGTTTCTAGAATCTTATGGTTCTCAGATAAAATTAAAAGAAAATTACATTAACTTACATGAATAATATTTCTAAATTTCCGTTTAATATTCTTGTATTATAAAGTATTCCAAAATAAAAAAGGTAGGGAAGTGAGTAGCACTGCACCTGTTTTAGAAAATTTGATATATAATAGAACAGGGTGGCTGAAAAACTTAATTTTCAAAATTCCCTGACTTTACCCTGCTTTTGTCCTGACCAATTTTCCATTTTTCCTGACTATTACTATTCAAAGACTGCATTACTATTCAAATACTGCAGTATTTCAATCTTTTAACATTCTTAACACATAATCTTTTATAGACGAAATATAGCAATCTCAGACTAAAAACTAAAAATTGTAAAATAATTTATTTTATTCCAACCAAAAAAGATGACTCTTCTACCATAAAAGGTGAATTTTCAATCCAAAAGAACGAATTCTCAATAAAATAGGTGACTTTTCGACAAAAAATGAGTTTTTAATAAACTAGTTAAATTTTTAACCAACTTGTTGAATTTTCAACCTACCGAAATGAGTTTCAGCCCAATGGTCGACTTTTTAAACAAAAAGGATGACAATTCTACAATAAAAGATGGATTTTCTATCAACAAAGACAAATGTTCAACCAAACTGTCGAATTTTCGACAGAAAAAGATTATTATTATTATACCATTTAACCAAAGCCTTGTCGGGGTATGCGTGACTATGGTAACCATAAGAGGGTCTACTTCTCTCCCCCCGCGGGGGGAGGGGGTATCGGTTTTTAAATTAATCTAGAATTCCCGGGTTGTTTATTTAAATAACACGTTGGTTCCGCAACACTGATACGACCCAGGTTGCTGACCAATCTCTCTAGCAATCACCCCAGGCGAAGAGCTTCACGAAGTCATTATGTTAAGTTCTCCATTCGGGCCGATTAGTATCCAAGGTCTATCGTTTAAGGCGGCTATATCTGCACTGGCACTCTTCATCATGCATTTCTTGAAAACTATTCGTCGTCACATTTTTCTGTCCTAGCATACCCCTTTAGCATCCTTTAGTTGAATTTTCAACCTAAAAAGATTAATTTTCCAACAAAAAGATGAATTTTCTACCAAAAGACGAACTTTCGACTAAATGGTTGAATATTCAACTAAAAAATATCAGTGTTCAACCAAAAATAGAATAGTTCAATTTTTAACCAAGAATAATAAGTTTCTACTAAAAAGACGTATTTCCAATAAAATATATGAATTTTTAAACAAATAGTTGAATTCTCAACTATAAAAGGTAAATTTTCAACAAAAAATTTTAAGCCCAAAGACGAATTTTCTGTAAAAAATTGAATTTTCAACAAAAAAGTCAATTTTGAATTAAATAGTTGCAGACGAATTTTCAACAAAATAGTTAAATTTCCAATCAATAAAATAAACGTTCGAATAAAATAACAAATATTCCAAAAAGATGAATTTTCAACTAAAGTGATGAATCTTAATCTGGTATAGTTGAATTTTCAGTTTAAATAAATAATTTTCAACCAACAAAAAAACAAATTTTCAACCAAAGAGATGAATTTTCTACCAAGAAGAAAAACAGTCAAATTCAACTGAAAAAAGCGAATTTCTAACAAAATTGTTAAATCATCAACCAAAAAAGATTAATTTTCCAAAAAACAGTTTATTTTTTTTTTTCAATTGAAATATCTACTAAAAATGATGGATTTGTAAATTAAAAGAATGAATTTTCCAAAAAATAGATGAATTTTCGACCAAGAAAGATTTTATTTGAATTGTCTACAAAAAGTTAATTTTCTGCCAAAATGATTGAATTTTAAACCCAAAAAGACGACTTAATCTTCCCCAAGGGGATGGAAAGATTTGTCGAGTCAGATATTAATGGAGGACACTTATAACCCAATGTGGGACCGTTAACGCCGTTCATCAAGCTTCCCAAGAAGACTCTCAGTTCTCACTTATAAAAAAATACCAACCCTGCACAAAAAAAGTCTATAACTTAAGTTTATAGTCGCACATTTGCATGCGAATCTTTCAATGGAAAGTGGCCTGTGGCGATTGTTATTAATTGTTTTTTTTTTTTTGTCATTATGAAGGTACTTTATGGACAATATGGACACCTCTTTTAGTCCATTGTATCGAAACAATAAAAGGAGTCGTATAACAAAAAAAAAATCATATATAACATTTAAATGCAGACAATTTGAAATTGTTTTAAATATAAGGGAGTTTTCCAGTTAAAAATATGAGGAAAACCTCCAGAAGCCAGAGATCAGTAAATCTAAGTAGTTTTCCTATCTTGACTTCCTTTTAGAGAAATTTTCAAACATCTTAGAGGCCGTCCATAAGGTTTTAAGTAAAAATATATTGCATTTTCAACAAAATAGTTGAAGTTTTAACCAATTAGTTCAATTTTTAAGCCAAGAAAACGATTTTTGAAAAGAAAGTTTTAACTTTTAGCAAAAAAGTTCATTTTCAACCAAAAAATATGATTTTTCAACAAAGAAAGATGACTTTTCTGCCATAAGAAATGAAGTTTCAGTCTAAATGGACTAAATTTTAACAGAACGATTGAATTTCCAAATAGAATAGATGACTATCAAAATATAATTATATATTAATACAGTTGAAATGTCAATCCGAAAAGTGGAATTTTCAACAAAAATGTGCATTTTTAACCAAGAAATAATTTTCAACCAGTTGAATTAAATTAAAAAATAAAAACGAATTTTTACCAAAATCGTTGAATCCTCAATAGAATAGATAAATTTTCAATCGAGAAACATGAATTTTAAACAAGATAGTTAAAGTTTCAAATTAAAAAAAAAATACTTTTCGAACCAAAAATGGAATTGTCAAATTTTCAGTTTAAAAACTTAATTTTCAATAGAAAAGTTCATTTTTCACCAAGAAAGACTTTTCAACCAGTTCAATTAAATTTAAAAAAAAAGAACTTCTAACAAAATATTTGAATCCTCAACCAAATAAATTATTTTAAATCGAGAAAGGTGAATTTTAAATAAAATAGTAGTTAAATTTTCAATTATAAAAGATATTTTTTGAACCAAAAATGGAATCGTCAAATTTTCAGTTTCAAAAATTAATTTTCAATAGAAAAGTTAATTTTTAACCAAGGAAGACTTCAACCAGTTGAATTAAATATATATAAAAAAAAACTAATTTTTAACAAACTAGTTGAATCCTCAACTGAATAGATGATTTTAAATCGCGAAAGAGAAAATTTAAAGAAAATAGCACAATTTTCAATTAAAAAAGATATATTTTGAACCGAAAATGGAATCTTCAAATTTTCAGTTTTAAAAATTAATCTTAAACAACAGAAAAAAACTAACCAGACGAATTCAACCAAACAGATGAATTTACAAAAAAATACCTGCATTTTCTACCAAATAGTTAATTTTTCAACTTATAAAGCATAAATTTCCAAACAAAAATGAAATAGTTCAATTTTCAAATAAACAATTCATCACCGGATGGTTTAACTTTCTACCTAATTGTTAAATTTTCAAGCCAAAAAGACTAATTTTCTACAAAACAGTTCAATTTTCAATCCTAAAAATATGACTTTTCAACTAAAATGATGCATCGTCAACAAAAAAATAAATTGTTTAAAAAATATTTTAACTTTGAACCAAGTAGTAGATTTTTCATCTAAAAAGGACGAATTCTTAACAAAAAAGTTTAATCCTCAACCAAAACGGATTAATTTTTAAACAAACAGTTACCTTTTTAATCATAAAGGATACGCTTCCAACCAAGCAGATTAAGTTTCTACCGAAAATGAAGAATTTCTAACAAAATACATGAACTCTAAGCCAAATAGTTAAGTTTTCAACCAAGTAGTATAATATTCTACCTAATTGATGAATTTTCCAGCTGAAACGACGATTCTTTTACAAAACAGTTCAAATTTCAACTCGAAAATATAATTTTTCAAATAAAATGATAAATCGTAGAAAAATAATTGTTTAAAAAGTAGTTTAACTTTAAACCAAGTAGTTGATTTTTAACCAAGAAGATTAAGTTTCTAACAAAAAAGACGAATTTTCAACAAAATACATTATTTTCAGCAAAATTGTTGAATTTCAAAGCCAAAAGGACGAATTATCTATACAAAACGGTTGAATTTTCAACCCAAAACTATGATTAATATAAATGTGATAAAAATGATTAATGGAGTAGTTAAATTTTCAACTTAGAAGGGGAATCTTAAGAAGATATGCATTTTTAACAAAGTAGCTCAACTTTAAATTGAGTAGCTGAATTTTTAACCGAAAAAGATGAATTTTTAACCAAAGAGATAAATTTTTAAGCAAAAAGTTGAGTTTTTCAACAAGAAGATTAATGTTCTACCAAAAAACACGATCTTTCAACAAAATGCATTAATTAAAAAAAAAAAATGTATTCATAAGACAAAATGACGAATTATGTATTCACAAAACGGTTGAATTTTTAACCCAAAAATATGTTTTTCTGATTAAAGGGTTAATTTTCTACCAAAAAGTCAAATTTTCATGAAAATAGTTACATTTTTAACAACGACGTTCATTTTCAACCGAACAGTTTAATTTTCTACCAAATTGTTCAATCCTCAAGCAATCCAGATTAATTTAGACTCAACAGTTGCATTTTCAATAAAAAAGTATGAATTTTCAACCACGAAGATTAATTTTCGACAAAAAGACGAATTTTAACCAAATTAATGAATTTGCAACCAGAAAAGATCAATTTTAACAAAAAATGGAATAGGTTGATTGAAAGTTGAAAAAAGTAATTCTCAAAAAAACCAAAAAAAAACTAATTTTCAACAAAACAGTACCAAATACTAGAATTTTTAACCAAACGAGATGAATTCGGAACCAAAAATATAATAGTAAACTTTTCAACCAAAAGCAATTGATTTTTCATGTTGGGTTCTATTAATTTCGTTCGCATTTGAGCAAAACACGAGAAAAGGCGGAAAGTGGGTAAGTTTCTTAAAAACAGAGAAAAAGGAAAAATTCTTTAAAATTTATCGTCAGGAAACGTACTAAATGTTATCTAAGTTCGTAAAGTTACTTCCACTAACCCTTGCACCCCACCTCTGTTGCCAATTGTAGTTTTCAGCGTGACCCCCCCCCCTCCCCCCAACCCCAATTGATAACGTAATTTATGGACATTCCAAACACATGGTCTATCTGTTGCCGGCATCGAAATTGTACAGGGTTTAAATTGTCTGCTATAACATTTAAAATACGATTTTAAAAAATAAGAGGAAAACCTCCAAATGTCAGAAAACTGCAAATCTAATTTGCCTATCTCGCAACAACCTATCAGGGACATTTTGAAGCACCTTATGGGATTTCAAGCGCTGCTGGCATCGAAATGGTACAAACGTACAAAGTTTACATTTTCGTCTATAAAACTTAAAATACGATTTACAAAAAAAGACGAGGAAAACCTCCAGATGTCAGAGATCTGCCAATCTAATTTTCCTATCTGGAAGACCTTTTAGAGAAATTTGGAAACACCTTATGGGATTCCAAACGTATCGTCTATCTGTCGCCAGCATCGAAATGGTACAAGCCTACAAAGTTTGAATTTTTGACTATAAATTTAAAAATGCGATTTAAAAAAGAATACGAGGAAACCCTACAGATGTCAGAAATCCGCAAGTCTAATTTTCCGATCTCGACCACCTTTTAGGGAAATTTTGAAGCACCTTATGGTATTCCAAACATATGGCCTATCTGCTGCTGGCATCGAAATAGTACAAAGTTTAAACTTTCAACCCTGATCTTTCGCGCCTTGAGCTAAAAATCAAGATCCCGAGGGACAACTGAACAAATAGCTAAGTCTTTAAGTCCTGAGCGTGACTGATGCATGAAAAAACAAGAATGGAGTGCTCGATATGCACATATATAATATACTGCTATCATTACACAAAGCGGGAATTTACGACCCTATTAAATACAAGTCAAGGGATATTTTATCGAGCTAAGTTCAACACGATAAATTCAGTAACGGATATTCTCGAAAAAAAGTCATAAAATCAGGTGCAACAGAAAACACTCCATTTTATAGGTTTTAAAACATAGTAATAAGGGATAATCGAACATTACTTCTTTTGTGAGATACTTTCTGTAAGTAATGATAATTGTAAGAGAAAAATATCTTTAAGTTATACAGAAACATTTTTATTTTTTATTATTCAATTTCTGGTGTGTATTAGAACAGAAAAACAATTTTTGTTGAAAATTCCCCTGTTTTGGTAGAAAACTCAACTATTTGATTGAAAGATAAATTTTTTGTTAAAAATACATATTTCCTGGTTAAAAATTCAACTGTTTTGTAAAAAATGTTCTTTTTGGCTTAAAAACTCAATAATTTGGTTGAAAAAGAACCTATTTTGTTAATAAATCGTCTTTTTTAATTAATTATACTGCTTTTTATAATAAATAAAAATATTTTTTGGTTATTTTATCAACTATTACATTTTTGGTTTAGAATTCGTCTTTTTTAATCACGAAAATTTAACCACTTTATTAAAAGTTGAACTACTTACATAAACATTCATTTTTTTTGAAGATTCATAATTTTAGTAAAAACTTCGTCTTTTTGGTAGACAATCTTTCTTTTTGTTTATTTTATTGCCCAATTATTTTTACTCTACGGTTACTTTTTTGAGAGAAGTATGGTTACTATTTTGGCCAAATAAATTTTTGTCATGAATTGTGTCAATATTGTTCCTTATAAAGTAGCAAATTACTTTAAATTTCAACTAAGTAGTAGAAATTTTAACTCAACAAAAAATGCAATAGTAGTTGATATTTCAACCAAGGAAAGATTTCCATTTTAAATCGAAAACAGTTGAATTAAACCAATAAATGATCTTTTTCAACAAAATAGTTGAATTTTCAATCAAAAAGATTAATTTCCATATAAAACAAAATAATAATTTTAGAATTTAGAATTCATCTCGTTTGGATAAAATTCTACTATTTGGTGGGAAAATTCATTATTTTGTTGAAAATTGAACTATTTTCTTAAAACGTTTTGGGCTTAGAATTCATCTCTTTTGGTTAAAAATTCTACTATTTGATGGAAAATTTCATTTTTTTTGTATGTTGAAAATTCAACTATTTTGTTAAGCAGTCATATTTTTTGGTCGAAAATTTAAATATTTCAGGGATCACTGCGCAAAAGGAGCTCAAAAAAGAAGAAACAGGGTATTTTTATCACGAAAAAGGGGGGAAATAGGGGAAAGATTAAACATTTATTTTTACACCTCGAAAAGAACAAACAATCTATTTATAAGAAATATTATATTTTAAAATAATTTTGAATGATTTTTCAATGATTTCTGCCATTAGTGATATAAAAAAGTCGGAGAAAAAATAAAATTAGTTAAATACATAATTTTGATATGTTCAACATCGTGCTCATAAATATTTCTTTCCAATATTTGTCTTAATTTGAAAAGTACAGTATATTTTGTAACTGTTCCAATTTTATATTGAATAACAACTTTTGCCTCCAGTTTTCACATATTCAACATGCTCTAAATTTTTTCAGCTTCAAATTTTCTTTTTAAGACTATTTATTTTTAATGGTTCAGCACTTGAAACGCGTACCTTATTTATTCATAAATAACTTATTTCCGTATTATAATTGCTTTAATTATCATTCAACAATGGATACAATTACTAATTTCAGAGAACTTTCCGCGGAATTCAAATATTGTATATTTAAAGATAAAATGGGAAAAGGGGAAGTTTTTTGAGAATAGGGGAAAAAGGGGAATTTCATTTTATTCAAAAGACATTTTCTTTGGTGGAAAAATCAAATATTTTGTTGAACATTCGTTTTTTTTTAATAGAAAATTTGTCTTTATGGCTTAATAATTCAACTATTTTGATGAAAATGCAACAGTTTTTAATTGCAGTTTTATCTTTTTTGTTTGTAAATTCGATCAGTTGGTTGAGAAGATTCATCTTCGTAGGTTGAAAATTCAACTATTTGTTAAAGAACTCAACATTTTTGTTCCAAATTCTTCTCTTTTACTTTAAAGTTTAAATATATTTGGTTGCAAATTCAACTGTTTGGTTGACATTTTTTTTTTTTTTTAAATACAACTATTTTGTTAAAAAAATCATCTTTCTTGATTAAACATTGATCTTTTCGGGTTTAAAAGTCACATTTTTTTCTAAAAAATTAGACTTGTCAGCGAAAAAACTTAACTCTTGTGTTGAACATTCGTCTTTTTGGGTTGATAATTCATCTTTCTTTATTGAAAATACCACTATTTTGTTGAAAACGCAATACATTTCGACCTCAAATCTTGAAAATATGGTACTCACATTAATGTTATTCAAAATAATTTATTCCTTTATTTTATTGAAAAATCATCCCAATTTCCCTGGTTTGACAGCATTTTGGGCTGCGAAGTCTGAAATCACTTTAAAAATCATTTACATTATATATTTTACCATGGAGATCTAAAATGTTTAATTCATTTCAAAATTTATATAATAAAGCATTTCGTAGATATTGAATAATTATTAACATAACAGCTTAAAAGTGAACCAGGAAAATGTAATTTTTAACCGGAAAACCCGGAAAATAGCCAGGAATTTTTTTTTTAATTTAAGTGGCCACCCTCTTCTCTTAACTTTTCAGATCGTGCTTTGCCAAAAATCAGAAAATGAACTCATTTTTTTGTAACATAAATATAACGGGTTTTAAACTTCTTCTAAAGAAAGCATGCAAATGTGATTAAAATAAAAAAATTTTACGAAGCTATTAATACTCAAAGCTTGATTAGTTGCATCAGGTTGCGTCATACGTCCAAAGCCAACAGAAATTATCCATGCGGATCGGCCTGTTTACGATCGGCGTCCCTGGATTTTTGTAGAAAGCCACTGCGAGCCATGCCCGAAACCGTGCACAAATCTAGGTTCCTGTGTACCAAGATATTGTGCCCCTATGTAATCTAATATTTGTTTTTCCTATACAGAACATAATTTCTAATTATTATTTGGTTTTTATTTTCATACTTTCGACGAACTTTTATCTCCTATTTTGCGTTTGTATAAAGACTGAAAATATTGACAAAAATTAGACTTAAAATATTCCATCTGCTCTGCTCTTTCAGTCTTGGGAAAATTCGGAAGGTGCAGAAAAGGGCGACGGGGTTTTGTATTTGGGGGATTACCCATGTGAATTTTTAAGCATGGACCTAATATTTCGAATGTGTCTTTTCGTGAGAGCCTTTAAACTGTAAATGTGCACGGGTTGACCAGTTACATCCATATCCCCATACATCCCCCCCCCCCATAGGATATAGATTATAGTACATAAAGCAAAAAGAAACTCTAGGTAAATATAATGGGAAACCCAAGGGGGATGAATTCACTTCCGATCGGTTCTTTCAAGAGAAATAAGAAGGTAGAGGGTTCATGGCAAATGAAAGATAATACCCCAAATCGGGCACTAACAACCCCCCTGTAATAAAATGTATGGTGCCAAATCAATGGAGGATCAGGGGGGGGGGGGCGATATTTAGGACACTACAAATAGAATTTGAAAATTTATATATCAGGTACATAAAGTACTTCAGACCTTTTAATTTCCTTAACAAATTTGAGACCCTTAATAATCAGACCAATTTTTTTCTGAAATTTTAAACCACGTACCCCCCATTGTTAGGATCCATAAGTTTTGACCCTCCCACCCACCATCTAACGTAATTTTTTCCGACTAAATTTTTTCGTGAAATTATTTAGGGGTCATCCAAAAATACCGTGAGACGATTTAGGGGGACGAGGGTTTGGTCAAATCTTACTGTTTCTTATTGATTAACAAAGTAGTTTAACTTTCAAAGAAGTAGTTGCGAATTTTCAAAAAAGATGAACTCGCAACAAAAAATATAATAGTTGATATTTTAGCCAAAAGAAGATTTTCAATAAAATACTTGAATCCTCAACAAAGAAAGATTTTTCAGTCAATAAAAAAAAATCATCCAAAATGTAGAATTTTCAAGTCAAAACAGATTCATTTTTAACCAAGAAGATTAATTATCACGGAAATAGATAATATTTGAACTAAATAGTGGATTTTTAAGCTAGAAGGACGAACTTTCTGCAAACTAGTTGAATTTTCAATCTGATAATTACATTTACAACTAAAAAGATAAATTTTCAACCAAGAAGATTAATTTTCTATTAAAAAAGACGAATTCTTAACAAAATGCATACATTTTTAACCAAATCGTTGCATTTTCAACCAAAAGGATTATTTTCTTTACAAAAAAGACCATTTTTTAACAAGATACATACATTTCTAACCAAATAGTTGAGTTTTCAAACGAATAGTTGAATTTCTAGCCTAAAATAGAACAGGTAAATTTTCATTGAAAAAATTAATTTTTAATATAACAAAAAACGTATCTCCTACAAATTATGAAATTTTCTATCAAACTATTGAATTTCCAAGACAAAAAATACGAATTTTCCATCAACTACATACATTTTCTACCAAATAGTTGAACTGCTAAACTAAAAAAATCAATTTTTTACCAAAAATGGAATAGTTAAATTTCCACTAGAAAAAATTAATTTTTCATAAAAAATCGAATCTTCTACAAAATAGTTACATTTTTTACTACATGGTTGAAATTTCTATACCTACTTGTTGAATTTCCAAGAATTTTCAATTTCCAAAAAATTTCAAACAAAAAGAAAAAAAAAATTTCAAAACAATTTCTATACAATGAAATAGTTAAATTTTAAGTTCAAAAAAAGAAAGAATTTTTACCCTTCAAAAAGGGGTAGCTTCAACTAATTAGTTAAATTTTTAACCAAATAGAGGAATTTTCTGCTAAAATTATGAATCTTCAACCAAAAAATGAATTTTTAAGAAAGTAATTCAATTTTCAACAAAGGAGTTGAATTGTAAACCTAAAAAGATGAATTTTCAATAAAAAATATAATAGTTGATATTTCAACAAAAAATATATTAATTTAAAATAAAGCACAATATGGTTGAACCAAAAAAGACGAATTTTCAGCAAAATAGTTGAATTCTGAACTGCTCAAATGCTAAATTTTCAGTCGTTTCCGGGTTCGCAACAAATTTTTAAGGTCAGTGAAATAAAAAAAATCGAACAGTTAAAATTGAAAATTTTTGCATTTGAAGTAATCCAAACTGAACTGCAAATTAAAGCATTCAAAATAGAACTGTTTTGAATTTTTATCTTTTACCATTAAAGCTTAAAAATTAATTAATTTATTTAATGCCTTCAAACTGGAAAGTTTAAAAATGTAAACTTTTATAAATTGAACAATTCAAAGATTTCTGCTTAAAACATATAAATAAGGCCAGCCACTTTATCATTTTCAATGCTCTAAATTAAAACTAATCCCTCTTCCAATTCAGTGCAAAATGAAAATAAAAGTTTTATCTTTCATCTGAATATTAAAAATCCTAAATTTACCCCAGTCCACTCAATAAAAATAATAACATTATCCTTCTTCCAATTCATAAAATATTTAAAACCTAAATTTCGTCCTTTCCAAGTCAATGAAAAGGTTAAAAATAAAAAATTGTCCCTTCTTCTACTTAATAAGAAAACTTATGAATTAAATTTTTTTAAATAAAATAATTAAAATTGTAACGTTCAAAGTTGAAATTTAGCTCTCTAAAATTTTCAGGATTCAAGGCTTTCTATTTAAAAAAATTCAGTTTCAAATTTTTCATTTTTAAATATATGATTTCTAATTTCTAATTTTTAATAAAGAGACAGATATAGCTAAATATTATAAAATTGTTCTTTTTTTTAATTAAAACATTTCAAACTGCATGGGTTAAAAATGAAATATTTGAGACTTAAAAATTTTGAATAGGATTTGAAACTGAATTTAAACGTTAACTACACTTCAGGTTTAAAAATCAATCATTTATTTATTTTTGCAGTTGATCGACCTATAACTTTTTTATGGAAAATGTTCAAATTCAAACGCTGTTAGGTTTTCATTGTTTAATCCTTCAAAACTGCATACAATTTTTCTTCTAACAATTTGACAAATCTTCGGGCAAAAAATAAATTAAATTAACGCCTACATTATTAGACAATCTCAAGGATAAAACCGTTTTCAAAACATAGACACTCTTATCAGTTTTAATTACAAATTCTTCAAACGTCAATATTTCTAAATAAAAGAAATTACAAATTTCAGCACTTTACATCAAAAAGCTTCATATTAGTTTAACCGTTATAAGTTTGACATTAAAGCATACGAAATTGAATAGCGTATAATTAAAGATTCGTGAATTAATAAACACTTTTAATGAATTTTACTTGAATTAAAATTCAAAACACGCATAAGTATGTAGGCCATGCCAAATTTAAAAAGATTAGAAATAAAAAAATTTAGGGTTTCAAGTTTTCAAAAGTTTTAATAAAGAAATTATCCAGTTTCAAACTTACTTTAGAATTGTTTAATTTAAAACGTTTCATACTTGATACTGTTCAATAATAAATGCAAAAATTAAATTAAATTAATATTTTTATGTCAAATCTTATATATTTTCAATAGAAAGATATTTTTATTCACATATTTACAGAGGTAGAAGAAGTCTCATTTTGCCTAACTGGTAGGTGATCTTTATTCTCTGGTTATATTATTTCTTACTTTATCGCGAATCAAATTTTTAAGAATTTTTATTAATAATTTCTATTTTCACATCAAATATGACCCTATTTCATTTTACATCACCGGAAGTAAAAATTTAATAAAATGCCGTAATATTACCGAACTAAGTTATGTAAAATTTAACAAATAAATATTCCTCGTGTACAAAGCGTTTGAGATAAAAATGCTGGGGGTTATTTCGTCATACAACAAAATGAAGGTCGATAGGGGTGAAATTAAAAATGAGTGATTTTTTATTTTACTCTGGAGGATCTTCATTTTTTTTTTGCATGCCGAAATTACCCTCAGCATTTTTACCTGAAACGCTTTTTTACCTTTTGTTTTTTCTGTGTTAGTGTCCAGGGAAAATCAATCAAGAAATTAAGTATATTGTGGTCACAAGGTGAATCAGGATTTTAGTACCGATTTCATTCAGAGTATTTAACGAAGAGGAAGGACGTCTGAAATAGGTGCAATAACGCAAGCAATAAAATTCCCTCGAAAGTTCCCTTAGGCAACTCAAGGCCGATCACGTTTGAAGTTAATCGAGGAAAACGGCGATTTTCCAAAGATCCCGTAAGATTCCACTTTTCTGCAAATGTTAACCTTGGACCTTCTTTATTTGACCGTGAAATGTGATCACATCAAGTGAACACCGTATGAGCAACGAGGGTTTGAAAACGAAACGATAAATCGCAGGACGAAAGTTAGATAATTCAGGAATAGAAACAAATAATATTGAAACAAAATAAAGTTTAATTTTACTATTAAAAATTGCAAAATGCTAACTTAATATTTTAAAAATACAGGGTTGCTACAGTAGAGCGGAGGAAAAAATGTGTGGGTTGGCACTAAAAAATGTAAAAAAAAAAAATCGATTAATATCTAGTTTCTTAGAAAATTCGTCTTTTTCTGTAGAAAATTCATTCCTTTTGGTAGAAATTTCATCTTTTTTTATTGAAAACTCAACTGTTTGGTTCAAAATTCTTTGGTTGATAATTTAACTATTTTGTTGAAAATTCGTTTTTTTTTTTGTGTGAGACATAATTTTTTGACCTCAAAATGTATCTATTCCATTTTTTCTCGTGAATAAATCTTTTTAAGGTAAAAATTAGTTCACTATGTTCAAACCACGTATTTTTTTAGTTTAAAATTCAAAACTCTTCGTAGAGAATTCGTTTTTTGGTTTTAAAAATTAACGATTTTGTTTAGAATTAATTTTTTTTGGGTTGATAATTAATCTTTTCGACATAAAATTTTATTATTCCTTTTTTGGTTCCAAATTGATCTTTTTGAGTTAAAAACTCAACTATTTGGTTGAAAGTTCATGCATTTCGTTGAAAATTCGTCCTTTTTGGTAAAACAATCATATTTTTAGTTAAAAAAAAAAAAAACACTTCTTTGGTTGAAAATTTCAGTGTTTTATTGAAAATTCTTTTTTTTCAAAATAAATTTTTTACTTAAAATTTATCCTTTGTAGTTAAAATTTGATGTATTTTGTTAAAAACTAGTCCTCCTTGGCAGCAAGTTAATCTTCTTAGTTAAAAACTCATCTTTTTGGTTGAAAAATCAACTATTTGGTTAGTGAATTGGAAATTTTGGTTTTCTTTTTTTCCCCCCGAATTGAAAGAGGTCCCAGTTTTATTTTTATTACTTTTTATTTTCAGTTTTTTTCTGAATTGGAAGAGGGAAATTTTGTTATTTTCCGCATTTTCATTGTGTTAAAAGGGAGGAAATTTTGATTTTAAATTTTTTTCTAAATTGGAATGTGGAATGAAAAAAAAAATTGTTCGTGGTTAGTAGATTTTTAGATTATTCTAGAATTACAGTGTTGCTTATTCAAATAACACGTTCATGCCGCAACACGCTCCGACCCAGGTCGCTGATCAATCTGTCTAGCAATCACCCCAGGCGAAGAGCTTCACAAAGTCGTCATGTGTCATAGATCACATAAACATATGCAAACTTCCTGATAATCACATAGTAAGATTTATCGTATTAGGCGTAAAGTTTGAAATTAATAATTTTGCAGTTTAGCGACATTTGATTGAAAATTGTTCAATTGGAAAGTGTGCAAAGTTTCCATATTATATGTGTAAAATGTTAAGTAATTAAACGAATAGTTTCAGTAATAAATAATCAGCTGAGAAATGTAAAAGGTTGAAACCCCAAGGGGGTTGGGACCAGATGTCTCAACTCTCAAGGTTTAAAATCCGCCTTCCGACTTAGTAGGGTGACACTTCCTCGGTTACGTCATCGTCATGTTGGTCCAGGTCAAGAAGAGTTTTTTCGAGGTGAAAGTTGATACTATCGATAACCCTCAACCGGAAATAGAAAAGATGTCCAGATTGCTGGAAAAAAGCGACGAGGGGGGTCGAGGGTTCCACCAATAGAAGAATCGGAAGCAGGTCGATAAAATTCCAATATCTCAGATCGTTGCATAATAAATTGGGCATATGTTGACTCGCGTAAGAAGAGCGATATATAAGTGTGCGATCTAGCAGCTGTGCGAGGGTCTCCGACCCCAGTCACCAGTTTTCACGGCAGAAATAGCAGCTGAGCTACCCCTTAGGCTCACCAAGTCACCACCCATTCTAATCGCCCTAAGGGAGCAACTTGTGCCAAATTCAGTGCATTACTGAAGATCGCTTTCAAAATTGCAAAAAAAAAACTGCAAAAATCACGAAAAAGATTAAGAATATGCTAAACTTGCTGTGAATTCGATATCGCGTGTTTCCACCTTGTTTGTATCAGGGTGATCGAAGAACTTCATTTTCAAAATTCCCTGATTTTTTATTTTTCCTCACTATTAATATTTAAAAACTAGCATTTTAATCTTGTAACATTTTTAACATAGACCGAATCCATTTCAAATCAGGTAGGTTCTACGTACTTGAAGTCGCAAAATCTCTCGGGGACGAAAGGTGCATACAGCTGCGATAGGGTATTTTCCTTATATTATAAGCAGAAACTTTTCAAAAACATTAGAAAGAATACAAAAATTGGGGTTTTCCAGAAAACATGTTTTTCATGTTTTTAAAATTTGAAATTTTTTTTAAATTTTGGAAACCCACCTTTTGAATTTTTTGTCATCTTTTTTACGGTTTCTGCTTATTTAATGAAGATGCCCTATGGGCTGTATGCGGGCTATCAGAATCAGAAAGAAAATGATAAATACCTTAATTAAATCAAAAGTTATAGAGATTTAAAGAAAAAATTTGGATATTTTTTGAAAAAAAGCACAAAATTCAAATACGCATACCTTCGTAAAAAAAGTTTTTTTTTTTTTGCAAATCTGGAAAATACGTATTGCTTAATTTGCATTAAAAACCAAAAAAATATTTTGGCCACGAGAGATTCCGCGACTTCAAGTGACCCGCTGACTGTAATGGATTCGGTCCATATAATCTTTTATAAGCGGAATAAAACAATTTCAGACTACAATTTCAAAATTTCAAACTTATTTATTTATTTGAACCAAAAAAAGATGATTTTTCTACCATAAAAGATGAAATTTCAATCGTAAAGAAAGAATTTTCTCTCCAAATAGACGAATGTTCAACAAATGAGATGACTTTTGAACAAAATAGTTGAATTTTCAACGGAATAGTTGAATTTTTAAAGAAATACTTGAATTTTTAAACTAATACTTGAATTTTTAAACAAATACTTGAATTTTTAAACAAATACTTGAATTTTTAAACAAATACTTGAATTTTCTACATACAAAGATGAATTTTCAACGAAATAGTCGAACTTTCAAACAAAAAAGAATAGACTTAAACCAAAAGCAGTTGCATTTTCAACAAAAATTTCCAGCAAAATAGTTGAATTTGTAACTAAATAGTTGAATTTTCAACCGACGAAGATGAATTATAAACATAAAATGTAATAGATGATATTTCAACCAAAAAGATGAAATTTGTACCAAAAGAGATGAATTGTAAAACGAAAAAGACAAATTTTAAACCAAGAAGATTAACATTACTTGATGTTATGTTTTTTGACCAGTGAATTATTTAAATAACATGACGTTAAGGTTTTTTGTCTACATGGTCGATAATCAATATTTTTTTAGATATTGATTATTAAAGTTGTGGTTAGAGCATCAGTGGTTCGAGTATCAGACCGGAAATCTGAAAGATCTGGAGTTCGAATCCCAGCGGAGCTAGAGAGATTTTTTTCACAACTTTAAAAAGGTTCCAAGATAATGAAAAAATGTTCCTAAATTCCTGGGGAGATTTAAATAATGTTTCATTTGGTAAATTAATATTAAGAGAACATTTAAAAAGATTTCGAAAAATGACGAACAATAATCTGAAATTTAAAGCTTCAAATTTTTAATTTAAATTTAGCATAATGAATCATCATGAAAGCATTGAATCTATTAATAATATGGAAGATTTTTCGGTAAAATGTTCCTAAAATTTCGAAAAAGATAGTAGAAGATTTTTGCAGGATTACCAAATTTAAAAAAATTGAATTTATTCAAGAAGTATAAATAAGTTTTGAAAAGGTTCAAAAATAATTAAGAAAAAATTTCAAAGAATTTAAAACTAGGAACGATCCCAAGAAATTTAAAACAAAATGTAGATTCTGGAAGATTTTTTGAAAAAGAAGGTTTTTAAGAATTTTGAAAAAGTAATTTTAAGATCAAATTGAAAAAAAATTGAAAATACTTCGAAAGGTTTCGAAAATTGTCCAAAAAGAATTCGGAAGATTTAAAAGCAATTTTTTCATTTTTAGCAGAATTTAAAAAAACATTTTAACTTGAAACGATTTCAAGAAATTGAAAACAAAATGTCGATCCTTGAAGTTTCGAAAAAAAATAACTTTTTAAGAGTTTCGAAAGGTTTCAAGAAGATAAAAAAGTTTGTCTTTAAAGATACTTGAAAAAATTCAAATGATTTTCTATATTGAAAAATTAATTGTAAGACAAAATTTAAAATTATTTCAAAATGTTTATAACGAAACGAAATCAATTATTTTCTAGTTTTAAAAAATACATATAAATTTTTATAATTTAGTTCAATTGAGCGTTAATCTTAATTTGTCAATAATCATTATAAATGTCAATAAAAATAAAATTCAATTGAAATGTACTATTTTCACAGTTTATAATATTTACATATGTCAATGCTAAAAATGTAATGTTCACTTTGTAGAATTATTATTGGTACTCTATGAAAAGTGTATTCGTATTTAATCATCAAAATAATGTTTTCATAACTTTTCATTAGTAATGATTAATTTATTGGATATTTAATATGCAACAAAATATTTTTCCGAGATAAATATATGCAAAAAACGTATTTTAACAATTAAAATAAATTCAATTTGTATTTTCCCCATGCATTCGAATAATTGTCGGAGTCGGAGTAATCCATTTGTAATCCGCCATGACCAACTAGTAATACACTTGTAAATTGCAATTGGATTACTCTTTGATTACTCTGATTTACACACGAATTACTCCAAATTACATGAAATGCACCGAATTATTCGTATCACATGGGATTTTACTGGATTACTATGGATTACTCCGAATTACTTGAAATATACCAGATTACTCAGATAAGGCTTGATTTACATGGATTACTGCATATAAATTACTTCAAATACCTTGGATTACCCAAATTACGCTGAATTTAGACGGATTACAAATGCATAACGCAGAATTACATGAAATACACCGAAATACTCGGATTACACTGAATTACTTTGAATGACAAGTGGATTACTCAAGATTATAAATAAATTACCCCATATTATAACTGGATTACTCCATACTATAACTTTATA
Source organism: Andricus grossulariae (assembly GCA_011634705.1). Lineage (NCBI taxonomy): Eukaryota > Metazoa > Arthropoda > Insecta > Hymenoptera > Cynipidae > Andricus > Andricus grossulariae. The sequence goes on along the minus strand of JAABKJ010007545.1, from coordinate 29,292,245 downwards.
ACTCCAGATTATATAACTATATTACTCCAGAATATAACTGTATTACTCCAGAATATAATCTGTATTACTCCAGATTATTAGTGGATTACTCCATATTCAAGGTGGGATTAACAGTAGATAACTTATGTATTACTTTGGCTTATAAATGGATTAATACGAATTACTTTTAATATCCCAGATTACTGGATTACACTGGATTACTCCAGGTTACCTCGAATTATAAGTGGATTTCTCCAACTATAACGGAATCACTCCATTTCTTAAGTGGATTAAAAAAGGATTACTAGTTTATTACAACGGATTACAAATGTATTACTTAAAATTACTTGAGATACGCCGGATTACACTGGATTACTCTAAATTACACCGGATCTTAAGTGGATTACTTTAGTTTAGAACTGGATTACTCTATAATAACAGTCTATCACAAGTGTATTACAAGTGTAATACTTCAGCCTACAGAAATAAATGAAAGAAATTACAAGCAGATGCTTCTCTTCTGACTTTTAAATTTCAAATTTATTCTGTTCCATATAAAAAAGACGATAAATCCGAACTGGTAATCCGAGTAATACAGTGTAATCCGAGCAATACAGTGTAATCCGCGTAATCGGGTGTATTACAAATATTTCAGAGTAATTCATTTATAATCCGGAGCAATCTACTTGTAATCCAGTTTCAATATGGAGTAAGGCGGAGTAATCCAGAGTATTTGAAGTAATTTGCAGTAATCCATTTGAAATATGGAATAATTCAATTCTTATGTGAAATAATCCACTTGTGACTCGGGGTAATATAGAATAATCTAGTGTAATCCGAGTAAACCGTGGTTTTTCAAGTAACTTGGAGTAATCCATTTGTAATGCGAAGTAATCCACTCTAAATCCAGTTATCGAGTGAAATCCGGTTAATCCGAAGTATTTCAAGTACTTACAAGTAATCCACTAGTATTTAACTAGTAATACCCTTGTGATGCACTTATAATAAAATTTTAACATGGAGTAATTCAATTGTAATTCGGAGTAATCCATCCACTTGTAATACATTTTAAATTTGGAGTAATTCAGTTCTAATTGGACCTTATCCACTTTTTATTCGGCGTAATCCAGGGTATTTTATGCAATTCTGAGTAATCCATAAGTAATCCACTTGTGATCCAGGTGTAATACGCTTTTAATATGGAGTAATACACTTAGAATACACTTGTAAAAATTTCATTATGGATTAATCCAGCCCTAATCCGAAGTAATCCACTTGTGCTCCAAAGCAATCCAGTGTAATTCGGAATATCTAAAATGATTCGAAGTAATCCATTTGTAATCCAGCGTGATCAGCTAGTAATACGCTTTTAATCCACTTTTAATATGGAGTAATCCCGTTCTAATCAGGAGAAATACACTTGTAACCCGAGGTCACCCGGAGTAATTCTGTGTAATCCATCTAATCCAGGGTATTTCAAGTGATTGAGAGCAATCCATTTGTAAGCCAGAATCATACAGCAATCTACTGATAATCTCACTTTTATTGTGGAATACTCCAGTTATAATCTGGAGTAACACGGTCATAATCTGGAGTAATCCAGTTATAATATGGATTAATCCAGCCACAATCTGGAGTAATCTACTTGTAATACGTTGTAATAAAGTGTAATTCGAGTAATCGGTGCTACTTCATTGTAGTCCGGAGTAATTCACTTGTAATCTGGCGTAATATAGTATAATACAAATAATCCGGGGTCATTATTCCAGAGTAATCCAATTGTAAGCCGAAGTAATCCACTTGTAATCCGCTTCAAATCAATTTTCAACATGGAGTAATCCAGATCTAATTCGACATAAATCAGTTTGAATGTTGATTAATACAGCGTAATCCACTGTAATTTCAGTAACATGGAGTATTTCTTGTGATTCGGAGTAATCCATTTGCGAGGCGGAGTAATCCAATCGTAATCCACTTTGAATTTAGTAATCCAATCTAATCAGATAATTCGGCGTATTTTAGATAATTAGGAAAATCCACTTGTGATCCACTTGTAATAAAATTTTACCATGGAGTAATCCAGTCATAATTCGGAGCAATCCAATTGCAATTCGGTGTTATACATGGATTACTTTGCATTACAATAAGATTACTCAGAATTATAACTGGATTACTCCAGATTATAGTGGATTGCTCCATATTCAAGGTAGGATTAACAGTAGATAACTAGTGTATTACTTCGACTTATACAAACGGATTACTCCGAATTACTTTGAATACCCCAGATTACTGGATTACACTGGAAGACTCCAGGTTACCTCGAATTGCAAGTGGATTTTTCCAACTGAAATGGGATCACTCCATTTTTAAAGTGGATTAAAAGTGGATTACTGTATAGATTATTGTGTTAGATGTTTAAATGAATGTTGTCAACAATTTATTATTGTTTTTAGCAATTTTCTCTTGGGACGGAGATAGAAAGTCGCGATTTTTTGAAAAATCTTCCACTTTTTGTCCAATTTTCAATGAGAGAGACATAATATTTTATTAATGTTAGCAAGCCTAATTTTTTCAACAATTAATCATCATTGTTAATAATATTCTCTCAGAATAATGCTAGAAAATTGTAGTTTTTTCTGAAATTTTCAACATTTTGTTCACTTCTCACTTGTGGCGAGTTGATGCTTAATTAAAGTTACCAACATTATTTGTTCACACAATTTATTATTATTATTAATAATATTAAATTTCAATAATGCTAGAAATATGCGTTTTTTTCTGAAATTTACAACTATTTGTCTACTTTTCACATAGGGGAAGTTAAAAATTAATTCAATTTAGCAAAAATAAGTATTTAAACAAATTTTTATTGTTTATAACTATCTTTTTCCTCATTAATGCTAGATAGTTGCGGTTTCTTCTAAAATGTTTAACTTTTTACCCACTTTTTAGATAGCAAAGTAATAAATAATGCAAGTTAACAAACATAGTTGTTTGAACAATTTATAATTGTTTATAAATATTTTCTCTCAGATAAATGCTAAAAAGTTGCGGTTCTTTCTGAACTCTCAAACTTTTTGTCCACTTTTCACTTAGTGAGGTAATAATTAATGCAAGTGAACAAAAAAGCTTATTTGAACAATGAATTACTTTTTATAACTATATTCTCTTAGAGTAATGCTAGAATGTTACTTTTTTCATTTTTTAAAGTAAATTATTTTTGCTTTTTCCCCAATGTTTGAAAAAATTGATTTGAACAAAAAATCTATTTTGTATACATCTCTGATGCTAATTTATCATTTGGTCATAACTAAAAACTCAAAGCAAAGTTGAACATTTCAGAAGAAACCGCAACTTTCTAGCACTTATCTAAGAGAAAATAGTTCTAAACAATAATAATTTTTTCAAACAATTATTTTTGCTCAACTTAAGTAATTATTAAGTCACTCCAAGTGAAAAATGGACAAATAGTTGAAAATTTCAGAAGAAACCGCAACTTTCTACCATTAGCAAAGAGAATATTACTGACAATAATAATAAATTGTTTGAACAATTATTTTTTTTAACTTGAATTATTCATTACCGCTCTGGTTGAAAAATGGACAAAAGTTTAAAAAATCAGAAAAAACCGCAACTATCTAATAGAAGAAGATAGCGTTAGCAGACAATAATAATTTGCTGAAAAAAATATTTTTGCCATATTAAATTAAATATTACCTCAGTCCAAGTCAAAAGTGAACGAAAAGTTAAGAATTTCAGGAAAAACCGCAATTAGTCAAAGATAATGTTAATAACAATGATAACGAATTGTTCAAACAATTATATATGTTAACATTAATGAACCTCTCTCTAATTGAAAATTGGGCAAAAAGTGGAAAGGTTTTGAAAAAGCCGCGACTTTCTATCTTCATTCTGAGAGAAAATTGCTAAAAACAATAATGAATTGTTTACAAAATTTATTTAAACATCTAATTATCCGCTTCAAGTAGTATTTTATGTATTTATGTATTTTATGTATTAGCGCCATAAACTCGCAAAACCCTTCTTTTCACTTATGGGGTTTTTTCAAGTCCCTATAAAACAGACTTATAGGGGTGATATTTGAACATTAATATTTTATTTATATTCCATAGCTAATTGTGAAGAGAAATGTGGAGTTTTAACTCGATTCAGCTAATATTAACGATTCTGAATGAAATTTACGAAAATATATGGGGAATACGTGTGAAATTTCATGGGGCCTGCGCCACCTCTAAATATCATTTTTTTTTATGGCTTTATTTTTGTGTGGATTCGAACAAATTTCCGGGCGTTATTCATAAAATTTCAAAAAAAAATGTCCTCCCAACAAAATCTTGCACTCGAAAATTAGTTTAGTTTCTTCTGCGGCTCGTGATTGACGTCCAATTACGAAATGCATGAAATGCCGTCGCTTCCCCTTTGCTGCGGATTCCGATTACCCCTTCCCTGGCGCGTCGAAAAACTGCGAGTGGTAAAGAGTGGGCGGGGCGGGGGGCGGGGCGACTGTCCCCACCAGTTTGTAGAGAATTGAGAAAGGCTCGTGGGTGTTGCGGTCGGGTTGCTCGAGCTCAAGTCGAAGAGGTCATCCCCTCCCCTATCTCGCCATTGTGGTGCTTCAGAATCCCCCCCCTCCCCCATCCCATTCAGAAACAGGAAGCTTCTTTGCATTCCTCGAGAGCCGAATTTTCTTCTAACGATAATGATATATCAGCATATCAACAAATTGAGCACAAACAATAACAGTCACTATATACACTGTTAGAAATGTTTGCAATTTTAGTATACACGGGCATATTAAATTTCCTATATGTTTACTAAATGCATAACACATTGTAATTTTAGCCGGTGGCATTTGTTTAAGTTCTTTGCAATGCTAAAAGGTTCGGCTTCTTTCTGCGAAGATATGCGAAGTCTTGACTGTTAAAAATGTTTGCAATTTTAATATAGATTTACTATACATTTGTATAATAAATCTAAAAACTCGGTCTATGAAATATTAATTAGGAGGCTGCATATTAAATTTCATATACTTGTATATTGATAATATTTTTTTCTAGTTAAACATAAATCATACTGGGTTTTAAGTACTTTGCACTTTGATTATAAATAAGAATTTAATTTATGAATTTTGGGTCATTACTTTAGTTTTCAATATTTGACCAGATTCGGGTGCATCAAAGAACTTTAAACTTTCACGCACTGTGTTTTACTATATATGTATATTAATTTATCTAAAATCTACAAGATGATGGTATATTAAATTTGCTACACGTATATGCATATACCTTCCATTACATTTATAGTAAAATCGCTATAGAAATTTCTAACAGTGTTCTCTTTGAAAGGTATGTTTAATTTATTAACTTGAATGTAGCTCAACCATATGATTATTTGAAAATTAAAACTTTGTTCTTTAATTTCATTTTTCATCTGATCATGTTTACAGATGATGAAGACAGAACCCACGCGAAACGGAACGCGTATACTGAATTTAGTATATGCGTATACTAAATTTCTTATACATGGATACTGAATTTAGTATACGCGTATGCTAAATTTCATGTACGTGCATACTAAATTCAATAAATGCATATAAAAAATTTACTGTACGCTGGTATACTAAATTTAATTTCATGTTGTGCATTCTTGCTTCCATTACATGTATAATAAATCTACTACAGATTTTTCTGACAGTGTGTTTATTTCTGCGTAGGATATATTATGCGTAGAATATATTTTGTGTAGAAAAAATATAACAGTATTAAACCATATTAAATTCGGCGTAGGAAATATTCTATGTAGAAAAAATGTGTAGGAAAAATATGATCAGTATACGTTGTGTACAATATATTTTGTGTAGAATAATTTTGTGTGGGAACGGGTGTTACTCATCAAAATGCTGGTATTTTAATATCAATGGTTAGAGGAAATGCAAAATTGGTCGTGGAAAAATCAGGGTATTTTGCAAATGTCTTATTTTACATAGAAAAAAATGACCATACGTTACTATACGTGGTAAAGAAATGAATTACAAGAGCAACTGCATCAGTTTAGAGTTTAGAAAGTCCAAGTCGAATCTTTTGTGGAAAATGTTGCTTGTCACTTAAAAGTTAACCGGAAGGGAAGTTGACCCTTTGAGTGTAACATAAAGCGAGGGAAAATGCTCTCCATTTAAAGAGGGTCAGGTGAAATTCTTTTGAAGGAAGGCACGCAAATGACTTTGCTCGGAGGGCAGTCGGCACTCGACCCTTCGGAAAGGAGTGATTTTTCTCCCGATGCGATGCAAATGTCTCCCATTGTTCATGAGAATGGTAAAGCGGAGATTTTTCGAAAATGCGAATAGAAGTTAAGCTGCCTGCGCAGGTAAACTCGGGGTGTCCATTGTTGTAAATCTCTTAAAATAACGCGTTCGACCTGTTCAGCCTCTTTTATTTTCCTCCGCTCTACCGTCCCTAGTCACTACTCAGGAAAGCTTTGCATTTTTGATTTGCGATAAGATCAGCTTTGGGTCACCAGCACGAACAAGTGCTATTGTCCAACATGACTGGGGTCTTTCAAAATTCTAGGATTCACTTTTTATATCCCTTGACTTCCAAATTATATCCTTTAAATTTAATCTGACATTTTTACCACATTTTATCAAGTAGGGGAAACCTTCCTACAGCGGATAATCATTAAAAGATAATAATAATAATAAAAAGAAAAAAAAAATTGTGTAGAAATGGTTAATTGGCACACAATGGTGATCCTCATGAGTGAGTTTTATTAAATCTGTGAAAAATACATCATATCTTGTAGGTACGAAATTTTACAATTAAAAGTGTCATTTGACATATAAGTTGTGAAATTATAAAAATTAATAAATTTAAGAATTTTGATTTTATTTGATTCTATTATTAACTATTGATGAATCTTGCAGTATTATTAAAACATGGTTTTATTTTAACGAAGTACAATAATTGATGACAAAACAATGACATCTTTATGACAAACATTTTTTTCAAAAAGTTGCCAGAAAACATTGCAATCGAAAAAATACTTTTAAAACATATTTTTTTTTTGTACGAGAGAAATAATGTTAAGTAAATATAATTCATTTGTTATCATGAGGAATTATGTTGAGAGAGTGAAATTTTGTTCCCTTGTAAATCTCACAGTAGTATGAATACGATATTGTAAAAAATTCTGAATCAAATTGCATTAGAAACTATCAAAATTATTGTAGTTGATAATAAGTTTTCAAGTATTCCTTAAACTACAAGTATTCTTCAAACAATGTATTGTGACATACTCTGGTAAAAAATCAATATTCACATTATCAAAAACCGCAGGCAAGTAATAATTAAAACTGTTGTAAAAATAATAAAATGACTGAACAAATTTTTATTGAAGGATTATTTTTAATAACTATTTCTTCATATCAACATATATTTAATGAAAACCTTTGTATTAATTTTTTTTCTACGGAAAATTATATTTTGAAATTGTTTAAAAAATGTTAAGTTATATATGTATCCAAATTTGATGTATGTTGAAAAAATTATTCTTTTTAATTCATTGGAAGTAGTGCAATAATGTCATTACTATCCTTATAAGAATTTGAACCAGATATAAAAATAAAATTGTACTAATATATGTGGAATAATTAATTTATTTAACAGTTCAGATTAATTATTCAATTTTCTACCAGAAAAAAAAAATCTAGAAAATAGATAGTTTTAACCAAGTAGTTGAATTTTTAACTGAGAAGATTCATTTTTTCCCCAAAAAAGAAGAATTTTTATAAAATTCTTTCTTTTTTGTTAAAAATTACTTTTTCTTGTAATAAAAATGTAACTATTGCATTTTTTGTTAAAAATTGTTAGAAAATCAATCTTTTTCTTAGAATTATAATTTGCAACAAAATACATCAATTTTCAACCAAATATAGCTGAATTTTCAAATAACAAGATTAATTATTTAATTTTCTACCAGAAAAAAATTGTAGAAAATAGATAGTTTTAACCAAATAGTTGAATTTTTAATTTAAAAAACTAATATTTGCCCAAAAAAGACAAATTTTTAGAAAATTAATTCTTTTTTGTTAAAAATTAATTTTTTGTTATAAAAATGTAACAATTGCATTTTTGGTTAAAAATTGGTAGAAAATCAATCTTTTTCGTTGAAAATTCAAACGATTTTTTGAAAATTCGTCGTTTTGGCTTGCAAATTCAACTATTTTATTGCAAATTAACTTTTTTGTTGACCATTTGATTAAAAATTAAGTTTTTGGTTGAAAATTCAACAATTTGGTTGAGATTTTTTTTCTTCCTTGACTAAAAAATATTTCATGGTTGAAAATTCAACTATGTTGTTTGAAGACAATTTAAAATGTTTTGTTGGACATTCGTCGTTTTGACATGAAAATTCAACTGTTTGGTTGAAAATGGATATTTCTGTTGAAAATTAAACTATTTGCTTGAAAATTAACTTTTTTTTTTTGAAAATTCAACAATTTGGTTGAAATTTTTTATCTTTCTCGACTAAAAAATGTTGTATGTTAAAATTTTGTTTCCTTCTTGAGGATTCAACTATTTGGTTGAAATTCCTAATTTTTGGTTAAATTCGACTGTTTTTGGTTCAAATTAAAAAAAATTTAGTACAGATATCAACTATTACATTTTTTATTAAAAATTCAGCTTTTTAGTTGAAATTTTAACTAATTGGTTAAAAATTCCTTCTTTTTTTAGGTAGAAAATTAACATTTTCAACTGAAATTCAAACTTTTTCAATTTTGTTAGAAAACTGATCTTTTTTAGTGAAATTTTTTATTTTTTTATTTGAAAATTTATGTTTTTTTGGTTTAGGTTAAGGATTCAACTATTTTCTTAATAATTGCCCTTTTTTAGTTGAAATTTCAACTACTTGGTTGAATGTTTAACTACTTTATTATATATGAATTTTTTTGGTTGAACATTCATAATTTCAGTTGAAAATTCATTTTTTTAGTTGAAAATTTAACTATCTTGTTGAATATTTTATTTGAAATAATTTATTCCCCTATTTTCGTGAAAATGTTCTTATCTCTCCTGATTTAGAGCACATTGGTCTATGTAGTCCAAAATTGTAGACATTTTTAAGCCCTGCTTCAGTTGGTTTCAAATGATGTAAAATTATGTAAAAATTCAAAAAATTCAACTGTTGAAATCTTAATTTTCAATTTTCCAACTTTCAAAAGTTGAAAATTCAAGAAAAAAGCGAATTTTTTACTAAAAAGTAGTGTTAAAAATGTTATTTTTACATAATTTCACATAAAAATCCAATAAATAAACAGACCACTAAAAAATCTGTAGAACCCGTAAAATATTCTATAATCACAAAGACTATGTAAGACATTTTCAGACAATTCATTTTTTTAAATTTTTTCAAGTGAAGTATTGCCTTCCCCTAAAATATGCCGTATTTTAGTTTTCCCTTCCGGCATATTTTATCGTCAACTTAATTTATTTGTCGGCGGAATTCTGAAGAATTCCAAAGAATTTATGATGAACTAATGAAGTCAGGTTTAATTCCAATAAGTTTAAAAATTCATTTTTGCAAAATATGCCGGACTAGAAAATTAACGTAGACGCCTATCAAATACCTAACCTTATTTTGTCAACGAGAGCACGTTATTTTGGTTACAATGGTGCTTCGGTACTTTCTCTCCTGGAAAAGGGTTTGAGATTTTACCCAAACGATTTTACCCTAAATGAAGTTGGGTACTCATCTCCCCGGAAGAAAATACTCAAAAATACACAAAAGGGCCCTCAAGGATTTTTGTTTTGTTTTTGGTCTTACAATGCCCGCATGATTGCAGGCTACCATAGTCAAACATGAAATCCCATATCCAAGGACCTTGCAATTAAAGTTGGTTCAGCCCCACCATACCAATTGTACACAAAAACAGAGTGCAGATGCATAATTAAAATCAAATGATTCAGTGCAACAATTCTTAAAAATGAAATAGAAATTCCGAGTCAGAGGTGAAGTCATGAGATGGTTATTCCAGATCGAAGGTGTACCGAGAATCGCCATTACATACCGGACATTCTTGAAATTACGGAGATGAAAAGAAAGAGAGATGGTTCTTGGTAGGTAAGAATGGTAAGATGTGTGTAAAACGTGAGTTGGGTCTACTCTGCAAGAGTGTAAGAGATGGGTCAGTCAGTAATAGGCATATGTATCTCGCTTCGCGATCGATCTTGAAATAAGTTTTGGGTCTGGTCCTACGGTTCGACTCCGTAAGATATACGGCAAGATACAGGTTTTGCAACCTCGAAAACCTTCTCCCTTCTTTTACATTTACAAAGAGCAGGACCTGTTCGTAGCATCCTAATACCAGGCACTAATCTCTTGCGAGATTCACGTACGTGGGAGGAGCGTACCACATAGACTAGGTATAGGTGTGGCTCTTTATAGGTACCTACCTGTTGTTGGAACTATGCAACAATGAGGGGACCCAGCAAAAGCTAACCACAGCCAAAAACAGGCTCCATGAATTCTGCCACTTTTATTTACCTTTACACAGAATCCAAGCAGCAAGCACATAGCAAGAAGAGTCATCCTGTGATGTATCCAATCAACTTTTTAGGTTTTAGCATCATTTCAAATGACAGCTCATCAAATTATTGGAAGAAGCCTTTGGGTGAAATTGTCCCATCACGACTGTTGATGTGTATCGCCTTTTCTATACAGGTTGTGTGGGGTCCTTTCATTGCAACAGCTCTTTAATGATACCAGGAGATTTTCCGATCTAAATTAGCATTTTAATCAAATGATCACTGTAAAAAGCCACATTTGGTATAGTTTCGAGTTACAACATTTTTGAGACACGAAAGCAAAGAAAGGCACAATGACAATTTTGATTGTTCAAAATGAGACGCAACAGATTTCACAACAATGGTTTTCTGTGCTTCGGGAATATCCTGAGATCCTACAACAGATCCTGTTTCTCAATTCTCAACTAAATTCGGAAGTGATAAAATAGTATTCATCGAATGCCACACTTTGTTTTCGAATCCTTTAAATAAACGTTAACCAAATTTCGCCTGGCTGTCATGGAAAAGTTAATTAAATGTGTATGTTCAGCTTGAAGAAATCAAGAAAATAATTTTCACTATAAAACGCTGATACAACAGATTAAATACCAATGTTTCTCTGTTTTTCGGAAATATCGTGAGTATCCTGCAAGAGATCATGTTTATCAAATAAATTTGCAAGCGACAAAATAGTGTTTTCCGAATTCAATTAACTGCGTTTTCCAATCCTTTAAAGTACTGATTAATTTCGTCAAAGTTTAATGAAATAGTTTGATAAAAGTGTATGTTATGCCTCGAAAGATCAATAGAAAATACTTTGCACCATAAAACGCCGATCCTCAAAAGCAAACCGAATTTGTTTGGTTTTGAATTCAAACATTTTTGAGATGCGAAAACAAAGGAAGGCACAATGAAAATTTCTTATTGTTCAAAATGAGATGCAAAAGATTTCACATCAATGGTTTTCTGTGTGTTTGGGGATATCATGAGTATCCTACAAAAGATCATGTTTCTCAATTCTCAACTAAATTCGGAATAGACCCAATATTATTTAACAAATTCCACAACTGCGTTTTTCAATCCTATCAAACAAAAATCAATCAAATTTTAAGTTGCAATAGTTTTGAAACACGAAAACAAAGGAAAGTACAATGATTTTTCTTCAAGATGAGATGAGATTTCACATCAATGGTTTTCTGTGTTTCGGGAATATCCTGAGTATCCTAAAACAGGTCATGTCTCTCAATTCTCATTTAAATTCGGAATGGACACAATATCATTTAACAAATTGCACAACTGCGTTTTTCAATCCTTGAAAACAAAAATCAATCAAGTTTTGAGTGGAAGTAGTTATAAAACACGAAAACAAAGGAAGAAACAATGAATTTTTTCATTTCAAAATGAGATCAGATTTCACATCAATGGTTTTCTGTGTTTCGGGGATATCCTGAGTATCCTACAAAATATCATGTTTCTCAATTCTCAACTAAATTCGGAATAGACACAATATCATTTAACAAATTCCACAACTGCGTTTTTCAATCATATAAAACAAAAATCAATGAAGTTTTGAGTTGCAATAGTTATGAAACACAAAAACAAAGGAAGAAACAATGCATTTTTTTATTTCAAAATGAGATCAGATTTCACATCAACGGTTTTCTGTGTTTCGGTGATAGCCTGAGTATCCTACAAAAGATCATATTTCTCAATTCTTAACTGAATTCGGAAGTGACACAATATTATTTAACAAATTACACAGCTACGTTCTTCAATCCTTTATAACAAAGAGCAATCAGGGTTTGAGTTGCAATAGTTTTGAAAGACGAAAACAAAGGAAGAAGCAATTTTTGTTTTCAAAATAAGATGAGATTTCTCATCAATGGTTTTCTGTGTTTTCAGGGATATCCTGAGTATCCTACAACAGATCATGTTTCTCAATTCTCAACTAAATTTGGAAATGACACAATATTATTTAACAAATTCCACAACTGCATTTTTCAATCCTTTAAAACAAAAATCAATTAAGTTTTGAATTGCAATAGTTTTGAAACATGAAAACAAAGGAAAAAGCAATTACATTTTTTCTTTATTTCAAAATGAGATGAGATTTCGGATCAATGGTTTTCTATGTTTCATGGATATCCTGAGTATCCTACAACAGATCATGTTTCTCAATTCTCAACTAAATTCGGAATAGACAAAATATTATTTAACAAATTCCACAACAGCGTTTTTCAATCCTTTTAAACAAGAATCAATCAAATTTTAAGTTGCAATAGTTTTGAAACACGAAAACAAAGGAAAGTACAACGATTTTTTTTCAAGATGAGATGAGATTTCACATCAATGGTTTTCTGTGTTTCGGGAATATCCTGAGTATCCTACAATAGATCATGTTTCTCAATTTTCAACTAAATTCGAAAATGATACAATATTATTTAACAAATTCGACAACTGCGTTTTTCAATCCTTTAAAACAAAAATCAATTAAGTTTTGAGTTGCAATAGTTTTGAAACACGAAAACAAAGGAAAAAGCAATGACATTTTTTCTTTATTTCAAAATGAGATGAGATTTCAGATCAATGGTTTTCTGTGTTTCTGGGATATCCTGAGTATCCTACAACAGATTATGTTTCTCAATTCTCAACTGAATTCGGAAGTGACACAATATTATTGAACTAATTCCACAACTGCGTTTTTCAATATTTTAAACAAAAATCAATCAAGTTTTCAGTTGGAATAGTTTTGAAACACGAAAACAAAAGAAGAAACAATGGATTTTTTTATTTCAAGATGAGATGATATTTCACATCAATGGTCTAATGTGTTTCGGGGATATACTGAGTATTCTACAACAGATCATGTTTCTGAATTCTCAACAAAATTCGGAATAGACACAATATCATGGAACAAATTCCACAACTGCGTTTTTCAATCCTGTAAAACAAAAATCAATCAAATTTTGAGTGGCAATAGTTTTGAAACACGAAAGAAAGGAAAAAACAATACATTTTTTTTAATTTCAAAATGAGATGATGTTTCACATCAATGGTTTTCTGTGTTTCGGGGATATCCTCAGTATCCTACAACAGATCATGTTTCTCAATTCTCAACTTAATTCGAAAGTGATAAAATAGTATTGTAATTAACGTAATAATATTAGTAGTATTTACTTATATTAGTATTCATATTAATGTTATTATTCATAAATGCATGAAATAATCAATCAATAAACAAATAAGGGGTTATCCACAAATTAGGTTAGGTGCTTTCTGAAATTTTCAACCCCCACTCCCTTCATTTAAGATAACATGAGATTGTATCCCAACCCTAAAAAATCTTACTAAGATTTTATAAACATAGTTTATTATAAATTATTAAACAAATTATTAAACAAATCATTAAACATATGTTTCATATTAAACAAACATACATATAAAATATCAACAATAAAATAAAAAAATAAAATATTTAGAAAATAAATTTTATTAATAACAATTAAGTATTTAGCTTTCCCCCTTTACTCGTTTGAATACAAACTCAATTAATAAATCCCAATCTGAAAATCCAACTATTTTTGGTTAAAAGTTAATTCTTTTCGGTTGCAGAGTCTACTCTTAAATTTCTGGATAAGAGTTCATGTTTGTTGGGTGAAAATGTTATTATTTCATTATTTAATTTAGAAGTTTATTATTTCATTAAACATTGTCCTTTTTAGTTGAAAATTCAAATCTTTTGTTAAAAACTCATCAATTTGGTTTAAAAATTTATCTTTTTTTTAATCGAAATGTCATCTTTTTTTATTAAAAATTATACAGGTAAAAATTAAACTTTTTCGGTTGAAAATTAACTTTTTCTTGAACATGAACATTTTCAGGTTAAAAATTAAACTCTGTTGTAGAAAATTCGTATTTTTTCCTATTTTAATCATTTTGTAGAAAATTCCGTTATTTTGTCAAAAAATGAACTACTTTCTTAAGTTTGTTCTTTTTTAGTTGAAGATTCATCATTTAAGTTGAAAATCCATTTTTTTTTAATTGAAAATTTATGTGTTTTGTTGAAAATGTGTCCTTTTTGATAGAAAATGTATGTTTTTGGTTACAAAATTAAGTTGAAGATTCATCAGATTGTTTTAAAATTAAACTGCTTTTATGAAAATTCGTATTTTTGGTTCAAAATTAATTTTTTAATTCATTTTTTTATTTTTTTTTTTTTATTGAAAATTATTATTTTTTAAAATGAAAAATTTAGTTTATAAATTCCACAATTTTGTAGGAATTTTATGTATTTTGTTGGAAATTCGTCTTTTTTTTTTGTAAAAAATCAATCTTCTTGGTTGAAAATTCAACTAATTGGATAAAATTTATTTTTTATTCAAAATGCATCTTTTTAGCTTAAAAATTGAACTGTCTGGTTCAAAATTAAACTATTTTGGTTAAAAATAAACTTTCTTGTTGAAAATTTGCATTTTTGGGTTAAAAATTAAATTTTTTTGTATAAAATTTGTATTTTTTTTTCGAAATTTTAACAATTTCGTAGAAAATTAAACTATTTGGTCAAAAGTTGAACCACTTTGTTAAAGGTTCATTTTTTTTAATTAAAGATTCATAATTTTTTTTTAAATCCACTTTTTTGTTGTTAAAAATTTTAATATTTGCTCGAAAATTTATGTATTTTGTTGAAAATTGGGCATTTTTGGTTAAATTCAACTGGTTTTGATTAAAAATGAGAATCTTTTTTGTCTGAAATATCAATTATTACATTTTTGTTGAAAATTTTGTTAAATGACAATTTAACTAAACATTGTTGAAATCGAAAAAATTTGAGATGCTAAAAAACGTTAAATATTAAATAAATATATTTTGTTTATTCTTTATTTTATAAATAATGTATTTTATGATACATGTCAATAAATTAAAAATTTGGGAAGTTCATTAAAACAAATCATAATTTAATATCCTTCTCATAGCAAACCGTCAACCGGGTAAAAACAAAATTAAATTTTTTCAAAAATCATGTTTTCAAAAAAAATTTTTTAAAGCCTTTTTGCATTTTTAGTAACAAGGAACAGTATTGAAGCTATTCAATATTTATTGCTGTGTATAAAGTTCAATCCCCATCAATTCTTACGTAAAGAGAAATGGAATATTTTGCGAGGCTGAACTTTAAAGAGATATTCTCATTTAAATAATTGCGAATACCTCGATTTGCATAACTTTTTAGTGAGAGTGAAAAAAACGAGTAATTTTTATTGTGAATAAAATTTTTCTTTAAAAGTGATTATCATAAAATGTCTTTCAGAGACGAGTGAAAAGTGCACATTTTTTGCAAGGTGTACCAACACTCAGAAGAATAATCCTTTGATTCAAAAAAAGTTTCTTTCGTTTAAACAAAACGGTTTCTTCTTCCAATAAAAATGTTTCTTTAATTTGAAATAATTGTCTTCATTTTGCAGAGTAGATTTCTATTATCGACATGTTACCGACATCGAGACGATTCCACGGATGAACTGGTTCTCTAGAAACTTAGCACGGGCACATTGAAGTTCTAGAAACTTAGCACGGACACATTGAAGTTCTAGAAACTTAGCACGGACACATTGAAGTTCTAGAAACTTAGCACAGACACAAACCACTTGAGCTGTGGAATGGTCTCGATGTCGGTAACATGTCGGTAACAGGAATCTTGGATTAGAACTCAACCTACTCATCTACTTTGAAGTTATTTTTGGATAAATGAATAAAAATGATGTTAAGGAAACGGTTTCTTTAATTGAAGAAAAATATTTTCCTGAGTGAAGCTGGCGTGCATTGAAGCCTCGTGTATGTATTATTTGCACTTTGGGTGAAATAGAGGCAAAGCTGAGAAAATTGCACAGATTGAGGAGAGACTGACAAAATCTGAGAACCTCTCGCTCAAAACCGATATCTTGGCTTACTTACAATAATTGCCGATCTTCGATTCACTAACTGTAAGCTTTCGGGTCCAACCCGCAGCGCGATCGTAGATCTTCCGTTCGACCTTTCCTGAAATCCCATCAAATTCTTCGTGAATCGATTTGGAATGGGTAAACCTATTTTTTTTCGTCAGATATCTTTCTTGGCAATCAAACATATTATAAGGAATCTGTAGGTCCTACACTCTCCCTCCATTAACTGAAGTTTGGTGGGACTGACGCTATAACTTGACTCTCCACCCTAAGACGACTAGCTACTTAATTTGGACTCGCAAAATACATTTCTCAATAAAATAGGGTTATATGTGACTGAAATTAGTGAATTTCAAAGCAGTTTCACAATTCAGGTGGCTGTTTGAATAGAGAAAAAAAATTCCGGTCAATTCCTGGTCATCAAATATTTTTGACGGTCTTTAAAAAATACTTTAATACAATTTTAATATAATGGTTTTTGTTATTCCCTTAATCATTATAGCAACAATTTCTTTCATGCGATATCTTTCTTAGTAATCAAAAAACGTGAAGAAATCTGTGGGCCTCTCTAAATGATACACAAATTATTGTAAATACTTTCGATAAAAAAAACAGAAAATTAAAATCGAAAAAACTGAAAGGATACAAAAATTAGGGATGATATTGAGGTTATAGTTCTGTCCCTACACTCCCACTCCATTAACCGAAGTTTGGTGGGACTGACGTTATAACGTTCTGAAATTAAAAAAAGAAAAAAAAAACGGCATCTATTTTTTCTCTTTATGGTTATTAAAATTATGCATCGACCTATACCAACAAAAATTTACTCAGTTGTGAATTATTCATCGAGGAAGTTTTTTTGTATTCCCTGTAAAATTAATGGCTTTACCCATTTTTTTTTAAATTCCTCTTTTTCAAAAAACTTTCCCGTTTCCTCATATTTCTCGTTTTCTCGCTTAAATGCTTATTGGTTCAAATTTCATTTCGTTTAGTTAAAAAATATACTATTTGGTTGAAGATTTAACAAATTTAAACTTTAAAAATATAACTATAAAATTTTTAATTGAGAATTCATCTTTTTTGTTTGGAAATTCAACTAGTTAGTTGACAGTCAATCTATTTTGTTGAAAATTCTTTTTTTTTTTTAAAGTAATGAATTTGTTCAAAATTCGTTTTTGTTGTTGTTGAAAATATATTTTTTCAACTACAAATTTAAGAATTTTAATTTTGTATACAAATTGATAATTTTTAGCTTGAAAGTCAGCATTTTGGATGAAAATTAACTTTCTTTGTTGAAAATTCATATTTTCGGATTAAAAGTTCAATAGTTTTGTAGGAAATTCATCTTTTTGGCTTAAAATCCAACTGTTTAGTTGAAGCTTTATCTCTTTGGTTAAAAAATTTAACTATTTTGTTGAAAATTGTTTTTTTTTTTTTTGGTTGGAAATTAATTTTTTGAACTCAAAATTGAACTATTTGGGGTTCAAAGTTGATCTACTTTGTTAAAAATTTAACTATTTTTTTAGATGGAGATTTATATTAATTCAGGGATAGAAAAATATTGACGTGGATAGATAAAGATAGGATGAGATAGAGAAGCGAGTACTGAAAAAGATAGACGTGAATTCGTATCGAAAAATAGATAGAAAAAGATTGACGTCGATAGATGTATGATACAATGAGAGAGGAAAGAGGAAAGAGGAGTTTGAAAAAGATAGCTGGAAATTTAGATTAATTCAGGGATAGAAAAATATTGACGTGGATAGATGAAGGATAGGAGGAGATAGAGAAGCGGGTATTGGAAAAGATAGAAGTGAATTCATATCGAAAAATAGATGGAAAAAGATTGACGTCGATAGATGTATGATACAATGAGATAGGGAAGAGGAGATTGAATAAGATAGCTGGAAATTTAGATTAATTCAGGGATAGAAAAATATTGACGTGGGTAGATAAATAATAGGATGAGATAGAGAAGAGGGCATTGAAAGAGATAGATGTGAATTCAGATTGAAAAATAAATAGAAAAAGAAAAAGAAAGAAAAAGAAAAAGATTGAAGATTGAAGAAGAGATAGAATGGCTGAGGGTAAAATTAGCCAACAAGTGAAATCAGGCTTCGGGACTATAAGTAGAGGCCTGGCAAACCATTTTCTTTCAAGTTCGACACAGTTGTCGAATGTGAGGTATGGCAATTAATGTTAAGTGTGTAGGCATAGAAGCATGGACGTCACCTTGTCTTTCTGATACGTGGTCAACGTTAAATTAATTTTTTAAATGATTTCTTCACTTTTTGATGGACTCCCCAATTTTGAGGGATAGAAAAAGATAAGAGTCCTCGGTCACGAAGGATACAGAAAAGGATTGGAAAAGATTGAAAAAGATTGAAATTCGTAATAGGTAGATAGACTCAGGGATAGAAAAAGATAAGTCTTCGGTCAAGAAGGATAGAGAAAGAAATTGAAAACGATTGGAATTCGTAGTAGATAGATAGACTAGGGGATAGAAAAAGATAAGAGTCCTCAGTCACGAAGGATAGAGAAAGGGATTGAAAAAATTGAAATTCGTAATAAATAGGTAGGCTAAGGGATCGAAAAAGATAAGAGTCTTCGGTCACGAAGGGTAGAGAAAAAGATAGAAAATTATTGAGATTAGGGACAAGAAAAAATAACGTTTTAGGGATGCAAAGTGACCCATTGAGATAGATAGAATAGTTCTATCTTTTCCTATCCCCAAATTTCTATCTTTTTCAATCTTTTTAATACCAGCAGGGAGATTTAGCACGGACACGAACCACGTTTTTCAGCACGGAACGGAACCATGTCGGTAACATATGGGCAAAAGGAATCTTGCGTTAGAAACCTTTCTATCTATCTACTGATTAGGCCGCAGAGATGAACAGAGCTTAAAAATTTAATTTTTTATCATGTTTCAACAATAATGCATTTTTGATTGAAGAAAATAAAATATATTTCTATAAAATCTTATAGCAAAAAAAAATGTCAGTTAAGTTCAATGAACCTAGCTCTTTCTTTTTTCTCTCTCTTTCTTCTTTTAAACCGTTTCCATTTTTAATTCAAATGGAAAAATCCAATTTAAATACAACTTTTCATATATACTAAATTAGTATTTTAATTTTAATTTAATTAATTAAGCGTACCTACCTTTTTATTTTGTTCAATTATAAACAAAAAAACATGAAATCCCACCAAAAACATCTGTGATGCAAACAGTTTACCAAGTACAACTATATGAATTTGTAAAATCAATGTTGGCCAAGTAATTTGGGAACAATTATTAATAATGAAATCTATAATGAAACATTTTTGTACCTGTGCTGAAACCTTGGCGGAAGCCTGGTACTAGCTCGTATTTCTTAATGGATCCGGCTCGAGCCCGGCTAGAGAGCACGACGCGGATGAAATACACTTGAACTGACTCGAACCTCGAAACCATTTTTGGAGCGATGAAAAAGTGTCATTCAGTGTCATGTTTGTGGTGTTTTAACCTTAAACATATTTTTAGAGCCAGATTAAACTGCTTGTCGATATTTGGAACGCGCGTGGAGAGTGAAGTACATAAAAAGAACATTGTGGTTAGTGGTTTAAGTTTTTCTTTCAAATTTTCAACGTCAAGATGTATCGGTACTTGGCATTCGGCAATCCGTGTTTTCAACGTAACGTTATCGACTAAATACTTGCTGAAGAATTCGTCATATTGATACAGGAACAAGTGTAACGAGTTGCGTGACTCTGCCGATGAAACGGCACTGGCTAACGGTACTGAGCCGCCAGTGCAGTTTGAGTGCCTGTTTTTGCTGATTTTGGCACCCAAATGGCACTAAGAGTGATGCGACGGTCATATAATTGGTCCTATTGTATTCGTCACGTACTTGTCGGGCAGATTGATTTACAGTAGTTGGCCGCCATTAGCCGAATTCCTTTTTAAAATGTTCTTTAAATTATTTACACATTTTTTAATTGATGAATTTTCTCATTATATACGTTACAGGCCAAGTATATAATTGGGCAATAAATATAATCCATAGGCATTATATATAATGCCCAACAGAGGCCAGGCAAAGTATGTAATACTCTCTATTATGCAGATTGCCTAGGCATTATATATAATGCCCAGAAGAGATCAGGCAAAGTGTGGAATAAACATTCTCCATTTGAGCTGTGTTTCTTTTTTTTAAACCTTCATTACTTTGGTGATTTTAAACATATGAAGATGAATTTTTATTGTCGATTAAATATCGTCCCCAGAAGTCTGTTTTATTGGGCCTCAAGCAATCCAATAAGTGAAAAATTGCGTTTTGCGAGTTTTTGGCTCTAATTATTTATAATGCATAAAATACTACTTTCTATTATTAATTAGATGCTTATATACATTAATTAAATAATTAATTATAGTTCTTAGGAATTTTCACTCAGAATAGAGTTCGGAAGTCGAAGTTTTTCCGAATTTTTAACTTATTTTCAACTTTTTGATTAGAGTGAGGTAATAAATAATTAAAGTTGACAAAAATATTTGTTTAAACAATTCAGTATCATTTTTATTAATATTACTTTGAATAATGCTAGAAAGTTGTGGTTTTTGATGAAATATTCAACATTTTTTCCACTTTTAAATTAGTGTGAGGTAATAATGGATTCAATTTCACAAATCTAATGTTTTTTAACAAATTTTTATTGTTTCTAACTATCTTCTCCAACAGTTATGTTAGTTGCGGTTTCTTTTCTGAAATGTCCAACTTATAGTCCACTTTGTACTAAGGGTGAGGTAATGATTAATGCAAATGTTAAAAGTAAACAAAATTTTTAAAATTTCAGAAAAAAACGGCCTGGATTATATACTTTGCCTGTAACATATACACCATGAAGGTAAAACGTATTTCTCATGAGAAAAAAAGACGTTGACGTAAATTTTATTGAGATTCGTCAATAATAGGTGAATCCAGTTGAAACTCAACATTTTTCTTCACAATTAGCTATGGAATACAAATGAATAATTACTTTTTAATAATCACCCCCGCCCAGAGTCTGTTTTATATAGAATCCCAAAAAAAAACCCATGAGTGAAAAATTGGGCTTTGCGAGTTTTTGGTGCTAATTATAATTTTTTTTTAATACAAATTATTTTTGATACATAAAATACTACTTTTTATAGAATATATATATAAAGTAGAATCCTGCCTTAACAATTTTTTAATTGAAAAGTGTTAATAGCTTCCATTTTTTACGGGTAAATTATTGAGCGTTCGAAATAAAACTTTTTTAAGCTTTAATTTTAAAAGTTTAAAATTCAAAAGTATTCCACTTTGAGTGTTTTAATTTGCAGTTCAGTTTTTATGACTTTAAATGAAAAAATTTGTGTCTTCAAGAGTTCGCATCTTTTAATTTCAATGGCCTTGATCAATTCTTTCTCAATTGATTAAGTTTTATTTGCAGTCAAAAAATTGTTCTTTTTCGACCTAGGACAAATATTGAAAACATTGCAATAAAATAATTTAAAATTACATATATGGTGTCCAATCGATTGCGATATATTTGAAAAAAACTTCAAACGTAAGGTACAAATACAAATACATAAAAATTTATGAATTGTAGAAACTTATACTTTATTGTTAATTTTTTTATTTTTCTACAAGAAAATACAAGAAAAAAATAGCTGTTTGTATTTAACTGTATTTTTTGTTAAATTTGGTACATTTTATTACAAAAATGTACATGTTTTAACAAAAAATTACAACTGTAGAAATGTTGTATTTTCTTGTAAAAATGTTTTCCACCAGGGACAAATTCTTTTCTACAGTCATGCAAATAGTATTTTCAACTATTTTATCAGTCGAAGTTATGATTTGCAAAGAACCGTGAAACGGTGGAATAGAATAGCTAGAATTAAATACGTGAGTCGTAATTTTAACTTGAAATTGAATATGAAAAATTATAGTCACATGTATATTACTCAATTTTTATTTTATTCTAAATACATATTGTTGTTCACTTGCCGAAATATATTTTGTATTTTGTATTTACTTTAACTAGTGCCTATTTCTTTTTAAATTAAGTTTTTATGAATTATCATCTTATAGTTATTATGATTTTTAAATTATAAAATTAAGAAAGTGAAAAAAGTTACTGGCGTAACTTTAACTAGTTACTAAAAAAAATTAACTTACCCAACACTGAATTCAACAGTTTTTGGTTTAAAATTAAATTTTTTTGTTGAAATACCAACAATTACATTTTCCGTAGATAATTTATCTTTTCCGGTTTAAAATTTCACTGTTTTGTAGAAAATTCGTTGTTTTTGTTTAAAAATTCAATAATTTGGTAGAATATTCAACTATTTGGTTGAAGATTCAACTATTTAGTTACAATGCATATTTTAGGGTCGAAAATATAGCTAATTTGTAGAAAACTCGTCTTTTCGTCTTGAAAATTTAATAATTTGGTGGAAAATTCAACTATTTGGTTGAAAATTAACTTTTTTGTTGAAAATTGTTATTTTTTTGATGAATTGAAATGCTTTTTCGGTTTAAAATTATTTTTTTTTGTGAAAAATCAAAAAATACATCTTCCGTAGATAATACATCTTTTTTGGTTTAAAATTTTATTGTTTTGTAGAAACTTCGTCGTTTTGTCTTGAAAAT
Organism: Andricus grossulariae; assembly: GCA_011634705.1. Lineage (NCBI taxonomy): Eukaryota > Metazoa > Arthropoda > Insecta > Hymenoptera > Cynipidae > Andricus > Andricus grossulariae. The sequence continues at coordinate 29,269,097 of JAABKJ010007545.1, read as the reverse complement.
TAAACCATTTTGTTGAAAATTTACTTTTTTTGTTAAAATTTACCCAGGTGAAAAAGTTATATATAGTGGGTAAAATACTGATATTTTTCCTTTGTTTTATACAGAAAAGTTTATAAAAAAATAAAAAAGATCATATTTTGTCTCGTCCACTATATATAAACTATATATACTTTTTTCACCTGGATTAACTATTTTGTTAAAAATTCTTATTTTCTTTTGGTGAATTCAACTGTTTTGCTTCAAAATTAAATTTTTTGTTTGGTTGAAATATCAACAATTATATTTTACGTGGAGAATTGACCTTTTTTGTTTGAAAATTCAATCGCTTTGTAGAAAATTCGCTGCTTTTGTTTGAAAATTAAACAATTTGGTAAAAAATCAACTGTTTGGTTGAAAATTTAACTATTTAGTTGAAAAGTCAAATATTTGGTTGCAAATTTAACTTTTTGTTTGAAAATTCATATTTGAGGGTTGCAAATATAACTGTTTTGTTGGAAAATTCGTCTTTTAGGCTTGAGAATATATTATTTCTTGGTTGAAAATGCACCTCAGTGTGGTTGAAAATTTAACTATTTTGATGAAAGTGCGTTTTTTTTTGGTTTAAAATGAACATTTTTTTTAAAATTACCTTTTTTGCGAAAAATTAATAATTTCGGGTTGAAAATCCAACTTTTTGATGGAAAATTCAACTACTTGGTTGAAAATGAACTTTTTTGATGAAAATTACACTATTTTGTTGAAAATTCCTTGTTTTTATTTGAAAATTCAACAGTTGGGTAGTAATTTCAACTATTTGGTTTAAAATTAACTTTTTTGTTGAACACTTACATTTTCGGATTGAAAATGAAACTGTTTTGTAGAAAATTTAACAGTTTGGTGGAAAATGAAACTATTTGGTTTAAAATTAACTTTTTTGTTAAAAATTCAACTATTTTGTTGAAAAATCTTATTGTTTGATACTTGAAATTGTTACCTAAATTTCAGAACTGGGTCTTAAATCTAGATAAATTTTAATGAATTTAATCGAAAGAATTTTAAGGTATAACAATTATAAGAATTCTTTTCTAGAATCATGCAAATAGTATTTTTAACTATTTTATCAGTCGAAAGTTATGATTTACATAGAACCATGAAACAGTGGAATAGAATTGCTGGAATTAAATATACGTGAGTCGTAATTTTAACTTGAAATAAATATAAAAAATCATAGTGACATGTCTATTACTCAATTTGAATTTTATTCTATATATACATTGTTGTTCACTTGCCGAAATATATTGTGTATTTTTTATTTACTTGAACTAATGCCTATTTCTTTTTAAATTACGTTTTTATGAATTTTGATGTTCAAATTATAAAATTGAGGAAGTAAAAAAGTAACTTTTTAGGTAACAGTTACAAGTAACGTAACTTTACTAGTTATCTTTTTTCGCTAAGTAACGTAACTGTAACTAGTTACTAAAAAAAGTAACTTACCCAACACTGATTTAAAAACTAATAAACCCTTCTGAAAAAGAGAAAATTTATCTCCACAGTTTATAAATTTTTATGTGAAATAGAAAATCAGGCGCTTTATCATTCAACACGTGAGAAAGATAGTTTATCATGTTTAATATTTCTACACAAACCAGAGCAAGTTTATAGCGGTGGAATGTATATAATTGGTATACGTCATATATATGACGACAAAAGTGAAGTCACGTGGCGTTTCATATGTTCATATTACAACATAAAAGACACCAGATGGATCCTAAACATGTCCCATTAATCCATTCTTTATGCATTTTGCATTATGACTTGCTCCTATAAAACACGTAACGGATCTTGACCTAAAAAAAATCAGGCCTCGGACTCAAGATTTGTTTGCTGAAATTTTAAACCACGTACCCCCCTTTGTTCAAGTAAAAGAAGATTAATTTTCTACTATGAAAGACTAATTTTCAATATAATACTTCAATTTTGAACCATATCGTGGAATTTTCAAGATGAAAAGACGAGTTTTCTACAAAACAGTTGAATTTTCAATCAAATAATTACATTTTTAACAAAGAAGAAAAATTTTCAACCAAATAGATTAATTTTATACCAGAAGAGAATTTTTTTTAAGTTGCATAAATTGTCAACTAAATACTTTGAACAATGGATGTGAAGTTAGTCTAAATTTTATTTTATTTATTTTCAGTTTATATTTTTTTCGTTTCTAAATTTTGTTATCCGAATAGTTGAATTTTCAAACCAAAATTACGAATTTTATATAAAACAGTTGAATTAACAACCCGAGAATATTTTTCAATAAAATAGTTAATTTACTATAAATCAGTTGCCTTTTCAACAAAAAAGTTAAATTTTCAGTTAAAATATTACTTTTTAGCAAACAGAAAAAACGAATTTTCAACTAAAATTATAAATATTCAACCAACAAAATGAGCATTTAGGAAAGTAGTTCAACTTTCAACTAATGAGTTTAATGGGAATCGTGCAACTGTGTACGGAGCACCTGCGCACGTCTAAATTAATATGATAAGATTTTCAACTGACATGTCCACGTGCACATATGGTACACTCCCAACTGTGCACTTCTCAATTAATGCGATCAGATTTTTCACTTGAAAGTACACGTGCACAGGTGGTACTCTCGTAATTGAACACGTCTCATTTAATACAATCAGATTTTCAACTTACAAGTCCATGTGTACAGATGGTATCCTCCCAACTGTGCACGTCTCAATTAATACGATCAGATTATCAACTCACAAGTCCACGTGCATATGAGACTCCCAAATGTGCAAGTCTTAATTAATACGATTAGACTTTTCATTTAAAAGTCCACGTGCACAGATGGTACCCTCCCAATTCCAACTGTACACGTCTCGATTACTACGATCAGATTTTCAACCTACAAGTCCACGTGCACATACAGGAGGCTCCTAACTGTACACGTCTCAATTAATACGATTAAAATTTTCACTGACAAGTCCACGTGCACCAGTGGTACGCTTCCAACTGTGCACGTCTCAATTACTACAATCAGATTTTAAACTTACAAGTCCGCGTGCACAGATGGTACCCTGACAACTGTGCACGTCTCAACTAATACGATCAGGTTTTCAACTTACAAGTCCACATGCACAGATGGGAGACTCCCAACTGAGCACGTTTTAATTATTACGATCATATTTTCAACTTACAAGTCCACGTGCACGTATGAGAGTCTCCCGTATGTTCACGTGTACAGGTGGAAGTCTAACATCTGTCCACGTGCACAGTTGGGAGTCTCCCATATGTTCACTTTTACAGTTGGGAGTCTACCATCTGTGCACGTGGACTTGTGAGAGAAAAATATGATCGTAATAACTAACAATTGAAACGTGCACAAAAGGGAGTCTTCCATTTATGCAGGTGGACTTGTAAGTTAAAAACGTGCACAGTTGGGAGTGTACCATCTGTGTACGTGGGTTTTTAACCAAATGCATACATTTTTGACGAAACAGATAAATTTGCTGGCAAATTATTGAAATTTCGAGCGGAAACTACGAATTTTCTACCATACATTTGAATTTTTAACAAAGAATTTCATTTTTAATCGAAACATATTTTTTTCTTATACAAACAGTTGCATTTTTAACCAAAAAAATAGTTGAATTTTCAATAAAAAAAAATTGTAAGTCAGGAAAGAAAAAAAAATCAGTTAGATTCTTGAATTTTCAAGCCAAAAAGATGAATATTCAATCAAGAAATATGAATTTTTAACAAAATTGTTGAATTTTTAACAAAATTGTTGAATTTTTAACAAACGAATTTAATTTCGAACCAAATAATACAATTTTTAACAAAAAAAGATGAATGCTTAAACGAAAATTTAACAGTAGACTTTTCAACCGAAAAGCATCAACTTTCAACCAAAAATATTTGGATTTTTTTCTTAGGTTTTTCTATTAATCAAATTCGCATTAAAGTGAAAAAAATAAGGATTTTAATTTTAAATCAAAAAGAATTAATTGCACTCAACCAAAAAAAGCAAATTTTTAACTAAATAGTGGAATCTTCAACCAAAAGTGATCAATTTTATAACATAATCTACAAAACATTGCATTTTCAACCCGAAAATATAAATTTACACGAAAAATCTTAATTTTCAACTCAATTGTATGTATTTTCCATTTTCTATAAATATTGGAATCTTCAACAGAAAAATATGAATTTTTAACAAGAAGTTTCAAAAATTTTCAACCTAATAGTTGAATTTTCTACCAAAAAGTAAAATTTTCAAGCCAAAAACATTAATTTTCTACAAAACAGATGATTTTTAAACTTAAAAACATGAATTTTTAACAAAAAAAGGTCATTTTCAACCAAATGAATTTTCAATCAAAATAGCCGATTTTCCACCCAAAAAGATGAATTTTGAACGATAAAATTTGTATCACAAATAAAATAGTAGAATTTTCTACCAAAAGAATGTACTTTTAAGAAAAAATAGTGGGATTTTTTTATCAGGTTCTATTCATTTGAAAAAAATGGGAAAAGACTGTGAAAATGAGGTATTTTGATAATTTATAGACATATAGCATTAAATCATAACGTTTAAAAAAAACACTGAAACTCATTTTTAATACTTGAAAAATTGTATGCACTATGTGTCTGTGATTGTCATTCACACATATTATAAAAGTATTAGTTCAGTAATCCTAAAGGGAAACAGAAATCTTTAGCGGATATCGCACATATATAAAATATACTATCAGGGAGAATAAAAAAATTTAATTTCATTCTCTGTTTGGATATTGCGAAAAACTATTCCATAACTTCTAATTCCAGACTTCAGAGCCTAAAATGCTTTCAAAACAGGGGAAATAGGGATTTTTTCGGGAACAAAAGGGGAATATATAATAGGGAAATAAACTCCTTTAAATAAAATTAATGTATAGGTAACATTTTGAATTGAATATGAAAGGCTTAAAATTTCAAGTCGAAATATATTGCATTTTCAATATATTTCTAGCAAAAAGATACATTTCTTCCAAAAGAGATGAATTTTCAACGAAAGAATTGAGTTTTCAAGACAAAAGGTCGAATATGTTTGAGAAAATAGTTGAATTTTAAACCCGAAAAGATGTATATTCTACAAAAAAGTTAATTTTCAAACAGGAAAGATGATTTTTCAACCAAATAGTTGAATTGCCAGAAAAAAAGAGATTAAAAGTCACCCAAACACGTTAAATTTTTAACCAAATAGTTCAATGTTCAAGTTAAAAAGACCAGTTTTTTAGAAGACGCTTGAATTTTCAACCAAGAAAAATTAATCAAAAGTCAATCAAGAACTTTTCTACTAAATAAGATGAATATGCAACAAAATAGTTGAATTATCTACCAAAAAAAGAAGAATTATTAATGGAATAGTTAAATTTTTAACGAAATAGTTAAACTTTCAAGAAAAAGGACGAATTTTTAACAAAGCAATTATATTTTCAACCAAATAGTAGAATTTTCAAACAAAAAAGACAAATATGCCTGTTGGGAAAATTTTTACAAAAAAGTACAAAAAACTAAAACCATTTTTACAGGAATCTATAAATAAATACAATAAATTACATATACAACCAAAATTACAAAAAAGTACAACAATAAGAATTTGCAACTACAAGAATCTACAGAAATTTACAGGTTTTGCAGCCAAAAAGTTGTTTTTTTTTCACCTAGGATGACAAATATTTAGAATATTGCATTTTAATTCGGGAATTTTATTACTCGAAAATTCTATTATTCGGGAATTTTTCAATTCGGGAATTTTACAGTGTCGGGAATTTTATTCTTCGAAATTTTTCAGTCGTCCCATATTGTTATCAAAAAGAAAATAATTTTTAATGTTGAAAGTTTCTAAAGTTAATGCTTGAATTTAAAATAAAAGTAACTGAAGAAAATATATTTTTGCGTATAAAATTTTTATTTCAATTATTGTTATTTTTCATTCAAACAATAATTTTAGAAACTTTAAAGATTAAACATATTTTTTTAAATAAAAATATTTAATTATTGTATTTTTACTAAACAAATAAAATTTATTTAACAAAATGAATTGCTTAAATTCGGGAATTTTCTAGTTCGGATATTTTATGATTCGTCAATTTTCAGTCAGGAATTTTATTATCCAGGAATTTTCAAATTCGGCAATATTATAAACTGTTCGGGAATTTTATTATTCGGAAATTTTATTATTCGGGAATTTTAGTGTGTCGTGAATTTTATTTTTCGGAATTTTTTAGTCGTTCCATAATTTTATCAAACAGAAAATCATTTTCAATGTTTAAAGTTTCTACAATTATTGCTGAATTTAAAATAACAATAATTGAAAAAAATATATATTTCTGAATGAACATTTGTTTTCAATTATTTTAATTTTAAACTCAAACCATAATTTTAGAAACTGTAAACGTTAAAAATAATTTTGTTATAAAAATATTTGAATATTTTTTAATTAACAAATAAAATTGATTAAAAAATGTTAATTGTTTAAATTCGGGAATTTTCTAGTTCGGATATTTTATAATTCGGCAATTTTCTGTCAGGAATTTTATTATTCGGGAATTTTCAAATTCGGTATTACTATAAACTGTCCGGAATTTTATTTTTCGGGAATTTTCCAATTCGGCAATATTATAAACGGTTCGGGAATTTAATTATTCGGGAGGTTTCAAATTCGGTAATATTATAAACTGTTCGGAATTGTATTATTAAGGAACTTTACAGTGTTGTGAATTTTACTTTTCGGAATTTTTTAGTCGTTCCATAATCTTATCAAACAGAAAATCATTTTTAATTTTTAAAGTTTCTACAATTATTGCTGAATTTAAAATAACAATAATTGAAAAAATATATTCCTGAATGAACATTTGTTTTCAATTATTTTAATTTTAAATTCAAACCATAATTTTAGAAACTTTAAACATTAGAAATAATTTTGTTATCAAAATATTTGAATATTGTATTTTCAATAAACAAATAAAATTTATTAAAAAATGTTAATTATTTAAATTCGGGAATTTTCTAGTTCGGATATTTTATAATTCGGCAATTTTCTGTCAGTAATTTTATTATTTGGGAATTTTTAAATTCTGGAATTTTGTTGTTTTGCGAAATTTTATTTTTCGGGATTTTTTAGTTATTCCGAATTTCAAATGGCTCAATTTTTAATATTTAAACGGAAATATTATTAATGTAGGATTGAAATAGATAATAATCAGTGAACATAAAAAATAATCATTCGTGTGTGGGCTCTGTATGTAAACAATATTAGATAAGGAAAGATATTTCTTTTCTCAGAAGTCTTTATCATTTTAACTTAATAATATGCTCTCTTGTTTTGCAATCGTATAACCATCGTTTATGCAATGATTATAAAGTATGTAAACTTGTCTAATTTTCCTCGATCAGAGATTTTCCCGGGACAGGTAATAATTCAATCTGAAGATTTCAAAGCTGCCGACCCACATTGTTCAGACTTTACGTTTTTCGTATGAAGTATGATGAAACATTTCACCAGCATTTACTTTTTTAGAGTTTTAGTGATAACGTTAATCCGGGCTATAAAATGCTGCGTTGGAAAAGAACAGAGAGTTTAGAATTTAACAATAATTCGAATAAAATATTCTATTTATTCATAAGAATCACCCTGGTGAAAAAAATGTTTACAAGAATGTACAACATTTCTACAATTGAAATTTTTTGTTAAAAAATGTACTTTTTTGTAAATAAGTTATCAAAATTGACCAGAAAAATGGAATTAAATACAAGTAGCTAATTTTTTCTTGTATTTTCTTTTAGAAAAGTAAAAAAGTTAACAATAAAGTACAAGTTTCTACAATTCAAACATGTGTATAACTTTTTATTAATATCTTTTTACTTTGCTGTAAGAATCTACAAGATATTACAAAAAACTATAGGATTTTACCATTTTTTCAATTTGTGTGTTTGATGGCATCAACACACTTTTAATTTTACGTAAATTATTGTAGAAAATTACAAATCTTTACAAAAAAATACACAATTTTACAAAAGTTGAAATATTGGGAAACTGTACTTAAAATTATGTTGTACATACTGGTAGTTTATTGTAGAAATGTACTTGTACTTTATTGTCAATTTTTGTAGGATATTTAATATATGTATAAGTTTCTACAAAAAAACTACAATTTTTAAAAAATATTACACTTTTCCCAGGAATTTTTGCTATTAATAAATCACAGATCAAGCAGCAATTTCAGTTATGCAACATTTTTTTACATTACAATTTTACCTAGATATCCATATCTATCAAACGTAATTATAAATCAGAGATGTTCTTTATTTTTCAAAATAATTTTATTTAAATTAATTCAGACAGGGAAATGCCTTTTAATGAAAAAAAAACTTATTTAAAACTGTGTACAAGTTTATTTTGCAAGATATTAACATTCATAATGCAATAATAATAAGAGCGATGGATTTTAATATAAATTACATCAATATTTGAAAAGATTGAATAAACAAATTTTGATTAATAAATAACAATGAAATAATTATTAATTTGGAAAAAATTCGAGGAAGTTTAAGATATATTTAGAGGTTTTGAAAAGATTCCAAAATAATTTAAAATTTGGAATGATTTTAAAACATTTAAAACAAAATGTAGATTTTTGAAGATTTCGAACAAAAAATTTACAAGCACAAAAACGTTTTGAAAGGTTTGAAATAATAAAAAATGTTTATCAAAATTCCTAAAAAAATTAAAAATTATTTTTTTTTAAATTAATTTTAAAAGAATGTTGAAAAGATTTCCAACATTTTCAAAAAAGAATCTGGAAGATTTTAATACAGTTTCATTAATCTTGCAGGATTTTCGAAAAATTGTAGGAAAAATTCAAGTTTCAAGATAATAAAAAAAAAAATTCAAACTGATTAAAATTATATAACTTTGAAATTTTATACATTTTTTTATTCATTCTTCAATTTACAGTATGGAACATGATAGCATGGACTTCTATTTTTTGAAATCTTTGAACCATACAATGTATAAAAGTTAAAAAAAAAATCATTTTGAAGTTTAACGGCTTTTAATTACAAAATTTTCGATTGAAAAAAATTATATGCAAAAATTTCATACATTAAAGATACACACATATTGTCTACATTTTTTTCTTGTATGACTGTTTCGAGGAAAATGCTTGGCGTAGATTTATTCGTGACATAATTTTTCGCATTTTTCTCGAAAACAGTTAGCCATACAAGAAAAAGACAGAAATAACAATATGTATATTTGTAATAGATCTACAACTTTTGTATAAAGATTTTTTTGCATATGATTCATATTTTGCAAGATAAATAAATAAAATGGATACGGCTAAATGTTCTTATAGGAAAAAAATATCAACTCAGCATCCGTCAATTGTGTCATTCATTCCAGAAAATAATAAATTTTCACGCTTTACAGAGGGAAAAATTGTTTGAATAAATTAACATTGTTTAAATAATTATCAAATGCCCTTAAAAATATATTACTCTTAACATTCGTTAATTATGCCATTAATTCCAGAAAATCATCAATTTTTACGATTTTAAGGAGCAAAAAATTGTTTAAACAAATGTAAATTGTTGAAATAATTAACAAATATGTTAAATAAAAAATATTACTCTTGCCATTCGTAAAATGTATCATTTATACTCCGAAAATACTAATTTTCCACGATTTACAGGAAAAAATAATTGCTTAAACAATTAAAACTTATTTTAAAAACACTTGGTAACTCGTCACTTATCTATTAAAAATAATTCATGTTGAAAAAATAAAAAAAAAATAAAAAATACCGTCTTCAGTATGAATTTGATAGAAATCTATTTTGCATTTTTTGGGGCAGTTTCCGGGCACAATAACAGGAGTTTAAGGGGATTAAAATTAAAAGTTATATGGTGGAAATTATTTCTTGAACAGTCCTTAACAGGTGACAATACTTTAATTCAAAAAAAGTTTATAACAAATACTTCCTTTTCCCATTTTTTTGAAAATCGAGCTTTTCCAAAGATCAAAATCAAAGAAACCTGGTGAGTGAAAAACGAACGCACTCAACAACAATTTAAAAACTGTTAGGGAATTCGATTGGTCAGGGAATTTCTATAACTTTAAATAACTGTCAAGCAGAATAAATTTGAAACTTTTCAATTTAAATTTGAAATTGTTTTATTAGAGAATTTTTAAAATGAAGTTTTGCGGTTACTCTGATACAATAATCTTGTTAGTAATTTATTTGCCCTGTATTTATGTTCATATTTCTTTTTTTTGCAGTTGCTTCCTCCTGAAGATTACCTTTTTAGTATTTTTGTGTTGAAAATTCAATTATTTTTGTAGAAAATTTACTTCTTATTTAAAATTCACATTTTAGTGTTGCAAAGTCAACTGAAATCTTTTTTGGTTGAAAATTCAACTATTGTTTTTTAAATTTGTCTTTTTAAATTAAAAATTCATCTGTTTTAGGAGAAATTTCATCTTTCTCGGATAGAAATGCAACTGCTTGGTTGCAAATTCAAAAATTTGGTTAAAAAGTCATCCTTTTTGGTTGAAAATTCAACAGTTTTGTTGAAAATTCGTTTTTTTGCGTTGAAAATTCAAGTATCTTTGTAATAAAATTTACTTCTTGTTTAAAACTCATATTTTGATAATGAAAAGTCAAACTAAAATCTTTTTTTGATGAAAATTCATTTTTTTTAATTTGTCTTTTTGATTTAAAAATTCATCTATTTTAGTAGAAATTTCATCTTTCGTGGATAAAAATGCAACTGTTTGGTTAAAAATTAATCTTTTTTGCTTGAGAATTCAAATAATTTATTTGAAAATTTGGGTTGAATTTGCTTGAGAATTCAAATAATTTATTTGACAATTTGGGTTGAAACACTTTGTTGAAAAATCATTTTTTCTGTTGAAGATTCATATTTTTAGTTGAAAACTCATGTCTTTGGTTTAAAGTTGAACTATTCTGTTAAAAACTGATCTTTTTTAACTGAAAATTTATCTACGTGGCTAAAAGTTGAACTACTTTTTTTTTTAATCAAGTTTTATCTCTCTGGTTGAAAATTCAATTTTTGTACCGAAAGTTTGTTTTTTGACTTGAAGGTTCAACAATTTCTGTAAACTTTTTTTTTCATGACTGAAAAATCTTTTTTTTTTTTTTAAATTCGTCTTTTTAGATTCAAAATTCATTTTCTTTGTAAGAAATTCAATCTTTTTTGGTTGAAATATCAACCATTACACTTTTTTGTTGAGAAATCATCTTTCTAGCTTGAAAATTCAATTATTTTGTTGAAAATTTAATTATTTTGATATAAATAAATAAATTTGAAAACTTTAAATTTGTGCCCGAAATATTATTTTATTCCGACGAATTTTCTACAAAACATTTGAATTTTCAACAATAAAGCTAATTTTCAGACAAATATTTGACTTTTCAACCGATTATGAATTTTCAACCACAAATATTAATTTTCTTAAAAAAAAGATATATTTTCAAACAAATAGTTGAGTTTTCTAAAAAAAAAAATTGAATTTTCAACGCGAAAATATTAATTTTCAAACCAAAAATTATAAAAAATGGTAAAATTTTTAAGCCAAAACGACGATTTTTCTGCAAAACATTTCCATTTTCAACTCAAAAATATGAATGATTAGTAAAAGGAAAAAACTTCAATCAAATTGACTTTCACATGAAAAAGTTAATTTTCAACCAAAGAACTGTATGTTTAAATCAAATGATGAATTTTCAATCAAAAGATTAAATTTTGAAAGAAAAAAAGTTTCTACATAAAATATTTTGATTTTAAATAAAAAGCAGTTTAATTTAACCAAAAGAGACGATTTTTCAGCAAGATACTTCAATTTTCCACCAAGAAGATTCTACGAAAAAAATACAAATTCTCAACAAAATACATACATTTTTAACCAGGTAGTTGAATTTTCAACCAAGAAGATAATTTTTTTACAAATCAATTGAATTTTCTACCATAAAATGTCAATTTACAACCAGAAATTTGAATTTCCAGTTAAAAATTTAATTTGTAACATAAAAAAAAACGAATTTTCAACCAAAAAAGACAAATTTTCAACAAGAGTTGAATTTTCGACCGAGAAGGCTTATTCGGTCAAGAAAGAAAAAAATGGTAACCAAATTCTTGAATTTTCAATCCAGAAATACGAATTTTGAACAAAAAATTTACTTTTCAATCAAATAGTTGAATTTACTAACAAAATGTTGAATTTTCATGTAAGAAAGACGAATTTTCTACAAAACATTTTCATTTTCAACCAAAGAACTGTATGTTTAAATCAAATTATTAATTTTCAAACAAAAGATTAATTTGTCAAAGAAATAGTTGAATTTTAAACCAAGAAGGTGAAGTTTCTACCGAAAAATAAAAACGCATTAATTTTCAATAAAAAATTAATTTTCTACAAAAAAGTTTCTAAAAAAACTATTTTGATTTTAAATAAAAAGCAGTTTAATTTAACCAAAAAAGACGAATTTTCAGCAAGATACTTGAATTTTCCACCAAGAAGATTCTACGAAAAAATACAAATTCTCAACAAAATACATACATTTTTAACCAGGTAGTAAGCAATTGAATTTTCTACCCTAAAATGTAAATTTTTAACCAGAAAGTTGAATTTCCAGTTGAAAAGTTTAATTTTTAACATAAAAAAAAAATTTCAACGAAATAGTTCAATTTTCAACAAAAATGGTGAATCTTCATCCAAAAATTCATTTTAAAGAAAGTAGTTCAATTTTTAACCAAAGAGATAAATTTACAACCTGAAAAGATAAATTTTCAACCAAAAATGTAAGTTGAATTAAATAATAAAACAAGAATTTTCAACAAATTATTTGAATCCTTAACCAACACAGATTCATTTTGAACCAAATAGCTCAATTTTTAACCACAAAAGATGAAAGTTCTACTAAAAAAGAAAAATTCTCAACAAAATGCATACATTTTTAACCAAATAGTTGGATTTTCAAGTAAAAAGGTAAATTTTCTACCTAAAAATAAAAAAATTAATTTTTAATAAAAAAAGTAATTTTCTACAAAAAGTTGATTTCTCTAACAACTTGTTAAATTTTGAAGCCAAAAGACGAATTCTCTACACAAAAATTGAATTTTCTACCCTAAAATGTGAATTTTCAACCATAAAGTTGAATTTTTAACCCAAAAGATGAATTTTTAGTTTAGAAAATTAATTATTAACACACAAAAAGAATTTTTAACGAAGCAATTTAATTTTCAACCAAAGAGATCAATTTTCAACAAAAAAGTTAGCTTTTAAGAAAGCTTCAAACCAAGGAGTTGAATTTTCTACCTAAAAAGATGAATTAATAAAAAATGTAATAGTTGCATTTTCAACTAAAAAAGATAAATTTTCAACCAGAAATAGAAGTGTTAAATTTTCTACCAAAGAAATGAATGTTTAACTAAAATAATGAAGCTGCAACAATGAAGATAAATATTGTACTATAAAAGACGAATTCTCAACAAAATAAAGTTGAATTTTCAACCAAAGAGATAAATTTTCAACCAAAATTATGAATCTTTAAGTAAAATAATTAGTTTTGAAGAAAATAGTTCAAATTTCAACCAAGGAGTTAAATTGTCAACTTAAAAAGATTAATTTTCAAGTAAAAACTTTCTTTATATTTCAACAAAAATATATTTTTATTTTAAATAAAAAAAACAGTTCAATTAACCAAAAAAGACGAATTTTCAACTAAATACATGAATTTTAAACCAAATAGAAGCATTTTCAACTAAAAAATGTAAATTTTCAACAGTTAAATTTTCAGATAAAACAATGAATGTATTTTTAACCAATTAGTTAAACTTTCGACTAAATAGTTGAATTTTATACCAAATTGTTGAATTTTCGAGGTGAAATACGAATTTTCCACAAAACAGTTGAATTATCAACCCAAAAATTTAAATTTTCACCAAAAAGTTAATTTTCAACCAAATAATTTAAAGAAATTAATTTTCAACAAAATATTTACATTTTCAACCAAAGTGAATTTTCAACAAAAAAGTTCAACTTTTAACTTCAATTTTACTTTCAATTAAAAAACTGTTGACTTCAACCAAAAAGGACGAATTATCAACAAAAAAGTTAACTTTAAACCAAATAGTTGCATTTTCAATCAAAAAGATGAATTATGAAGCGAAAATTTAATATTTAAAATAAAAAGATTTTAATTTTAAATCAAAAAGTGTGGAATTCATAAATTTTCCCATGCATCTTATAAGAAAAAATTTGTATTGTCTTGATACCTTCCAAAATTCTTAAAAAGCTTCGAAATTTTTTGTTCGAAATCCTCCAAAATCTACATTTTGTTTAAAAAATTGTTATATCTTTTGAAATTTTGAATTATTTTTTCATATTTAAAACACGTCTAAACCTTCTAAATATCATTTAAACTGATTCCTCGCAGCACCATAAACTGAGCAATTGATGGTCCAGAGGTCGGACTCTTGCGAGATTTCTCCACAGAGGGAGGCATATATATATATATATATATATATATATATTTCAATACTCATACGCTCTCTTATTTAATATAAACTTATTGGCTATCTCGTTGAATTTACCAATGGAGAACTTAAAAAAAATTATCTCTTTGCAGTGCTTTACACATAAACCATTTATCCTCATGCACATATCTTGCACATATGGATAATCCATTTTACTTTGCAGCATTTGTTAATGGAATTTCAAAAAAGATAGCGATCTTTTCTCCTCCAGCGGCATGATATTGAATATATTAGAAAGTATTCGATAATTGCTTCCCCTTTCTGGATGAATTCCGTCTACTTTATACACCAAGAATCTTAGAAATATTTTTTGTACTCTTCCGGGTGTCTCAGCGTGATTCACAAATTTAGGAACCGAAATTATTGAAGAGAACTCCAGCTTTGCCCTCACTAAGCTGTTATATAGTATTGTTAACACTTCCGTATTATTAAATCTCCTACATCTTATCACATACGATTTCAGTGTGGACTTTAAATCTGAATTACAAATTACAATTAGTTCCTAAGTCAGAAACGCTTGTGACTCTCTTTATATTAACTTAATTTATTTCGTATAGTTGAACATAATCGGATTATATCGCCGATTTATGTTATTGATTTGGTGGAAACTTGATTGTTAAACACCATTGGTGCAGTCCTAAAGCAAAAAGTGGCCTGGCGGTACTTTCATAGCAACGTTGACTTACTATGGAAACTTAATGGATAAGCTTGAGATTTTTTTTTTCAACTTGGGAAATTGAATCCTTGAAAATTACCTGAAACTTATCAAAAATATCTTAAACTTTACCGAAAATTTTTGTGAAGAGGTAACAAATATTTGAAAAACTTGGGGTATATATGTGACGCTGGGGTATAAAGCTTCCTCTTGGACCATGTCGATTAAACTGAACCTTCCCAGCAGGTATCCTTTGTTCATCAACAGGCCAAAATAACGTAATTAAAAAAATTTTATTTTGCAATATACGATTTGAAAATAACATATTCGGAATCTATACTACCAACAGAAGGTTTGGGTACATTTCCTTTGATCGTTTGAAAATTCACACTTCTCTTGAAAGACGAATATCTGTGTAGAAACTGAATCTACGGCTTCGTATGTAGAATCATTTGAAATATAAAAAATTGTCGCGTCGAAAGAAAAAAAAAAATTAAGGTAAGCGATGAATCTCGGACTTTTAGCTTCCAATAATTAATATTGCATAAGTAAATACTTTGTATGAGTACTCAGCAATTACATAATATTTAATCGTGTTCTTGATTTAGATTTAAAGAATGGGGTTTACTCTTAATTTTAAGATTTTTCTCAATTTTTAGGTACACTTCTCTAGATTTGGCAGAGTTAAACAGATATTCGTGTTTGAAGTAAAGTATGAATTTTCCAACGGTCAAAGGTAATGTACCCAAACTTCCTGTCGGCAGTGTACAAGTTTATAAAATTTCACGTATGTGTAATTTGTCTGAAAAAGTTTTAAATTTGACAAGCAATACACTGAGGCACGGAGAATGACAACTAAGTGAAGCCCAAAAAAGAAATTTCACAAAAAATAAAAAAAAAGTTTTCTGTCATAGGGTTGAAAATTCTGAGAAATTGATTGAAGCTATATAAGCTATATTTTGAAGGTTTGAAAATATTGGTATTTTAAATTTCCAGAGTAGAGTGGTGAAAAAACGAAATGGACTTTACCTAGTTGTCATTTCTAATTATTTGAAAGTATATTTTTCATGTTTTATATTTATGAAAAACTTCAAAAGAGTTTTAAAGGATCTTTTAGTACAAAAAACTTAATTCGAAATAGAAAAAATAAGTTTAACCGTCTTCATTACTTCTGAGAAAGAGAGAGGAAAAACAAAAAGGGCTTGACCTAGTTTTTATTCTCAATGATTTGAAAGTACATTTGTTCATGCTTTAAATCTAAAAAAAAGGTTCAAAAGTGTTTGAAGATTATCATTTATTCTAAAAAGCATCATACGATACAGAAAACATACGTCTAAACGATAGGCCTTAACCTAAAGTATTTGAAACTGCAAAAAAAAATTTTTTTGAAGCGGTATTTACCTAGTTATATGTTCCTTAAATTAAACTTATCAAACTTTAAAAATTTCTAAACAAATTACATAAGCCCTGAATCGAAAAAATCTTAGATTTCAAATATCTTATTCACTAAAATCACAAATAAATAATTGAAAAATAAATAATTTTTTAAATTTCGCAATTTTTACCTGATTACTGACAAAAGTCCTGTACTAAAAGTTTGTCAACGTTTGCTGATTGCAGGTGTCTGAGACTCAAAAGACTGAGAGATTGAGTCTGAGACTCCGACACACAGTTGTCCTCAATATATCATAAACTGTAACAGAATACATTTCCAACCATAAAGTGAGTTCCATACTCTTTTAAAATAAAATTCTTAATACTGTGTAAATGATCCTTTTAATGGTAACTAGAAAGATTTTCCATGTGACAACTGTAGTTGGATGCACGCATTGCTCAACCCATCGACATGTGGAGCATTATTTATGAAATGATACCACCTAAAAATCGAAAATCAGCTTTTGGCTAGGGGACGAAGAAAAAAATCTTTTTTCAGCTAACAACATCCTTTACTCTCCCTAGGGATCGCGGGACCTTATAGTTGGTGGGAAGGCTTATGGGTATCATAGGGCTTTTAATAACCAGGGGGTTATTAAAAGGGGGTTATTAAAAGTCTCCTGGAATATCGAGGGCGCGAGTTCTCATGCTCCCAAGCTACGATGTGATCGCCGTGTCACGGGCTGAATGGCAGGCGGGGGTTTCAAAGGAGGTGCCTTAACGGGGACTTCGGGACACCAGGTCGAATCCCATAGTATGTAGACCCGCCCCCGCCAAGCGGGGCTCTGTAGAGGGTGTTTCTTATTTCCCTAGCTTCTCGTGGGGCATTTAAATGAAACACGAAAAACAAAACAAAAACAATGAGGTTCTGGCCAGGCGCTTGCCAGTAGTGTAGGCAGGAATTGCCCTAATCCAAGAAGCCTGGTTATACAGGGAAAGGATTAGTGTCTCGTAAGGATGTGGCTCCATATATAAGGGGCCACGAGAAAAAGCGCCTGACTACAAGAAGGTGGAATGGGCCTTTACAAAAGCTTTTACAAAAAGGCATGGATTTGGTCGTCCCTCCTCTGAGGATATTATTGAGGGCAAGTATAGCCCTTAAACACGTGCCATCGGCATGGAAGGATGGCAGAATGGCCTTCATACCCAAACCTGGGAGGAAGGGTTACACTGCTGCAAAAAATACATTAGGAATGAGGTGCTTTTGGCCTCCCCGCTGCATAGAGGGCAGCATGCTTTTCAGGCAGGCTGCTCGGTAGAAACTGCGCTTCATGCTGTTGTGGCAAAATTGGAGCAGCAGTTGGAAAAAAGGGGTATGTTGTGGGCGCTTTCTTGGATATGGAGGGTGCTTTTAGCAACATTCCTCCAGAAGTCATCTGTAGAGAGGCTCTGAGATGTGGCGTGCTGGATCAGCTTGTACGCTGAATAGGAGGTATGCTACGTCGGAGGAGACTCAAAAGCAGATGGGGCGAGGGCCCAGTAAGGGGAATAGCTCCGCGGGGATGCAAACAGGTGGTGACCTGTCGCCCCTCCTGTGATGCATTGTTGTGGACGGCCTCCACCGAAGGCTAAATAAAGAGGGGTATTATACTCACAGATATGCGGATGACTTGTAATCCTAGTCAGGGGGGCTCATCTGGAGACACTAATGGGTCTTATGAGGTCGACGCTGCGCATCGTAGAATTCTGGTGCGACAGCTCAGGGCTCCCGGTAAATCCTGAAAAGGACAACCTGGTCATTTTCACGAAAAACTACGAAATTCCAAAAGTTGGCGCTCCTGCATTCTGCGGTGGGAAGCTGACGTTTTCAGATTCGGTTAGATATCTGGAAGTACTTCTAGATAGCAAGCTGAACTAGGCGAAGTACCTGGAGACCCAATGCAGGAAGTTTGTCATGATTTTTTGGATGTGCAGGAGAGCCTTTGGGTTTACGTGGGGTCAAGGGTCTAAAATGCTTGCATGGCTCTACTCTGCTTCCCTAAAATCCAGGCTCCTACATGCGGCCGTGGTCTTGTGGCCACTGGCGGAACTCAAAACAATGCAGAACAGGTTGCGAAGTTTACAAACACTAGCATCTAGGGGTTTGACTGCAACAATAAGGACTACGCCCACAGTGGCGACAGGATTCATGCTCTGTGAAGAACCTCTACATGTAGCGATAACCGCTAGAGCACGAAACGCTTCAACTTTGCCGAAGCGTTCCGAGTCTGTATACCAAGCAGGGATCTGTGGACAGCATAGGGTAACCCGCTCCTCCAAGGGGAAATCTGGTATACGGATGGCTCTCGGGTTGAGGAAGGGTCAAGAGCAGGAATCTATGACAGCAAGAGAGGAAAAGGGATAGGGATACCACTTGGTCGATATGCCACTGTCTTTCAGGCGGAGGCCCTGGCCGTCCTTCGCTGTGCTGAAACACTAATAAAAGAAAACGCTGCTGGCAGAAAGATGACTACCTGTTCCGACAGCCAAGCGACACTAACTGCAATGGGGAAACCAGACCTAACATCAGAACTGATTTGGAAATGCAAAAAGGCATTAAACCAACTTGCAGAAAGAAACAATGTGAACCGGTACTGGGAATAGCGTCTTGCTGTATAGGTTTGACCATTAAAAGCTGGATCCAAACAGAACACTGGGAATACTAGGAGCAGATCCAGGGTTGCCGTCAGGCGAAACTCATCCTGGGTTATACCCATAGGATGGACAGAGGCAGGGAAATCCTGGGCTTACCCGATAAAGATATAAAGACAGTGGTACAGATCCTAGCTGGGCACAATCACTTGAATTATCATATGCACAAAATGGGGTATAACCCCACGACATAGTGCAGGCTTCGTCAAGAGGTCTGGGGTCAACAGCTGAGAGCGAATAAGTAAGGGTGTGACACAATAGGCCGCAAAACATCCCTACCTAATTTTTAGTATATTTAAATTTTGCCTAAATATAGTAAACTGTCATCAGAAAATATGAGAAAATGAAAATGTACAGAAAAGTGGATCATTATTAGGAATGATCTCATTTAGGAAAAAAATATTTATTCAAATTAGAATAATTTCATATGTAAATATAATTTTCGCGGTGAAACCTAATAAGTATTTCTTGTTTGTTTCTACAATACATGTAATTAAATGCATCGAAACTATTTCTCGAGAATCGTTTTTTGTAGGCGCAGGATATTGTTATTAACATTCATAACATTTTTCATTCTTTCTCCAAATAAGCAATCTATAATAAAAAATTCAAAAGGGTTAGTTTCTGATCACTAAGGGTACGATAAATATCATCTATTTTGTAAGAAATACTTTTTGATCAATGTTTGTGATTGCTTTGCTTCAAATTCATGAAATATGTGTTGTGCAATAACAACTGCAGGACGTTCTGAAATCCATGTTATGTTGGAAGGAGGGGTGTTTTTCAAATTCAGGGGGAGGTCTTGCACCATGAGGGTTGAAAATATATTGTCCAAAAAAGCGCACAATTTTTCTGATGAAATAAAAAGTGAGTATCATTCAGTTTTTTATTTCCCTACAAAAGGAATCATCTTCTCAAAAATTCTCAAATATATATATATATATATTTTATGAAAAATCCACATAGGGGTGATTTACCCTTGGAAAGCCACCGTCTTTTAAAACGCAACTTAAATTTTATATATTTCATGACTAAAGACATTTTCTATGTGATAATATTAAAAAAACTTCAAGATTTCTAAAAAAGACTCCATTTATTTATGTTTCATGTGAAATATTCGGGGTTGACTTATAGCTCTTCAAACCGAATATCCACACAAGAGAAAAATTATGTGTCGCTTACTTTTTTGAGTTCTACGACATATATCCAGGAGAATAAAAACGGAGGCGGACACCTGCGTTAGGTTCCTTGTAAGGCCTGATGCGATCTCTCAAAAAGTACATCAGATTGCACGGAGAAAAATGGATGGTCAAATTTAGAGGGTCAAAATTTAGAGAGCCAGTCCGTTCTTTTAGATGGTCTAAAGAACCACCCAGCATTTTTGTGACATAGTCGGAGAGGCTCTCTTTTTATGACCAGTCTGACTGTTATAAGAAATCCAGACTTACTATCAGGGATAAGCAAGATATCCTTTCAGGATGATCCATACAATCATCTTGTTTTCACTCATTTCGACCATCCACGGAAAAGGAAATGACCCATCGCGGAGGGCCGACCTGATTAGTTACCATTGGCGTGTTCATTTAAAATGATTGAATGTGTAAGTCAAATGTTCACAGCAAAGAAATTTAAGACTATCTAATAGTTATTATAACTGATACGCTTATAAATATTTATTATGTTGAAATAACAAAGAACAAAATTGTATTGACACTTTCAAAATTATAAATTTCTCCTAGATTGTCAAAATGAACTTGCAAAGCTCATTTTTTTGCAACTCAAAACCACACCAATGTTTGTGTACTTTTGAGGATGGGCGTTTTTCTGTGTTTCAAGTCATATTTTGTTGATGAGAAAAATAATCTGCTGATTTTGAAAGAATTGTAAGTAAACGGAAAAAGTTGTGTCATTCCCATTGAATTTGCCGGAATTTTCTCGCTATAATAAGGAAACTTTTGTAAATCATACACAACTTGTGAAAACATAGGAATCATTGTTTAACCAATGATATCAGAAATTATTAGTACAAAATAAGATTTTATCATTCCATGTGGCCTAAACATATACGTATTCAGGAAGAGTCAAAATCTGGAAGATTCGGCTGGAAGGAAGCTGGTTTCTTACGAAAAGATTTAATTTAAAGTTTTTTGTGACAATGAGAATTCTGCTCGCTATTTTCGCTTTGAGCGCATTTCCTTCTTCAGTAATTTGTTAGTAAGTATGATTAATCTCAATATTTGTCAACAATCTACAATTTTATTGCAAAAATTATAACTCTTCGTCAAAAACTATATTCGATTGAACAATTAATATAATATTACATTTTTCTTTTGGGTATAAAAACAACCTTACACCTAGAAGATAAATAATGTTAGTGCAAGCAAATATATCTCTCTAAATTTATTTTTTAAACTCTTAGAGATAACAGTCATACACATTTTTTAAGGGGTAATCCACAAATTACTTCAGACGATTTGGGAGGGGCAATTGGAAGATCTTACAAAATAATTTTTTTTTTCAATAAAAATAAAAGTATTACATTTTCATTAAAAAAATATGGATTTGTAACTAAAAAGTATAAATTATGCATCCTATCAAAAAGTTATTTGTAAAAAATGTGTAGATGTGTTTTAGGTGCACAATTTTTGTTTGCTATTTTTTTTCCGTAGCTTGTGTCGTTTCTTCAAAAATTTAATTCTTTTTCACTTTCAATGATATTTTTCACGATTAAAACAAAAACTGCGCATCCTATAACAAATTGGTCAATAAAAAATTGTTATCTCTTTTTCGCATGAAAAATTTTTCTCTATTAATTTTTTTCGTAGCTTGTGTCGTTTATGCTAAAATATGATATTTATTTTTAATACTGTTTTTTACAAATAAAACAAAAACTAAGCATACTATCAAAAAGTAACTAATAACAAGATTGTAGGTTTTTTTATAGGAGCTCAATTTTTGTTTGTTCATCCTTTTTCGTATCTCGCATAGTGTGACCACAAAGTGAAATTTTTTATTTTTCATTATCCGTGAATTCAGTGAATTTCATAAAGTCAGGGAATTCTGTGAATTACATGAATTTCATACATTCAGTGAATTCCACGAATTTCATAAATGCAGTGAATGACGTGAATTCTGCAAATTCCATGAATTCTGTGAATTCATTCAATTTCGTGAATTCCATAAATTTCGTGAATTCTTCAATTTAATGAATTCCGCGAATCCCGTGAATTCCATGAATACCGAGAAGTTCGTAAATTCCGTGAATTTCATGAATTTGGTAAATTCTATTAGTTCAGTGAATTCCATAAATTCTTTGAATTCCGTGTATTCAGTATTCCGTTTAATTTTTGGTTGAAACACTAATATAAAGAAAAAAAAATTTAATAAAGTGTTTGTATTTTTAACGAAAAAAATGAACTGTCAAAAACAACAAAAATGAATTTTCAACCAAATAGTTGAATTTTCAATCTAGCAAAATGAATTTCAAATGAGGAATATTAATTCTCTACTAAGAAAGATGAATTTTCAACGTAAAATTTAAATTTTCAGTTAAAAAAATTAATTTTCAATTTAAAAAACAAAATGTTGCATTTTTAGCCAAAAGATATAAAATTTCCACAACTATCGATACATTTTGAAATCAAACAGATACATTGTCAACAAATAAGATTAATTTCTATCAAACAAGGCGAATTTATAAGAGACAATATGAATTTTTAAACGAATAGTTGAATTTTTATAAGAAAAAAGATTTTTCATAAAAAATGGTATGTTCAAATTATCAGGTAAGAAAATTGATTTTCTAACAAAATGGTTCGATTTTTATGACAAAAATATGGAATTTGAACCAAATAATTGATTTTCAATAAAAAAAAATTCAACAATGTAGTTGAAATCATCAACCAAAAATAGAAAAGTTATATTTTTAGTTGAATAAATTAATTTTTAATTATGAAAAACGAATTTTCAAACCAATAAGATAAATTTTAATACAAAGAGATAAATTTTTCATGAGGAAGATTAATATCTACTACATGACGATTTTTCAATAAATGTATGAATCAAAATAATAATAACAATGATAATTTTTTGCAAAATAGTTAAATTCCTAACAAAACAAAAAAGGTTTTTGGACTTGAGTAATGAAATAGTTGATATTTCAGCAGAAGAAGATTTCCTATTTTTACTCAACACAGTTCAATTTAACCCGAAAAGACGAATTTTCAACAGAATAGTAGAATCCTCAACCGAGGAAGAATTTTCAGTCAATACGGGAAAAACATTAAATTCAAAATGTTGAATTTTCATGTCAAGAAGACAAATTTCCTAAAAGACAGTTGGATTTTTAAACCTACAATATGAATTTTCAAAACGAAGAATTTGATGTTCCACTCAATTGTTTCAGTTTTAACAAAGTAGTTGAATTTTCAACAGAATAATAAAACTTTTAACTATATCAACATTTTTTTAACAACAAGATGAATGCTTAATAAAAAGATTATACAATTTAAAAATGATAACATTACATCAGCACATTCGCTTTCATAAATCTAATTTCATTAAGATCCCACGTTTATTTAATCAACAGAGAAAACCTCGGGTTACACTAAACTCTAGATTTTAGTCTAGTTTCGGGCGTTGTCTGTAAATAGCCTTGGTCACATGTCGGCAGGATCCAAACGTGAACAGCCAGGGCCGCCTGAACCGTTTCCAATTGGAATGCATAATATTGCGCAATATACTTAATTGAGTACTTGCGCCCTGTGCGCTGAGAAACGGCGTGGGCCAGAATTTCTAGGAAGGCCGAGACCGGGTGGACAGAATCCGAGAGTTGGGTGTATCTTACATAGAGAGTGGGAGTAGAGAGTGAAAATGTCAGTAAAACGCCTTACGTAATTTTTAGATCACCCCTGAACTTCAACTTCAGTTCATCAAAAATTTTCCCGGACTTTCCAGAATTTCCTACCCTGTGTTTAAAATTCTTTCCTACCGCATTTGCACAATTGAAAGAAATTTTATTCTTCAGCGTTGCAACGGTTGTCGCCAGATTCGGAACAACAGATGGTCTCTTCTGGCTCAACAACAAACTCTTCTTCGTAGACACCTATGCTCATCAATTCTGTTCCTTTCGTCCACAGAATGGAAACGTATTTTGCGCTACAATAGGTATCAATATATTTTTTACTTTTTCCTCTCTTATTGGAATTATCTTTAATCGTGAGAATTTTTACAATTTTGAAGCCCTGAGCAGAAACCCTTATAGGGTCAAATCGTTGTAGGTCCACAACCCTTGCAAAACGGGCCAGAGTAGGTGGGTCTTATATTTTCGGGGTCCCTGAATTCGAATCTGCTGTCCGGTTAGTCCCATCACGTCAGGGTCAAGGTCAGTTCAAGGTCAAACTTATAAATTTCATCGCTAACCAATTAAGTCAGAGTACGTATAGGTTTTCCGGGTCGCTGAATTCAAATCCGTTGTCAAGGTCAGTTTAAGGTCAACCTTACAAAATTGGTCGCTAACCAATTGAATCACGGTTCTGATAGGTTTTTGGGATCGCTGAATTCAAATCCGTTGTCTGCTTGGTGCCATCAGGTCAGGGTCAAGGTCAATTCAATGTCAAACACACAAAATTAATCGCTTACCAAATAAATCAGGGTACGTTAGGTTTTCGGGGTCGCTGTATTCGAACCCGTTATCCGTTTGATCCCATCAGGCCAGAGTCCAGGTCTGTTCATGATCGAACCTGCACAATTCATCGCCAACCAGTTAAGGCAGGGTACCTATAGATTTACGGGGTCGCTGGATTCGAATCCGTTGTCAAAGTCAGTTCAAGTTCAACCTCAGAATATTCATCGCTAGCCAATTAAATCACGGCTCATAGAGGTTTTTGGGGTCACTGAATTCAAATCCGTTTTCCGTTTGGTCCCATCATGTCAGGGATAAGATCAATTCAAGGTCAAACACACAAAATTGATCACTAACCAAATGAATCAGGGTACGTAGAGGTTTTCGGGGTCGCTGTATTCGACTCCGTTATCCGTTTGGTTTCATCAGGCCAGAATCAAGGTCAGTTCAAGATCAAACCTACAAAATTCATCGCAAACCAGTTAAGTCACGGTACCTATAGGTTTTCGGGGTCGCTGAATCCGAATCGGTTGTCAAGGTCAGTTCAAAGTCAACCTTAGAATATTCATGGTCAATCAATTAAATTACAGCCTAATAAGTTTTTGGGGTCGCTGAATTCAAATGCGTTGTCCGTTTCGTCCCATCAAGTCAGGGTCGAGGTCAATTCAAGGTCAACCCCACAAAATTAATCGCTAACCAAATATATCAGGTTACGTATAGGTTTTCGGGGTCGCTGTATTTGAATTCGTTGTCCGTTTGGTCCCAGCAGGCCAGAGTCAAGGTCAGTTCAAGATCAAACCTACAAAATTCATCGCTAACCATTTAAGTCAGGATACGCATAGGTTTTTGGGGTCGCTAAATTCAAATCTGTTGCCCGTATTGTTTGACCTCAAATTGACCTTGATACTGACATGAGACCAAACAAACAACGGACTTCAATTCAGCGACCCCGAGAACCTATAAGTATCCTGACTTAATTGGTGAGCAATGAATTTTGTAAGTTTGACCTTGAACTGTCCCTGACCTGATAAGACCAAACGGACAACGGATTTGAATTCAGCGACTCCGAAAATATAAAATCCACCTAGTCTGGCCGTGTTGCAAGGGTTTAGATTTTGTGGTCTTGTGTAATAGAAAAATTGTTGAAATCGCCTAAGTTTCATAGAGTAACAGTAGTTGAAGATTTTCCAATATTATATAATAAACAAAAAAATAGTATGAACAAATTATTTGTTGAAAGAATGTTTTCTACGATTTCCCAAAATTTTACGTTTTTTCAAGTTATATTGCAAGAAATTTGAATCAACACAATAAAATAATGAAAAAATTTTATGTTCAGATTTTAATTGTTTAAATTTTAAACAAATTCAATGAATGTGTGTAATGAATTTAATGAATGAATAATAATTAATAGAAAAAATTCCCATTTTTTCATCATATTTGATTAATTGTAAACAAATCAAAAGCCTAATTTGAAAATCAGGCTCAGCAACTCTCTTAGAAATCGTATCAGCTTTTTTTCAAATTTTATTGTCCAAATCAACCAATATTTTTTTGGCAATACTGTAATGTATTTTTAATTAAAATCATTAATTTAAAAAAAAATAAAAATAAAAATGAGTGATTAACCAATAAATTGAATTTTCATCCGAAAAGATTAATTTTCTATTCAAAATTTTCAACAAAATATACGTCAACTTTTAACTAAAGAAGATCAATTTTTCACTAATAATAGAATAGTCAAATTGTAGGTTCAAATACTAATTTTTAACTGGAAGGAAACGAATTTTCAACAAAGTAATTACATTTTTAACCCAAAAAATCAACTTTCAACAAAAAAGGTGAATTTTCAACTGAATGAAATGAATGATTAAATTAATAATATTGAACCTCCAACAAAATAGGTGAATTTTCATGCAAAAAAAAAAAATTTTACAACAATTTTTAATTATTTTTATAAAAAAGAATGAATATTAAAAAACTGTAATAATCAAATTAACAATTTGAAAAATTAATTCTCAATATAAAAAGTCGAATTTTGAATAAAATAGTTAAATTTTCAACGAATGGAATGAACTTTCAAACACAAAGATTATTTTCAGTCAAGAAGATCAATTTTCTGCCAGAAAAAGCGAAATTTTTAACAAAATACATGACTTATTAAACCAAATAGTTGAATCTTTGAAAAAAGACAGACTTGTAAGAAAAAAATAAAACAGTTAAATTTGTAGGAAAGAAATTTGACATTCAAAAAAAGAATTTTCAACAAATTAGTTAAATTTTCAACTGAAAAATGTATTTTAAACCAAAAAGATAAATTTTGAACCAAGAAGATTAATTTGTTATCACAAAAAAAAACATTTCTAACTGAATACATTTCAAATATATAGCAACAGATTGGACACTAGTGTGGTCCGATTTTTTTTTTAAACAGACGAGGCCGCTTAAGCCCCATGAAGTTTAACACGTATTTCCCATAAAAAATACGTTTTTGTAAATTTTATTCAGGTTTGTGAATATTAGCTGAACCGAATTTGAAATTCACCATTTCTCTTTGCAATCAGCCACAGAATACCAATAAAATATTACTCTTTGAATATTACCACCATATGTCTGTTTTATAGGGTCCCGAAAAACCCCATATAAGTGAAAAAATGTGGTTTTCACGTATGTCATCCTCATAAGTCTGTTTTATAGGGTCCCAAAAAAAACCCATGAGTGCAAAAACGGGTTTTGCGAGTTTTTGGTGCTAATTATGAGTTTTTGCGAGTTTTTCAATCAAAATTGTTTCTGATACATAAAACACTACGTTATACTGATAATAAGATGTTTATATAAATTGTGTAGACAATTTTCTGTTAGAATGGAGATAGAAAGTCGAGGTTTTTTCAAAAAATTTCCCATTTTTGTCAAATTTTCAATTAGAGACAGGTTAATCAATTTTAAAATAGACTTATGGGGATGAAATTTAAAAAGTTTCATTTTATTCGTATTCTATGGCTAAGTGTAAAGAGAAATCTTAAGTTTTAAATTCGATTCAGCTATTATTGACGATTCTGAATAAAATTTACAAAAAGGTCTTTTTTCTTATGAGAAATACGTGTTGAACCTCATGGGGCTTGGGCGACATAACCTCACATAACCTTAAAAACTGTCATATTTCATGTGCACTATCTTCCTTTCAAGAATAACTAATATCTATGATTTCAGTTTCATTATGAAATTCTTCCCAGTGCAATATTATTTAATTAGGATTACAAAGTAAAACGTACACCACAAACTTGTCAAATCTTCGTAGTGAGTCAAGGCTGAAGTGAAAAAAGGGCTCCATTGGAACCGTTCCAATTCATACTTGGGATTCATTTAGAAACCATTTATCATTTTAGGTTCCTTTTCAGCAAGAAAGGTTCCTTTTTGTTGCAGCTTCTTTGGAACCAACAATTGTTTCTAATAAAACCCCTAGTTTCTTCTGTGTGCATAACATTTTTTTTTAGGCGTAAGACGCCTACTTCGACTAATTTGTAATATTAATTTTTTCCATAGGCAACCGTCTCATATCTTTTGCTGTTCCTCTCGAAAACTATCCCAATAGCTTTTTGGTGGGTGCTGATAAACACATTTTATTAATAGAATGGGATAGTGACACTAATAAGGAAGATCCTCTTGGTATTGATGTGTTAACACTAGTAACTGTGGAATGGAATATCCCAGGCACCAGAATTAGTTATGGAAGCGTCGACCCCACAGGCAGACTATGGTTTGGTAAGTGAAATCTACTGAATTTGAGTTTAGAATTTAAGTTGAATACGAGGGGAAAATAACTCTGAAAAATACGGTAACGTGGAGGTGGAATAACCTGGATTATATTCGATTACCCTGCACGGAGAAAGATGAAAGGTCAGTTGGGCCATCCAGATGTGCAGACAGACTATATTGTAGGGTCAACTATAGGACAGGCCTTGAACGATCGACTCAAGCGTCATGGAGAGTCGGACCGATCATCACAGAGGGCGGACTGATCATTGTAAAGGGTCAAATCGCTTATCATAAAGGGTCGATTTGGTCATATCATATTGGTCAACTTGATCTCCTCAGACAGGCGACCTGGCCATCTTAGGGGGTCGATTTGATTATTTTACATTTACTATATTTGTTGTTGGTATGCAAAAAAAGTGCATATGGACAATATATTTTTTGTAGCACGAGAGGCTAAGGACACGGCACGGTGTCACACTGAATTGTAAGATTTCAAGCACTGAAGTGAATTCAGAAACCTATATCTCACGTCTCTTTACTTTCTGCATCATCAATGAATGCTGAAATTTCCTGGATGTTTTCAATTTGAAACGACACGTTGACAACAAATTGATAGCTGAACGTTCAGTTACGCCTTTATTCTAAATCCCTTGGCAGCATCAAATTTGACGTTGAAAATTCTTATGCACTTCACTCTCCACGAATGTTCGAAATATCGAAAAGCAGTATGAAATGATGGAAAACATGTTTAATTTTAATAAACTGCAAATGTGACGCTGAACGGCTCAATGACATGCACTCACTCCGAAAATGCTCGAGACTATAGAATCTGGTCCACGGTGCTTCCAATCCCAACTCTCACTGCATTCATCGGATTGGTTATAAGGTTGGCGCGCTTATTTGAAATGATTGCATATGAAAAGCAATTGTGTAAAGCAAATAATAAGAGTGAAGTTACTAAAAATAATTCTTTGCTCGCAAGGAAGACTTATAAAGTGACATTTAATTATTTATTAGATTTTCCCCTTAAAAATAAATGGTCGATTTTAATTTTAATGAAAGGAATATCTTTTTTATCCTAAATATTATTGTACAATTATCCCTAATATTCTCATGCACATTACATCTATTATTTGTTGTGAACATTTGACTTAGACATTCCATCATTTTAAATAATAAATAAATAATATAATAAATAAATACCGAAAACGATGAGGTTTTGAAAAAATACATAAAGTTTCAAGGAAGTAGTTGAATTTTCAACCAATGAAGTGTATTTTCAACTGAAATAATGAATGTTGAAATGCAATAGATAAATATTGAGTTAAAGAATAAGTTTTCGACAAAAAGAAAATGATTCTTTAACAAAATAGTGCACTTTTAAACCAAAGAGATGAATTGTCAACGAAAATGAGGAATCTTCAGCAAAAACAATAACTTTTTGACAAAATTATTAAATTCTTTACAAAAATATTAATTTTCAACCGAAAAAGATGAATTCTCAACAAAAAAATAAAATACTTGATATTTCAACGAAAAATTTTTTTATATAGTTGAGTTCAACCAAAAAAAAAGAATTTTCAATAAAATAGTGAAATTATTGAACGAATTGAAAGACGATTTTTCAAAAAGAACAAAAAAAAAAACAGTTGTATTTTGAACCAAAAAGGATACTTTTTAACATCATTTTTCAATTTTCAACCAAGTACGAATAGTCAAATAGTCAATTTCCATGTTGAAAATGGTAACTTACAATCAAATATGGAAAAGTTAAGTAATTCAATTCACAGTTAAGAAAATTAATTTCCAAAAAAAAAAAGAATTTTCAGACCTGAAGATTAATTTTTTTTACCAAAAAAGACCAATTTAAACAAAATTACATTAACTTTTAACCAAAAAGTTGAATTTTTGAATAAATGAAAATCAATTCATAATCAAAAATGGTATAGTTAAATTTTCAGTCCAAGAAAATAATTTTCAACTGAAAAAAAAACTTTTTGACCAAAAGGATACATTCTTAATCATTGATAGGAAAATGAATTTTTAACAAGTTTTCAACGAAAGGGTCGAAAACTATTTAGGTTACCTACGGAAATTACTCCGATTACCTAGATTACAAGTTAATTACTTGGATCATTATCAACACATTTTTTAAATAAATGAATTAGAAGTAGATAACAAGTGGATTACTTTGAATTACAAGTCGATTACTGCAATTAGAGGTGGATTACAACTGGATTATTTCAGATCAGACGTGAAAGACAAGTGCATTACTCCATATTGAAGTGGATCACACGTGTATTACTCCACATAAGAAGTGGATTACTACAAACAAAAAAGAGATTAAAAGTAGATTGCTCCAGATAAGAAGTGGATTACAAGTAGATTGTTCCAGATAATAGGTGGATTAAAAGTAGAGAACTCCATAGAAAAGTGGATTGCAAGTGGATCACTCCATTTAAGAAGCTTTTTGCGGCGGCCTATAAGTAGATTACTGCAGATTGCCTTGTATTATAAGTGGGTTACAAGTAGATAACTATATATTATATATGGATTAAAAGTGAAAAACACCTGGGTAGAAGTGGATTGCTCCTGAGAAAAAGAGGATTACAACTGGATTACTTCTGAGAAGAAGTGGATTGCGGCGGATTATACGTAGATTACTGTAGATTTCCTCGCAATATAAATAGATTTCTGTGGAACGCTTGGATTATTTCAGATTACAAGTGGATAGCCTCATAGTAGAAGTAGATTACTACGGAAGACTGTAATTACCACGAATTACAATTAGATTGCAGCGGATTGCAGGTCGGATAACCGAGCGGTCCAGAGGTTCACCAGAGTGGTTTCCCCTTGGTTAATTATTATATTTAAAATTGTCTATTACATTCCAGGCACGATGATTGATCCTTCAGGGCAACATGGATTGTATTTGGGAAGTTTGTGGTCTTATGCTTCGATGAGAAGGAGACTTACACAACAGATTCATCATGTTAGTTTGAGCAGTGGATTCGTGTTTAACGAAGCTATTCATCCTGCCAAAATCTATTACATTGATTCTCTGACATATAAAGTCGTAGCCTACACTTTTCATAGACTAATAGGAGTTTTTGGTAAGTTCTTAATAACAAATTTTCGTTTCAGGTCAAAACTTCTCGATTCCAAGTCAAAGAATAATTCTTCATGAAAATTACCTGTCCTAAAATATAAACTATAATTTTTGACTAAAATTCCCCATTGACAGTGTAAAGTATAACAAAAACATAGAATTTTAAAGCTATATTTTGGAAAAAAGTGGAGTTTCCAGCCAAAAAATATAAATT
Source organism: Andricus grossulariae (assembly GCA_011634705.1). NCBI lineage: Eukaryota > Metazoa > Arthropoda > Insecta > Hymenoptera > Cynipidae > Andricus > Andricus grossulariae. The sequence goes on along the minus strand of JAABKJ010007545.1, from coordinate 29,237,080 downwards.
TTCCCTGAAATTTTTACCCCAAAAAAGACGAGTTTTAAATATAGTAATCAAATCGAATGAATTTTTAAACAAATAGTAAAATTTTTAGTCAAAATTTTCCATTTTTTCGAGAAAAACAAAATTTTTCTACGATGACGGATGAATTTTTATAACAAGCTCTCTGTCGTGCACGAGAAGAGGGATGGGATCGATAGAGGGAGACAGTGTATTGTTCAAAGAAGTGACGTTAGCAAAGTATTCACGATTTCACTTGAAAGTTTACAAAATAAAAATAACATTTATTCAAATAAGAAAAACGAACAATAAAAAAGATAACTTGACAAAAGTCGTGAATGCCAGAAATGGCTGACAGATCGACCCGCTATTACAAAATTGCTGCCCGAGACCCCCGCACTTCCACCACGTCCCATGATGTGCACAACGCGTGCCTACACCGCGGTTTCCTCGAAGAACGCCCGCCTCAACTATCTATTGTCGGGCTTTAAGTCGGGCGTGCCTCACTTTCGGGTGTCGCGGAATGCCCGGTCGAAACTGTACACCCTTTACTTTTCACGCACACCCGGTATCGGAAGTCACACCTTGTGGAGACCGAGAAACGAAACTGATATCCCAAGAGCACTAGAGAAGAGGCCACTTACCTCAAAACAATTGCGCGGATTCTTCCTTATTCAGTTCCATTTTGCCTTTAAACTCTTAATTTAATTTACGGCTCTTATGTTCCTCCGTCTTTTAATTCCGGTTACGCCGGGTCTGCCGCCGCCAAGTCAAGAAACATAAGTGACAGGTCCCGCGTTTCCTTCCTTTTCGACTCTTCGTGTCGCGCCTGTCGATTGGTCGGTTAGAGTGAAGATGGCTGGCCTGTCGATCTCGGCGAAACGCTGACTCGAACATGGCCGTTTACTGAATCTTAGCAGCGTGGGGTCGTCCAGTCATGCCGTGGTGCAGGGCTGCTCGACTCTGTTACGTACTGCCTTCGACCCTGCTAGTGGAGCTTAATGGTGTGTAATTGCAGGGCTGGCTCGTCCTGACTCGTTGATCGATTCAGAAGCGCTACTCGCCACCGGTCCTGGCGCTGGGATATGATGTCGACGGCAAAGCATGGTTGCTAGTTGTGGCACCTCCCACTTCGTCGGCGAAACTTGGCCGTCTGGTAGTGACGCTATGTCAAGGTACCGCCGATGGAAAATGGCTAATAGTTGTGACACCTCCCCACTTCGTCAGTGAGACATGGCCGTCCGTTAGTGACGTCATGTCATGCGCGGGATTGTTGCGCTCTGTTGGTTTCGCTCCATCCTCCCGTCCTGCTTCTTTGGTGCTGGCTTTCTGCGCTGTCTGTTCAGTGTTTACAAACTGTCAGTTTAATACCCAGTTTCGATCCTAACCCCCTTCACGCAAAAGTATGAAGGGCTGCACTATTATTAGAATCGAGGGTACTCTGGCGTGGATCCTAACGTATTATATCTAATGCGTTGGCCTATTCTATACTTATTTTTCCTGACTGGACGGTAAGAGTGCTTTCATTCATTTTCTCTGGCCGACCGTTCCTCGGATTCCGAGTTAAGTATGGCTTCGGCGAAACCCCGGAAAGTTGTCTTCACAACTTTCTGCGTTTTCTTCGAAAACTCCGCTATAATATATATTATTATTATTATACGATTGAGCCATTTCCCTTTCGGAGTAGGCATGACTTGCTCGGTGAGGAAAGGAGTAATGTGAGATAGGGAGTATAGATTTTTTAGATTGAGTTAGAATTCTCGTGTAGTTCATTTTAATGACACGTTAATTTTGCAACACTTCTCCGACCCAGGCTGCTGATCAATCTCTCTAGCGATCACCCCAAGTGAAGAGCCTCACAAAATTGTTATGTGTGGTTCTCCACTTGGGCGCATTAGTATCCAGGATCTTTGTTTCAGGCGTCGTTCACTTTATTGTCACTCTGTTCACAAACTATTTGTGACCACATTTTTCTGTCCTGGCATGCTACTCTAGCTTCCTACACGTCCATGCATTTCTTCATGCAAGCTCTCGTGTTTCTATGGCTTCTTATGTCTCTTCGGATTAATGTCTCATTCACAGATTCTAACCATTCTTAAGCTCGTGAAAAAGAATATCAACTAAATATCGTTTGAGACCAGATTCAAAGAAGGTTTATTATTTGTCTAGTATGTAACCCTGAGCTTATGCCTGCATCACTCTTAGGCTATCGAAATAGACACTACTTTCTCTCAGACAGCAGCAATAGATCAGCAAATTGCAAACAATAACAGCAAACAATTAAACTGAATGTGCTGAAGGATCTTACCTGATTCATGAGATCTGTCGGCTTCAACCAGTTTTGTTTAGATTTGTATAGCATGATCTGATTCTAATTTATTTTTTGGAATTGCAGAGAGAATAATTTAAGCTTTAAACTTAAGCTCGTAAGAAGAACTGCCAAATGAATATCGTTTTCAGACCAGATTCAAAGAAGTTTTAGTATTTGTCTAGTATATACCCCTCACCTTATGTCTGCATTACTTTTAGGCTATCGAAATAAACAGTACTATCTCTCAGACAACAGCAATAGATCAGCAAACAGCAAACAGCAAACAATTAAACTGAATGTCCTGAAGGATCTCATCCAATTGAAGAAATCTATCAGCTTCAACCAGTTTTAGTTAGATTTGTATAGCATGATGTGATTCTTTTTTATTCGCAGAATTGTAGAGAAAAGACTTTAAGCCTTACAATTGAGCTCGTGCAAAGCAATACCCACTAGATACCGTTTCCAGACCAGATTCAAACAAGGTTTTTTCGATATATCAGAAAACAACAATCAATACCAGCAAAGAGTTTAGCTGAAGGTCCTGAAGAATCTTATCTTATTTATGAGATCTGTCGGCTTCAACCAGTTTTCGGTAGATTTGTATAGCATAATCTGATTCTTGTTTATTTTTCATGATTGTAGAAAGAAAAATTTTAGTTTTAAAATTAGGCTCGTGAAAAGAAATACCAACTGAATACCGTTTCCATACGAAATTCAAACAAGGATTAGTGTTTGTCTAGTATGTACCCTTCAGCTTATGCCTGCATTGCTATCAGGCTATCAAAATAGACGATTGGAATACTTTCTCTCAGACTGCAGAATTAGACCAGCAAAGAATCTAACGAAAGGTCTTACATGATCTTATCTTATTTATGACATCTGCCGACTTTAAACAGTTTTAGTTAGATTTGTACAGCATGACCTGATTTTTGTGTATTTTTTAGGATTATAGAGAGAAGACCTTAAGCTTCAAAATCAAGGCCGCTAAAAAAAACCACTGAATACCGTTTCCAGATCAGATTCAAACAAGGTTTAGTGTTTTTCTAGTGTGTACGCCTCAGCGCACGCCTGCATTACTCTTAGGCTATCGAAAGAGACACTAATTTCTCTTAGGCAGTAGCAATAGATCAGAAAACAGCAAATAATACCAGCAAAGAATTTAGCTGAAGGTCCTGAGGAATCTTATCTGATTTATGAGATCTGTCGGCATCAACCAGTTTTT